>QNUK01000204.1:602500-607500 GCA_013621035.1 Clarias magur
TCAGGTTGAGGGGGCAATTACTTTTTCATATATAGGGCCAGACAGGTTTGGACAGCTTTTTTCCCTTAAATAAATTTACTCGGGTTATCTTTGTGTAATGTTAACATTTGTTTGATGATCTCAAAGAAATACAAAATCAGGAAGGGGGCAAATACTTTTTCACGGCACTGTAAATGTACATACAGTATATGTACAACTTAATGAATACATAAACCGACAAAATACACACGAGTGAATAAAACACACACACTCACACACACTCACACACACACCTGTCCCGTAGTGTGCGCGTCTTGGCCTGCAGTGTGTTCAGCTCCCAGTGGGCGTGTCCGTTCCCAGCACAGCGATGCCCCCACACCTCGATGGCCAGTGCTCCGTCTGAGATAAACTCCACAAACTCATCAGAGACGTGGACCACGTAGTCCTGCACACACACACACACACACACACAGAGACGTTAGGTATTAACACCCTGCACAATCATCAATACTATCAATTAATTTCATAATTATTAATTACGAGCATTCAACAGCCCTGTTCACGTGTGTGTGTTGTCTCACCTTGCAGTGATCAAACAATACAGTAAACTGCGCATCTGCAGTATGAGAAGTGGGCGTGTCTGGACTGACCATGGGCGGGGCCACGGTAGGCTCCGCCTGCTCCCAGAAGCTGTACTGACAGAAAACAAAGTTGGAGAGGTTGAGCGGTAAACCGGTCGCTCTACGGATCCGGACCTGTGAAACAAACACACACACACACACACACACAGAGTAAGAAGATTTTATTTTCTTAATTTGTAACATCAGTGTGTGTGTGTGTGTAAATGTGTTTGTGTGTGTGTGTATGTGTGTGTGTGTGTGTGTGTGTGTGTACACACCCTGCAGGTGAGTTTCTTGGCCATGTGCACGATCTCTCCATTGGTGTCCATCACCTCATAGCTGCTGCTCTCACTCGAGTTCTCAGACGAGTCGTCTCCTCCCACCAGACGCTCGGGTACCGTGCCACACACTCGCATCAGCTCCACGTGCAGCCTACCTGCCACCTGACACACACACACACACACACACACACACACACACCTATATTAATCAAAAGACACAAAGAGCAGCGCCAGTGTTCTGATGTGACATCAGGAGTGCTGCAGTACCTCCCCCTGCTGGCTGATGATGGGAACTGCATACTGAAGCTTGACATCATGGAAGAGGCACTCGAGAAAAACGTTGGCGACGCCGATCAGGTTGTGGTTCTCCTGAGATTCGTAGAACGGGTCGGACTGCTTGCCTTGAGGCCTGACGGGCTGAGCACAAACGCACAAGCGCTTCCTGTTTACTTCTTGTTCTCAGTCTCTTTTAACAAGACTTCTGAAACATGCTGTTGCTATGGAAACGTTTTTCTTTCTTTTTTTTTTTTTAGAAATGTCTCTCACCGTGTCGCGTCCTCCCTCCTTCCACTCGCTGTACTGCTCCCTCATGTCCACCAGCTTGTTCTCCAGCTTCTCGATGGTCCACACCTGCGTCCCTTTCCCCCTGCGCCGCACCTGGATAGCTGGCTCGCTCACGATCGCTCCTCGCTGCACCACAAACACAACACGCTCATCACACACTCCTCCTGATGGAAACGCAGCGCTCGCTCAATCGCTCGTTCGCAGTCGGCCTCGCGCGTTTACCTTGCGGTTGGCGCTCAGGTGCGCTGCCGGGATCTGCAGGGTCACCTGGTAGTCGGTGTGTTTGTCCATCTCCTCAGACAGGAAGTTCGCCTCTCGGACGAGCGTGTTGGCGCGGACCACCTGCTCTCGCAGACGAGACAAACTCTGCCGGAACAGCTCGTCTCTGCAACACACACACATAAACATGTTAGGAAATATAAATAACGATTAACGCTGATGTTTTTCTATCGTGACATCTGACGTGTGTGTACCTCTCCTCAGTCCACAGGCGCATCTTGTTGTGTGTGGTGTGTGTGTGGAAGGTGAGCCGGTCGCTGTTGCTGCGCTGGTGGTGCTGGGAGGATCTCTCCGGAGAAAGCTGCTGACGCAGGAGGTCGAGTTCCCGCTCGTACCGCAGACGCTGCTCCTCTAACGCCGAGCGCTTCTCCTCCAGGTACTGCTTCTCCAGCACCTGGACCACGTTCTGCATCGGGTCTGAGACGACACCAGAATCACCGCAGGTTCCTTCTTAAACTTAATAAAGTGCTCATTAAACCATCGATCATTACTACGTATTGTATGTCACACACACACACACACACACACACACACACACACACACACACACACACACCGTTAGTTCCTAGAGTTTTCATCATGACCTCCATCTGAGCGAACTCGTAGTTGTAGTCCTGCTCTGACGAAGCCTCGCTCGCTGTCTCCACGTCCACGTCCACGAAACTCGAGCGCGGAGACTCGCGCTCCAAATCTTTCAAACGGTCACGCCGCTTACGCTTCGGCAGGTTCGCTCTGCAAACACACACACATTTAACAAATACTAAACAGTGTCGTCTGTATCGACTATTTCGATAATCGATTAGTGAAATGATTAACTGATTATTAATATTATAACTGGCTCGTTCAGTCTTTAGCTCTTATTTATCCTCTTATAGCTCTTATTACATCTTATTTATTCTTTCATGTGCTGCAACATGCATCGCCACA
Source organism: Clarias magur (assembly GCA_013621035.1). NCBI lineage: Eukaryota > Metazoa > Chordata > Actinopteri > Siluriformes > Clariidae > Clarias > Clarias magur. Next base: position 605,151 of record QNUK01000204.1, read on the forward strand.
CTGACTCCAAAAATCTATTCTAATAAAATTATGTTTACATTTATAATAGAGATGAACCGGTCGACCAGGATCGGCTGGACTTCGGTTTGATTGGCCGTGACGGTGATCAGCTGATCAGCCTGAGATATAAAAGCTTCAGAGCGGCACAACAGCGACACATTTTTATGGCGTTACATTATGAAAAATGGTGCGTATTAAAGCCTCTGGGATACAATTAATAAATTATGAAACTTTTTTTTTTTTTTTTGGAAAAAAAAATGTGAGTAGTTTTACTGCAGCATACTTTTTACTTGTACTTGAGTAGATTTGTGAAGATGAAATGCTGCTCTTAATGATGCGTTACTTTTCTAATCGATTATTCGACACTTTAGATTTTCTTTGTGTTCGCCAGAGAAATGCAGCCACTGGATCTACAGAACCATGTGACTGTGTTTCACCAATCAGATGCAGCGACAATAATCACATGACTCCGTTTGACCAATCAGCAGCAGTAACAATAACCACATGACCACACTGAAAAAGGGGGGAGGGGCCTGTCTTCAGCTGTGGTAGACAGTGAAGCAAACACTTAGCTGTTTTATTTAATGTTGCAATGTTAAAATATATAATTAGCAAATAAACTAGAGACTAAAAATATATATATAATTTTCTTACATTTGTTCTGCTGGACAAGTTTATGGTGAAGTGAGACTCCTGTACACGTGTTCTAATGTTATTTTATTTTCTGCTGAGTCATTCGATGGGTGACTGAATATACAGTAAATCTTACACAGGAAATAGTTACACTGTTCACACACACACACACACACACACACACACACACACACACACACACGTTACCTACAGTAGGGATTTATTACAAAAGATTTATATTGTGAAAAAAAATGAGATTATGAAATGTGTGTTTCTTATTCGTAAATTTTGTAAAGATATTTAGTTTATGACTTTATTTTATTACATTTATTTAATTAATTTTATTATTTGGAAATGTCGCAACCTGTACATTATATCATCATTTTGTCTGACTGCTTACATCATTTCTAAAAAAAAACAAACAAACAATAAATCAGACAATATGATGAATCAGTTACTCCGCACTCTTGAGTATCTTTTTCGAAATCATGAGGTGTGAACCCTTTCCCTCTTCCTCCCCAAAGCCGCGCTTGGCCACGCCCCCCCCCTCCCCGCCCCGCCCCGCCAGCACAAAGTATTTCCCTCTGATTCTAGCGAGTTAAGAGTTAGATGTGCACAGACTCGTGAAGGTGTTCACCGTCGCACCTGAAAAAGTGGTTGTTGCCCCATAAGATGCGATCTCCGTGCCAAAGATGAACCGTGGAGAAAACCACAGTCCCGTTCACACACGTCCTGTGAAAAACAAACAAACAAACAAACAAACAAAACAGTCACAACACTCAGAACTCTGAACAAATGTTAAGTAAAAATGTTTTTGTTTACATTTTTTACACTAGTGCTCTTCCTGTACAGTTAAACTCATCTAGTTTAGGGGAATGAAATGCAGGGACACATATTTCCACACCCTGTATGGATACATGAGTGTGTGTGTGTGTGTGTGTGTGTGTCCTGACCTGGCGTTCTCCACAGGGCAGAGTGTGACATCTCCGTCGGGAGTGATGTCGATGACGCAGTGCTCCGGCTGAATCCCGATACCGAACAGCTGGATGTCCTGAGACGTGTCCGCTCCTACACGCGTGTGCTCCTGAACACACACACACACACACAAGCTTGATGAATACCAGCAGTCTTCTTCAAATGAAACTGGACTGGAGAAAAAGGTTTTATGTGAGTGCAAGGTCAGGGGTCAGGGTGTGAGTGAGCGGAGTTAGTAAACACAGCATCCTGCTGGAGGCGGCACACACACACACACACACACACACACATACTAACAGCTCTGAAATGTGTGGGTTTTTTAAAGGCCGGTCAGTACAATAGTGCGTGTTGTGTGTCAGCACCACGGTGCGGAGCCGCACGGGATTGTGGGAAATCTGACTGAGGATGATCTGATACCTTGAGATAATAAACGAGCAGCTCGTTGAGGGCGGGGTCAGCGTTCAGGTTGACCAGGAAGCACTTGTCCTCTCCGACCTTGATCCCTGAGGACTCCAGAGAGATTCCCATGCTCTCCAGCTGCTTCTGTCTCTCCTGGACAACAGAGTCATACACAGTTATACTGCTATGCAGACTGTGTGTGTGTGTGTGTGTGCGTGTGTGTGTGTGTGTGTGTGTGTGTGTGTGTGTGTGTGTGTGTGTGTGTGTACCTGTGCGATCTCCTCGGTCTTCCTGAGTTTCTCCTCCCAGGTGACAGTCATCTCCTGGATGAGCTTCTCCGACT
>QNUK01000204.1:612500-667500 GCA_013621035.1 Clarias magur
ACACACACACACACACACAAAAGAGAGATAGAGTAACTGTAGTACTGTGTACCCTCCAGAACCACCAGAGTCACCTCAGCAGGATGTTCTCTTGTTGCTGATTAAGTGATTAGCACGCTAATCTGGTGTACACAGCGGTAACGGAGACTCCTTTAGCGCGGCTGTCATTTCTGTGTTCACACACAATAACAGTGGTTTGTCCAAAACGCTAATTTAGAGCTTAGTGCAGAACCCCTACTCATTATCAGCTGGGTGAGACTTCACCTCCCACACTGCTGAGAAAGTGCTCTGTGTGTGCGCGCGTGCGCGCGTGTGTGTGTGTGTGTGGGTGGCGTGACTCACCAGCATATTTGGGGATGTTCGACTCATCCATGGACCAGAAACAATGGTCGAAAGCGAACACCTGCAGACAGAGAAAGGGAGCGTGAGTGTCACGGGCGTGCTCGGGCAGGTGTAGCGTAGCGTTCCGCTAACAGAGCACTAACAAAGAACTAACACACCTGAGGAACCCGTACACAATGAGGGTTTAAGTGTGTGGTGTGAACTCTGTGTGTACTTTATACAGTATATACAGCAATATCACTACTGCCAGCCCATCTCACGCCATATGCATATCACACGTCCAGCATTGCTAATCAGAACATACTAGCAAGCCATCGTACATCTGTGGATGAGACGGCTCTGAGATAAAAGGCGAGGTGGTCACGCTAATTAATCTTTAGCTAAACAGACTGAACTAAGCCCCACCCACTTATTTCCTATTGGCTCACAAGATCACAGCAAAGTAACCTTGAGCAAATACATTGTTCATATCCCGTGTCTTTTTCTCTTTAATCCGATAACTCGCATAGTGAAATGACAGGTTGAGAGGCCACGCCTCCTTCATTAACAATAACAGATAGCTACATGAACTTGTCTGATTAATTTATTAGCTCATATTGATTTTGGTTCACTACAAACCTGGACTCTTTTCACGCCCATAATCACATACAGAGCTGATTTCGAGGCGAATCTAATCACAGCTAGCAAGAATATTTAATTATTTAATCAAAAGTGGAGTATTTAGAAATGCTATTAAAACATTTTCTGGATAATTGGTGCAAACAATGTTATTGTCACTTGAAATAATGTTTTCTTCTTGTTCTTCTTTGTTAAACAGGAAGTTACATGGCGTTTATGATGTGCCCGTACAGCCAATAGCGTTTGAGACACGCCCTTTCCACAGCCCCGCCCGGTCTAATCAACTAGGCAAACCTGACAGGAGCTTATTACACTAGCTAGCTATTACTATTATATATTTTTTTTTAATCTATGCTATATTTTAGCGCTAATACAGCTCCTAAACAATAATTCTGTTTATGAAAGGAAACTTTAAAAACGAGTGTGTGTGTGTGTGTGTGTGCTGATTTACAAACTTGAGGTCATTATTTTGCAGCGACATTACCCTCGAAACACACAAAAAACGCTCCTTTGTACATTTAATTCCTCACTGTACGGCTCCTTTAAGCGAGTCTGAGGTAAAGTAAACCGTGTCTGATGAAGCTTTTCTTAACGTACAACATAAATCTGTTAAAGGCCAGATACAATTCCCGCTTTACTGATGTCTGTTTCCACGGTAACCTGCTGCCCCTGTGTCGCCCGACCCCCGCGCAGAGTGCACTGTGTGGAGCTCCCGCTCTGATTTTTACCTCAGAATGCTAAAGACGCTAATCCTGAGAGAAAACTGTCTGCAGGTTTATTACCTCAGTGTTAGCTTAGCATTTTAGATATTTTATTACAATATATTAACTAATAATTATAAAATCATTACATAAATCAATATCTTTAATCTTTAAATAACTTTTCCTGTCACATCAACCATCTTCTCTCATGTGAAAACGATCAGACAAACAAATGAATAAACAGACCATGAAATGGATGAAAATACAGCTAGATGGATGGGTAAAATGAATAAAAAATAAATAAAAGTTAAAGTGTTAATTTCTCTCAGAGACACATATCTCCGTTGAGAATCCTGTAGTAATGACTGCGGCCAGATTTAGTGCCTCGTCTCTAAATGAGGAGGCACCAGTGTGTGTGTGTGTGTGTGTGTGTGTGTGTGTGTGTGTTTCAGGGCGCATTCCAACAATGCAGCTTTGAACACACACACACTGGTCCACTGTCTCTGCTCATCCTCTCACACATTGTGGCCTTTGTGGGCGTTTCATGAGATCTCCAAGCTCCGACACACACACACACACACACACACACACACACACACACACACACACACACACACACACACACACACACACACACACACACACATACATACAGACACACACACACTCCCACACCCTGCCCTGTCTCCGCGACAGGAAGCGACAGGAAGAGGAACACCATTTCCAAAAATACACTTCTTTTTTCGAGGAGCGATGCGACGCCCAGCTGCTCTACTCAGCGTCAATACACAAACCCCAGAGATCATTATAACAATCAGAGTCGAATCACGATACGTTCACACCAGCCAGCAGCAGCACAGCGCTCACTTTCCACTTCCCGCACGAGCATGACACGTGATGAGAGAAACGACTGACGTACGATAAAGTAAAGCAAAAAAAATTGTTTTAATCCTACGTGCAACTAGTGCTAGCATAAACAATCATGGTTAAATCATGTATTAAATTGTTACGCGTAAGTGCAAAGGAGTGCGTCTGGTGAATGTACGTAGCTAGTACCCTGATTTGCTAATTTTAGCACTAGTCGTAACATGCAACTCCTTATATTCGATGCACGATTAACTTGAAAGCTTTAGAAACTATATATGAACTACTACTGAACTAAAAAGGAGAATGCCAGTCAGGCCACGCCCACAATCAGCAACAGCCAATGAAAAGTGAAAAAATTTTTTTTTTAAAAATACAGGAAGTAGACAAAGACAGAAAAACAAACAAATCAGAAGTATGACTTTCATTTTAAAAGTTTTATCGTTCTTCCAAAGTCTACGAACTGCATGTTGTTCTAAGCTACTGGTTAAAGTCCTACATTCCCGATAAAATGCGGTTCAAATTTCGCTCACTAAAAATATCAGCGAGTTTGTTGAAATGTGTCTCAACTTTTTTGCCGATGTAAAGCCACTCATAGATTGAGTCAAGTCAGCAGTGTAACATATCTACGTTTTAAACTAAACTTAAGATAGACAGGGCGGAGTAAGATACTCGGTGGAAACCGCTATCCCCCGCTTGCACATACATAAGCTCACAGACATCTATGATTGGTTGCTGTGATTGACAGGAGTACGAGTTCGAGTACGAGTGTCTCGGTAAGCGTCCACCAGTTAGCAAACCGCTAGTGTTCATCAAGTGCGTGACGCCTACCTAGTCTTCTACTAACATGCAATAGATTGTTTTTCACAAAGTCTATAAGTTCCTTATTCTTACCTTGGGCTGTTTCCTGCAGGTTCAGAGGTCGCCATGGTCAGGGTTCAGTCAGGAGACACAAGGAAAGAAAGAAAAAAAGAGAAGAATTGGTTAATCAGAATTGCGTTACTCACAGCATCGCTCATTCACTCTGAGTCAGTGTCTCAAGGCCGCGGAATCGGTGTTGACTCGCCTGCTTAAGGCGCTGACATCATTTCACAGGTGTACTGGGTCTGATACACGCACACCATGAGGTGTCTGTGTTGGTGTGTGTGTGCAAATTACTGTACACTACAGCTAGCAATAACAGGCAGATTAGCATTTTTTGTTAGACGTATTTAGTTTTTTGTTTAGTTTTTTTTCCTTATTGATATGATAGTTTATTTAATTTCTGTCATTTGTTGCTTTGTTTTCACACGCTTATGTATGTAGTATAATTCAAATTCTTTATTTGTCACATACACAGTCATACACAGTACGATATGCAGTGAAATGCTTATAAACTGATTAGCATATATCTGATAATTGACTTCAATTCATTAATTTAATTCATTATACTTTGGGTTTCTTTTGTTTACTGTTTACTGATTCTTTATTTTTATATGTAGAAACCAATTATCTGTCAGTCCCAGACTCTATCTGTCTGTCTGTCTCTCTATGTATGTATACCCACCCCTATACACCAAGAACCAAAATCCTCTACTGGAGATTTAACTTCTCCAAAGTTACAGCTACAAAGTCTCTCTCGCTCTCATACACACACACACACACACACACACACACACACACACACACACACACACACACACACACACACCACACACACACACCACACACACACACCACACACACACACCACACACACACAGACACACTGTAGGCTCACTAAACGGTCCTCAGTGCTGTCTCAGGTGAGGAAGTTTCTCATCACTGTTCATAAACCAAACAGCACAAAACAAAAAGAAGAGGAGGCAGTAAAGTCTCTGCGTTTACATTTTTCTGTTTATGATCGAGTTTCACTGCGCAATTCTGTAATCCTGTAATGCTCAGTTGTGTCTGTCTGTGTGTTATGTGTGTGTGTGTGTGTGTGTGTGTGTGTGTGTGTGTGTGTGTGTGTGTATGTGGGAACAACGCGACAACATTCAGGTCATCAGGGAGTGCTTACAGCCTCACTTTCTTCGAGCGCAATACGGAACACGATACACCCGCGTGATAATGTTGCGGTAAGGAATCGGCCCAGCCTTGCACAGAAATGCCACAGCCGTGTGCGCATGTGTGTGTGTGTGCGTGTGTGCGTGTGTGTGTGTGTGTGTGTGTGTGTGTGTGTGTGTGTGTGTGTGTGTGTGTGTGCGCATTTGTTCTACATTTGGAACAGTTTACGACATCGCTTCCATTTCCATTCGATTTCCAACACACACTCCTCACACACTTGGTCTGAGAAGTCGGGCAGAAAGAACACTCCATCAGCAGACCTGAGCCAAACAGGAAGTGACCTTCCCTTTCCAAAGTCTAATTAACATGTGAGTATAAAACCACACCCACTTCTGCACTACCACACATTCAGTGTGTGCGTGTGTGTGTGTGTGTGTGTGAGTCACACCACATCTTCATAGCAAAAATACCAACTCCATTAAAGGTGCAGGCAATGATTTTGGCTGTACTAACGATCCACATAAAACCAGCCCCTCCCCTCAGGGGTCACTCCTAAGCCCCGCCCACAAACTGACCTGGCTGGGCTACACTCCACATGTGACCCTCACGTCAGTGTCTGCCTTTATACTTGCCGACTTTATAATGTAAGCGTGTCCACTAGGGTGCGGTGTCACATGAGACAGAACCAGACCAGCCCAGTGTCTCACTGTAGCAATAATGATCACACAGATCAAACATGTTGTTGTTTTTTTTTTTTTGTCCTCAGTTAAATAGTTTAACTGCTGTTAGTGAAAATAATTAACCTAATGCTAGCAAAAGCCGATCATCGTTGTAGATTCTTGTTCAAAATACCTACAGGACTGTCAATCATTCCATATTCACATGTTAATTAGCTCATCTGGTGGGGAGCGGGGCAAGGAACTGGAGCTAGCATAACTCACGTTAAAATGCATCAAAGTTAGCAAACCTGTGCTTATTAATATCGCTGGGCGACAATTGTCTTTTTTCTTCCTCTCTGTCCGTCTGCTTCTTTTTGTCCATCTCTCTGTCTGTCTCTGTCTTTGGCTCTATTTCTGTCTGTTACTGTTTGTTTCTGCCTCTCTCTGTTTGTGTTTCTCACTCTCTGTTTGTCTGTCTGTCTCTCGCTCTGTCTGTCTTGCTTGCTATCTGTTTATCTGTCTCTTTCTGTCTGTAACTCTCTCAATGTTTCTCTGTCTGTGTCCGTTTCTATCTTTCTCTGTCTGTGTCTCTGTCTGTCTGCGTATTTCTGTTTGTCTCCGTGTCTGTCATCAAACCGTAGATAAAAAGGTTGTTGTTTGGATCGAGCTTAAACTCCACGTTAAAATCGTAGACATTCACGTTAGGGCTGCAACTAACGATGATTTTGATAATCGATTAGTTGGGCGATAATTTTTTTTTTCGATTAATCGGATAAAAACCGAATGCTTCTTTAATTTGATGTTTTGCTTATAACTATATAAAACCATAAACCAGGGTATTAGTTATGTATAAAACTAAACTTTAAAAAATGCAAAAGCCACATATAGAGTTTAATGATCTTTAATTTTGACATTTTAAACCTTAAATTAAAGACAAAGTTTGTTTTTGAACAGTAAAACTCTTCTAAATATCCTAAATATAAATACATAAATAAAAAGCAAAACAATTGTTGTACTCTTATTATATTGGATTGGCATCTGTTATAGTGGCTGCTGGTTGTGGAGTGCATGGGGGATTTCGTTTTTGAATGAACTCACTTATGCTGACTTGTCTCTTTCTAAAAATAAATAAATAAATAAACAACAGCATTTGAGTATGCAAAGTACAGCATTTTAACAATAATTGCAGATATTGCCAGCTGATAGAGAAGGAACAGCCAATCAGAAGTAATGTGTGGAAGTCTGGTTTTGTGGCAGTTTTGAAACACTGGACAAAATTGAGCGAGTGTACAGGTAGAGTCGAGTTCGCACAGAAAATAAAATGTTGCTTGAACGTGAAGGCAGAGTCGCGCGTGCACGGAAAACATGTTGAGCGAACAGGGGAGCGCGCACAGAATTGAGAAGTCGCGCGTGCGCGAAGAACATGTTAAGTGAGCAGGGGAGACATTGCACTCGCAGAATCGAGCTGTTGAGCGCGCAGACACTGCACGCGCATAGAGTGCTTTGTCTGCTCTCAAAAGTCAAACCGCGCGCTCAGAATTGTGGCAGGAATATAACGCCATAGGCACGCGCTTTTTCCTGCAGACGCTTCTGTAACCTCCATTGCACGAGCGGCTGTGTATCTGCGAGTATTTGTGCATCTTGTGCTCGCGCTCCTCAATAACGTGAGCAGTCCAACTAATCGTTAACGGCATTCGTTGACAACGAATTTCATTATCGATAATTATCGATTTTATCGATTAGTTGTTGCAGCCCTAATTCACGTAGACATCTATTGATCAGCTAAAAGATGAGCCTAAAACACCAGTTACGAGCAGAGCGATCTGGTCAAGGCTCTGGTTTTTATACTTTTGAAATAACTTTGGACAAACACACACTCACTCACTCTCTCTATCTCTCTCTCTCTCTGGATCTGAGGTCAAGATTTGCATCTGCGCTCTGTCCAAACACAACCCAAACCCAGAACAACAACGACGGGGACCTCAAGGGAAATACACTAGTTTATCAGAGCCACACACATCTTTCCGGCTGAGCGACAAACTAACAGATTTCATCAAAAAGACCAAAATCAGCATCTGTGCCAAGTTAAGGAGAAAATCTGTACGACTGTTTGTGCTTTTTTTTCCCCTGACAGAGATAATGAGAGAGCATTCCTGAGGTGGGGTGTAACTTAGTTTCTCTTTGTTACTCACACACACACACACACACACACACACACACTAACAGATGGCTTTATAAACAACAACATCCATTTTTTCCTGTTTGTTATCGATGGCACACAGAACCAGCCATAATCAGATTCAGGCGTCACGGCTCTTCTTCATGTGCAGGGTTCAGCATGATGAATTCCATTCTGGTGTGTTTCCCCTTGGGGTTTTGCTCGGTTAGCGGGGAGGAGCGGGGGTATTTGGGCATGTCTGAGAGAGATGGTACAAACCAAGAACATATTCGTACCAAGTACACTCACCACAGGAAAAATCCTACATCCGTCTACAGCCATCTGGATCAGCAAGTGTTAGGGACTGGGAGTTGGGATGGGGTGGCATATGGATGGGGGGGAGGGGGGGGGTCATACTTCCACTCACAGATCAATCATAGGGACACTCAGGTGAAGGGAGAGAGGATAGTGCTTCCTATGACAGTGTAACACCTCTAAGGGTAGCAGTAGGTCAGTGGGGGTCAGATGTCTTTTATGGACCCTTCAGAAGGGGTCACTTGAAAGGGGTGCACTGTCCAGATGGGTATCGTAACTGACTATGGGTAAAATTTGGGAGAAAGAAGAGTGGCAGTACGCAGGTCCAGAAGTGCAAGAGGGGCAGTAAGGTCAATCTGATTAGCTACTGAACAACAGGAGAGGGAAACTGTGCTCCTATTGATGAAATATGGGGCTAGAACTGAGCTCTGATGGTTACAGTTGTCTTGTATGTGGAACCGGATTACCACCAGAGGAAGTAATGTCACTCTGAAGGTATGGTTTAGTTGTTACGGTAGTACCAGGGCCAGTAAGGTCACTCTGAAGGTATGGTTTAGTTGTTACGGTAGTACCAGGGCCAGTAAGGTCACTCTGAAGGTATGGTTTAGTTGTTACGGTAGTACGAGGGCCAGTAAGGTCACTCTGAAGGTATGGTTTAGTTGTTACGGTAGTACCAGGGCCAGTAAGGTCACTCTGAAGGAAAGGTCTGAGAGGATATACTGTAGTAGCACAGGGGCAATAATGTCACTCTGAAGGTGTGGTCTAGTGGTGATAGGAGTACAGGGGCAGTAAGGTCACTCTGAAGGTGTGATCTAGTGGTTATAGGAGTACAGGGGCAGTAAGGTCACTCTGATGGTGTGGTCTAGTGGTAATAGGAGTACAGAGGCAGTAAGGTCACTCCGAAGGTGTGTTCTGAGAGGTTATAGTAGTACAGGGGCAGTAATGTTAGTCTGAAGGTGTGGTCTTGATTGGTTACGGTGGCTTTGCAGGGGTAGGACCTGTTGCCTGACTAAAAACACGCTGCAATGGAAACATAAAACCTGGTCTGGTTCTGGTGGTGCTGAGGATGTTGAGGGTGGTTCCAATGACACTGGAAGCTGTGGTCCGACTGGGACCAGGAACTATATAGTTATACAGGTGCTGAGAGCAGGAAGTGTAGTTTAAATGAAACTAGCATTAAAGCATGGAGCTGCAGGTGCCTTAGGAGATTGAGGGTGCTTGATTGCTTCTCACATGGTCATGGGTTCAAGCCTCGAGTCGCCAATGTTGAGTCCTTTGAAGAGACCCTTAACTCTACACCCCACTGCACACAACATGCAAAGCAGTCCGTTTATAACCCGCCCAAGTCTGATAAAAAAAAAAATGGAAGGGTTGCGACATTTACGCATCCTGTGCCAGATGCTTCGGAACAAATGTTCCAATGCGGTGGTGGGATAAAAGGAACAAGGCCGAAGGCAAAAATAAATAAATAAATAAATAAACCAGTCCAATCCAATAGTTTAGCTTTATATCAGGAATCTAACTGGGTTCTGTGGCTTTGGAGGTGGGAACTGTGTTCTGACTGGATACAGTTCAATTGGAGCCGAAACAAACCTCCAGCACAACCAACAAGCTAAAGTTTTGGGGTTTTTTTTCTGATGTGCAGAAATGTGACTGCTTAGTCACACAGAGCTGATGGAGGCACCCTGACGTCTCCAGGAATCTGATTACAGCTCTGAGACAGTAAAGAACTCTTAAAGCTGTGTGCAATCCCTCTGAGCCCCTGATAGTCGCTGACAGGATGGGGAGAAAATTACACGCTTCGCTGGAGCAGAGCCGTATCAGATGAAAGCGAGCTTTCGCTAATCACCTCGGCCTCTGAGCGCTGGAGCGAGGCATGATGGGATACGGGGGTGGAAGGGGGACACCTGTCAGCCTGCTCTGATCATTATTAGGCTGGAAAACCCCCTCACATAGTCTTCATATCTGACACGCACACGTCACCGCCGGCCAAATACCCTCCCGTCTTTCTCGCTGTCTCTCTGTCTGCCTGCCCCAGGTGTTTCTCTCTTTCTCACCACACACAAACTCTTTCTCTTCTCTTTCGCCCCCCTCTCTCTCCCTCTCTTACACACTCATATTTCAAATCTGGCTGACTGTATCACCTTGTGGAAAAGTTTTGAAACCGGAGCGTCCTGCTGCCGCTTAGCGCCCTCGAGGCACGTTCGGTCTTCGCTTAACACTGTCTGTTTACTCTAACTTTACCGTGAGAAAGCGGGGAAGCGCGTTGAGCAGAGTATCACCGCAAACAAAAGACGCTACTGTGAATAAATACGGAGGGCTTACGGCTAGTCAGCATGGGATTCGCCAGATGTTTACACGTTAATCGCTTGTAGATGAAAGTCCGCACAGAGCAAAAGAAATATCTGCCAAACATCAACTTTTCCTTTTTCATTGACTCAGAATCGAGTCACTATTTATTTACTAACTATTTATTTAAACTTTCAAACGTGAATTCCTTAAACATGAGCATGTAAAATGCAATCATATACTTTTACATGTTTTGCAAGAGTATTGCTTCTCCTTCTACTTACGCTCACAGGAGGTTGGTGCAATACTGCCACCTACAGGATTGGAATGTGGTACAGATCATGAAGGAACCTTACCATTTAGCGCTATTTGGGAACCCGGAAGTTAATGATGCTGATATTGTAAAGTTGAATAAGTGACACTATAGTGTAAATCTCATAAGTTTCTCAGGACCGTCCAATACCTCTATGGTTTATTCTCCTCACCCTTTGGCTATATATTACCGGTAAGAAACTACTTTCACCCCTGTTAATTACACTAACTCTCGGTCGCCCTCGTGTCCATGTGCTATATCCAGCAGCACAGCACTCCCTCTCATGTGATACTGCTTAATGAAATACTTTTAGTAGTTTTTAAACCTTTAAAACCTGGAATAAAAACAGCTCTTTAAGACTAGAGAGTAAACATTAGTGCAATGCAAGTCGCAATGCACAAAAAGCAAACTGAATTAAATTGACGGTCGATTAAGGACAGCGCGGGAACAGTAACAGCAGCGCGGCCAGGGTTACCCTGATGGTTTCAAAAGTCGTTCAGGTTCGGATTCTGCCTTATCTCTACATCAGCGAAAAGCATAAACAATGCCGGCGTCTCACATTTCATATTCTTGGCGACATCAGATGTAAACACACATGCTCATACACACAGCAAACTGATAGGAACAGGTGTCCTGAGAACTTAAGAGGAAAAACAGGTGGTGACTCATCTCTTACAGCGATCAGACAAACCCTGACTGTGAAATTACTACAGCAGGATCGTTAGGACGTGACGTGATGATCGTACCCACTGTGATCTCATCCAGGAGGAAGTGGTTGGATAGCACTTTCCTTCGAGTTTGTTACTCGAGGGTAAGTCTGCGTTTGGGTTAATTTCTGTCTCACCCAAATGTCAGGTGGAGAAACTGTGATTCAGAACCACAAACAAACAAAAATAATGTCATCAATATAATAAACAAAACATGTAAAATATACATAATTCGGGCTGGGCTTCGGGTTTAAGCTGCTAAATATCATGAGGTCATGAGCACGTGATTTATTAGCGAGACAAGATAGAAGTGGTTTTTGTCCATGAAGGCATTGATTCAGATGCTCCTCTGGGAAATGCATCGTGATAATATAAAAGCTGCTCTACATTGGGCCACGGCTCTAAATGTGGGTTAATGTGTGTGTGTATTTGTGTTTGTGTGTGTGTGTGTGTGTGTGTGTGTGTGCAGACTTCTCGCTTGACTGCTGTCCAGTTAGCCGTGATCTACTGCTCACTTCCAGATGATGCTATTACACACCATCAGCTTTCACTTTTCCAAATGAGTGAGGGAAGCTCAGCAGGGGTGTGTGTGTGTGTGTGTGTGTGTGTGTGTGTGTGTGTGTGTGTGTATGGGTGTGAACATCCCAGTAGTTTAACAGGCGTGTAATTTTACTTCAGTGAATCATGCAGTTTAGAGGCAGGACCTCCTGTAGTGACTGAAGCCTGTCTCAGACAGGTGAGGAGACTCAGTCACACAGTGCCTAAGAAATAACACAGCGCATGTGAGGCGGCTATACGGACCCGATCAGCGACCAGGAGGAGTCACTGTCACCACCCTGACGGTCACCACCCTGACGGTCACCACCCTGACGGTCACCACCCTGACGGTCACTGTTATTATAACACGTGTTTTATTCCTCTTACACCACAGGTACAGGTCCGTAGATACTCAGCTCTATTCAGTACGGAAAAAGTTACATGATTTTAACTCAGATTTGGGACGACATTGTTCTTTTAAAATTATCTTTACAATACACTCTATACCATCACCACGCTTCACTCTATACCACTCTTGTACACTCTGAATGCACACTACAATTGAACACTTCTACCACCACAGTTCACTACACCCCTACTGTACACTCCTACTTAGGGTTGGGTACCGAAAACCGGTGCCAAAACGGCACTGATACCTATATAACCTCTATGTACCGGACCAAAACAGAACACGAATTTCGGTGCCTCATTTCGGTGCCACTTAAATGCCGGAACTGTGGATTAATATATTTGTTCTCTGGGGCTCCGATGATGACACAGTTGTAATAAGCATTAGATTCATCAACACACATGATCGCTAGTAAAAATTTAAATATTGCGTTCATGGGGTGTCAGAAACGATAAATTATTTGGAAAAATAAATAATTTCCTTAATTAGAAAAATCTTGAGGACTTCAGAAAGCTTTGATAATACAAATCCAAAACATTGTTGCAGTAATGTTACTGTACATTTTATTTTTGTAGATTAAAAGTTTATTAGATTAGATAAAAAAATTAAAAGCACAAATCATTGGGAAATGAGACCATCCGAGATGCGGGTGACATGCGCGTGACTGCATCTTGCGTTACATTCGCTCTGACGTCAGCAGGTGATCTACCGCTATCTTAACTTGCTAAATTAACTTTCGTTAAAATGCCTAAAACTAAACGGTCGAAAGTGTGGCTATATTTCACAAGAAAGGACTCCGACACCGCGACATGCAGTAAATGTTTTACAGCAGTCGCGTGTAAAGGGGGAAACACGTCAAATCTAATGAAACGTTTGAGGACACACGGAATAAAGTTAAAGCAGAGGGACGCGCCGTGTGTGACAGCTTGCGGACAACAGCTGGCGCTATCGGTGTGGACGACCCTCAGCCCCAGTCACACCAACCGTAGCAAAAAGGAGTCCAGCGATTATGATGACGTCAGCAGCCTTTCCGCAGGTTAGTAGTAGGCTAATGTAATGTTAACTGCAAAATGCAAATCTTGCATTCATGCTAACAAATGGACAAACGATTTGTAAAATACTAATGTAACATGGATTCTGTTTATAATTATGGCTTTCCAGCTAGAACTTAAACTTTTAATATATTGTTCAATTTAAGCATTCAATTTTTTGTTCAATTAAAATGTATTCTTGAGTCTACCATCATTTTGTGGCTTTTGTGGCTTTTGCAAAGTATCGGTTCAGGCACAAGTTTTGGCACCGGTACCGGTTTAAAAGTATCGATTTGGCACCGGTATCGAAAAAAAAAAAAACGATACCCAAGCCTACTCCTACTGTACACTATTCTACCACCACCATGCTTCACTCTACACCCCTGGTGCACTATGATGTACCACTACTCCTAATGTACACTCTTATTGCACACTTCCACTGTCAATTTCTACAAAACACTGTACACTCTTCCACCACCACAGTTCCCTACAGCCCTACCGTGCACTCTTCTACCACCATCATGCTTCACTCTACACTTCATCTGTACAGTCCTACTGTACATTCCTGCTGTTCATCCCTCCAATACACTCTTACTGCACACTTCCACTGTACATTTCTTCAACACACTCCAACTGTACACTCGTACACCAGTTCACTACACCCCTACTGCGCACACCTCTGCCACCATCATGCTTCACTCAATTTTCCTCCCGTACACTCCCACTGCATGCTCCTCTACCACCACCATCATCACCAGACTCCTATTGTGCACTCCTACTGTACACTATTACTGCACACTCCTACTGCACACTACTAATGCATACTATTAATGCATACTCCTACTGCACATGCCTACTGTACACTATTACTGCACACTCCTACTGCACACTACTAATGCATACTATTAATGCATACTCCTACTGCACATGCCTACTGTACACTATTACTGCACACTCATACTGTACACTCCTACTGCACACCCCTACTGTGCACTCCTACTTCACACTATTACTGCACACTATTACTGCACATGCCTACTGTATACTATTATTGCATATTATTAATGCATCCTCCTACTGCACACTTTTACTGCACATGCCTACTGTACACTATTACTACACACTACTACTGTACACTATTACTGCACACTCCTACTGTACACTATTACTACACACTACTACTGTACACTATTACTGTACACTCCTACTGTACACTATTACTGTACACTCCTACTGTACACTATTACTGCACACTCCTACTGTACACTCCTACTATTACTGCACACTCCGACTGTACACTCCTGCTGCATACTCCTACTGCACACCATTACCGCACACTCCTACTGTGCACTCCTACTGCACGCTATTACTGCACATGCCTACTGTATACTATTATTGCACACTCCTTCTGTACACTATTACTGCACACTCCTACTGTGCACTCCTACTGTACATTATTACTGCACACTATTAATGCACATGTCTACTGTATACTATTACTGCACACTCCTATTGTACACTATTACTGCACACTGTTACTGCACATGCCTACTGTACACTATTACTGCACACCCCTACTGTACACTATTACTGCACACTGTTACTGCACATGTCTACTGTACACTATTACTGCACACCCCTACTGTACACTATTACTGCACACTGTTACTGCACATGTCTACTGTATACTATTACTGCACACCCCTACTGTACACTATTACTGCACACCCCTACTGTACACTATTACTGCACACTGTTACTGCACATGTCTACTGTATACTATTACTGCACACCCCTACTGTACACTATTGCACACCCCTACACTATTACTGTATACTATTACTGCACACCCCTACTGTACACTATTACTGCACACCCCTACTGTACACTATTACTGCACACTGTTACTGCACATGTCTACTGTATACTATTACTGCACACCCCTACTGTACACTATTACTGCACACCCCTATTGTACACTATTACTGCACACTCCTATTGTACACTATTACTGTATACTATTACTGCACACCCCTACTGTACACTATTACTGCACACCCCTACTGTACACTATTACTGCACACTGTTACTGCACATGTCTACTGTATACTATTACTGCACACCCCTACTGTACACTATTACTGCACACTGTTACTGCACATGTCTACTGTACACTATTACTGCACACTCCTATTGTACACTATTACAGCACACTGTTACTGCACATGTCTACTGTACACTATTACTGCACACTCCTATTCTACACTATTACTGCACACTCCTACTGCATACAGTATTTCTTTACTGTATAATCCTACTGCACACTATTACTGTACTCTCCTACTTCACACTATTACTGCACACTCCTACCATCAATTTCTTAGTTTCTGACTAATTCGGCTCTGAGCGTGATCTCTTTGTGCCATGATTGCCCACCTGTCTACACACAGGCCCGCCCCCTCGTCCCTGCCTCAGTACTCGTCAGTGTGGGTGATGAGCAGCAATGCTTTTACAAAAAACTCCCCTCTCATTGAAAAACTCTTTTTGAATTTATCACTGAAGGAGATTTGTAGTTTACTACCCTCACTCACAGCCTGACCCTCTTCACCCTCGTTAATAACAGTTAATAACAGTTAATAACACAGTAAGCACTGATTCTGAATCACATTGCGGGGGAATGTGACCACTCAACCAACACCTTCGTCTTGTTTCAAAACAGAAAAACCCCACACCTGAATGTGTTCACATCTGGACCGGTTTCAGGGTTTCTCAATGTTGTGCACTTCCTCCCTACCTCCCACACACCCACACACACACACATATATATATATACACACACACACACACAGAGCTGAAATCAAGCACGCAACCCAGGTCAAGTTTAGCACAATACTAACGATTCAGACGCAGACGGATGCAAAAACGCAGCACGATGTACATCAGCGCCGCATAACTTCACTTACACTGTACCGTAAATAATTACTGCAGTCTTACACTGGACCCAAAACACGTTCACTTCCGTGGGAAAAAAAATGTGCAAACGTGAATCATGTTCTTCATGTGCTTGTTTCTTAAGTTAAACCTTTAATACAGGATAAATAAGACCCACTAAATTAAATAAAAATCTAAATAATTGTGTGTCAACTTTTATTTAAATTTATTTTAATCCAAACACTGTTTCTACTTCTTTCACAGTGATGTCTTACACTCCGAAACGTGTTACAAATTTACACAAGTTAAAAGATTAAAAGCCTTAGGCCCCGGGGCTTGCTTTTGGTAACTTTTCTTACATTCCTCGTTGATTCTAATTCATGTGTTTTATTTTAATCACGGTAGTTCTGTAAATGTGTTGTATGCCGTGTCCGTTAATTCCAACTAGAATTGCTAGTAGCAATTTGTCTTTGTTTATTTTCTCCGTATTTAAAGTTAAAAAAAGTAAAGAAAACTAATCCCGCCTGAACAGGGCTTTAGTGTCATATTTTGTGTGTAAATCCTACGTGTTCAAACTTTAGACTTTTTAAACTATACGCATAAATAAACAAGTAAAAAAAAAAAAAAAAGGAAAAAAATGATTAAAGGATTTGGATAAGATAAAAAAAATCACAGAAAAGCTTCTCCTGGTGGAACGAACGCCATCCAAATAAGGCTTAAACTTCCGGGAACTGTTCAAAAACCCGTTTGCGTCAGTGTTAAGCCAAGCCAAGCAAATTGAAATTTATTTTATTTTTTCTTGCATTTTGTGCAAGATTTAGTGAAGACATAGAACCACAGGTCCCAAAAACGGTAGCAAGAAGAAAAGGGAAACACTTTCAGTTTGGTTTTTATAGCAGCCGGTGCTGAGAGGAATCACAAATGAAGGTTAAGTGAAGTTTAATGTCTATTTATTTCATATTTTACGTCATTTACATGTCTTTTCAAAGTGTTTTGATGGTTTTATATGCAAAAATATGATTATACTGTTGGAAATGGGTAAAATTGCTAATTTTTTGGGGAGGCTGGAACGGATTATCTGCATGTACATTATTTCCTATGGGACAATTCGTTTCACAATACAAAATTTCACGTTAAGACCTCGCCTCCGAAGCGGATTAAATTTGTATGCTGAAATACCGCTTTTATATTGTTAGTGAAAAGTGTAATCTTTTTTATTTTTATCTTAATAAACCTATAAAATATTTTTTTTCCTGTTTTATCCGATCTTATAGAAAGTTTTTAAACGTACAGCACGAGTCAGGTTTGTATTTATCCATCCTGACACATTTTGCACACGTTTTAAAGACGGCTGTGTGATTGATTAACACCTATCGATTTTGCACACACACACACACACCACTAAAAAGTCTTGTGTGTAAAAAACATTTAAAAAGAATGAAGTGCTGCAGTGACATCTAAAAACTTTGGTTACTTTCGATACATTGTAACAATATACAGTAACTCTGGAAGTGTGTGTGTGTGTGTGTGTGATATCTTTTGTTCTTGTACGTGATGATGTAATGATGTGACCTGCTGGAGCCGGGTTTCTACCTGTTTTCTCCCTTGGCATTGGACGGTGGAGGGTGCAGGACGGTCTGGTTGTCCTCCATCTCCACCACACACTTGGTGCTCAGCTCAATCTCTGCACACACACACACACACACACACACACGAAAGAAAGTTGTTTCACTTGCTCAGGAGGACATATAAAAGTTTATGGTGAAATGGGAAAGCTCTTGGAGAACTCTACAAAGCAGTAAAGTGTCCCAGGAGCCCTGAGAGCTGGGGAGAGACAGTCCTGAGCTCTGAGCTGTCCCTGTCCCCTGCTGTCCTGCGCCATGAGTCAATATGATGCAGCATTAACTCCATTTCGGAGTGAATTACAGACATTTCCTTCAGCTAGGAGGAGCAAAAAGGGTCAGAAATGCATCTTTAATGCCAGACTCACCCCTGCGGTTCATGGGCCGGACTCGGACCGCCACTTTTACCTTCGTATCCGACATTTTAATCCACTTTTTGTGTCTGTGTGTGTGTGTGTGTGTGTGTGTCAGAGCCCTACAGCAGAGCTAGCAGTAATGTGCAAATCCGAAGCAAAGAAAAGTCTCCACAAAGCCTGAGGACAAGCAGGGAAAGTCCTTAAAATCATCCCCGACATCCCCGACGAGCAACTTCATCAGAACTCCGACATTATTGCCCCGTTTTTTCCTCCTCGACTCCAGCAGCTACCAGGAGGCTAGGAAGACCCGCTCCCGGGCTGTATCCCGAACGCCGCCCTCATTCCCTCGGGAGCGCCCCTACATAGGGCGTGACGCAAGCACGTCCCGCGCGCTACGTAGCACACTCGATGTTCCGAGGCCGACGCGTTCAGGACGCGGCCTCAGGATCCCAGACTCGGTCAGCAGAGCAGCATCCCGACCGCCATCTTCCGCTCGGAACGGGAGGCTCAAATCTCTGAGAAATATTTTATTTTATTTATTTATTTATTTATTTATTTTTGTTATATGTTCCTGCAGAAACAAACGAGAAATTAAGTGAAACTAACAACTATTGGAAAAAAAGTCTTTTTTTTTTTTTTTTTAAAGCACGGACAAACTGCCTGATTTGGAGCGTTATAAAGTGGGAGAAACCTGGGGTTCGTCTCCCAAACGGCGTTGTTCTAGAGACATAGTGCACTTCGTAGTGTGTTTAAATCGCAGTGTAGACATGCGCTCATACAGGAAGGAGGAAGAGATTTGGGACACGGCCAAGCTTTAGGGAGAAGTTTTAACTCAAGTATTTAGTTACTCAAAAATAAATTTCTTCTTCTTATTATTATTATTATTCATAATAATTTCAACATTTAATTTACTTAATTCTTTTTATATCATATAAATGTGCAATAGTAAAATATTGTAGTATTATTACGTTTTTTTTTTTTTTTTACATTTAATTTTTTTTTTATGTTTTAAATTTTACTTTTTGGTGTTTAGGATTTAATATACAGCACAAGGTCCTGAGTGAGCTGTTTTTAAATTTGCATTTATAAATACATGAATAAATAAATACATCAATATTTTCTCCATAATTAAAGCAAAGACTTTAAAGACAATTTAGATGTCCAAAATAAAAATTTTATAATGATAATGATAATAATAATAATAATAATATTTAATTTACTTATGAAAATAAATATTTGTATCATGTAAATGTTGTATTTTAAAATGTTGTAGCATTTTTAAATACATTTAAAAAAAAGTTCTATAATATAAAGCACGTGGTCATGAAGAAGCTGTTTTTAAATTGTCTTTTATAAATAATTAAATTAATAATAAATGTTTCCATAAATAAAGCAACAATGAAAAACTTTTATGTTTAACTCATCGAGACGATTTCAATATCGCAATGTTTTTAATGCCACGATACACTTTTCATGGAATCATGGCTTTCATTAGACGTGTGACTTTATAACTGTTATTATTCCCTGTAGTGAGTTAATATGTAATTAATTTGAATCGTTCACTTGTTTATTTGTTTACACTCCTTAAATGAATAATTTACACTTCAGAACTGTGGAACGTCTTATAAAAACATTTAATCTTTATTTTTTTGGCAGTTTAACTCACAGCTTAGTTCTTCATTTCACTATTTTAGTATCCTTTGAAATAATTATATTTTATTTCATTTTGATATTAATATGCGTAATACAGTAAAGTCTGTCCTGGTTTTATATTATACATTTATATAAAACTCACATTCGGGATGTGACAGTTTAGGGACTTTTAATCCTTGGTGACGTCTGTCTCCCTGAGAGACGATACGCCGTTTACACACTGATTTAGCACGAAGGTTTAATCTCCCGGAGCGTACAGTATGTAAACCTGCGTACTGAACTGTGATGAGACCATTTGCATTTTTTTTCCTGGTTAGATTGTGTGACATGTTCCTAGGGAGTGTGAGTCTGAGTTTGTTGTCTGAGTGATGTGTGTGTGTGTGTGTGTGTGTGTGTGTGTGTATACACATATGTGTAAAGAGATTTTTGTCATTTATTGTACACCCAAATTAAAAGAAAAGCAAACAACTGACACAAACAACTGTTTAAAAACCAGCAATAGTTTAGTTCCATTATTTTTTTATTTTTTAGGTCTAGCGCTGCTACATCATCGTGACATCATAATTAAACATTTCTATTATTTATCGCTGTACAAGTCCTCAGGTTCAGCCGTGTATGTCTTCACGGTGTGATCTCCGGCATCCAGGACGATCAGCGCGTCCTCGTCGGTCACCGCCAGTCCCACCGGACGCACCAGTCCCTCTCTGACGAGCGGCGTTACCTCTGCTGCTTTATGGACGTCTCTTAAACTCCACACGCTTCCCTGCCGCACATCAGCTACGACCAAATCGCCGTTCCTGTTAAAACTTAGGGACGAGACGCTCAGACCGATCGGGTGCAAACCGAACCCGTCCAGCTGCCCCAGGACGATGTAATCTCTGCTGAACACCTTCACCCGCGTCAACCTGGCGCCTCCCATGGGACTTTCCCGATTTTGGAGATGTTCCACCACGGCGACGCGTCCAGACGCTCTGCAGCAAGCGACGGCTCGCGGAGTCGAAAGATCTTGCACCGCCTGCTTCTTCTGCGAAACCAGGCCACGTCCGAAGTCCATGTCGATCTCCCAAAGTGTACCAGCTTCGGCGTCCGTCACTAGGATGTTCCCCGAGAGGTCCGCGTCGACGCCCCAGGGGAGCCGGAACAGGTCCGAGACCGTGGCCACGGGACTTCCTGTTGACGAGAACACCTTGACCGAGCGATCTCCCGCATCTGTTACGACGACATGGCCGCCGGGAGTCACGGCAACATCTAACGGATGGCAGATTTCGTAGTTTTTGTGACCGTGGCGTCCGAAGCTGCGCACGTACTGACCGCGGGACCCGAGCACGGTGACTCTCTCATGCCCCCCGTGCGCCACCACGACGTCCCGCGCTTCTCCGTGCACCGCTACACCGGTCGGGTTGATGAGCGGACCCCATCCTCCGAAGGCGCAGCTCAGACGCATGACCCCTGACCCCGGATCTCCATCCAGATCTCGGGGTCTTTTTTGTGGGAGATACGACCTGACCATCTCCTGAAGGTCGACGAGGACCTGGCATTCGTAGGTGCCACCTTGATCGCATTGCTTCCTGCAGAACGGGCACTCGAGGCGGCGCGACACGGAGTGAGACAGGGAGCAGACGCACCCCAGACAGATCACGTGGCCGCAGGGGAGGTTGCGCGGCCTCCGGGCTCTGGGGTCAGATGAAAACGTTTCGAAGCACACTTTACACTCGAGCAGATCAGAATAGATCTCGTCTAGGACGTCTTCAGCTCTTCTGGTGGGAAGCGTGAACGATTCGGACATCCTGCGTTTCTCCTCAGAGCGAGAGAGAGAGAGAGAGAGAGAGAGAGAACAGCAAGGAGAGATTTACACAGGCTCCATGTTGCTCAGCAGGCCGCTCGGTCACATGACTCAGGAAGAACGAGGTGTGTTTGCTGCCCTCTAGTGGTGAAGGGTGAAACAACAAGAAAGACCCAAATCTTAATACTAAATGTTAATTACATAATAGTAATGCCTAAGATAGATTTCAAAAACATCTTTTAAATGATGCTGTGGGAGGGGCTCTTCTTATATGAGGTCACATTAGAGGAGAATTCTCATCAGCCGTTTAATTCCCTGGCCAATATCGAGTGTTTTTTTCACCTCTTTATTGTTTGGACACACACACACACACTGGAGACCTGTCTAAACGTCTAGACATAAAAATGATCTTGACACCTGACTCCTTTATGGACATATTTATATTCAGCAGTGTGTGCCGTGTGAGAGCGATACACAGTCTGTCCTTTACAGCCGAGCCTTGGACACCGTCTCAGCCATGACAGACGCTAATATGAGGAGACATTTTTTATGGCTTAATGTCACAGAAAGATTTCACAGTTATTATAATTTTCACGTCATTTTATTTATATTTATAAATTCATTTCATTATAATTTTCAGGTGGATATTGGAAAAGATCTTAATATTGATCCTGTGTATCTTCATCTGTACAGTATACCAATCTTCAATGTTTTTTTTTTTTTTTTCATTTGAACAATGCAAAAAAGCTTTGAAGCTTTTTATTATCAGGGTTTCTTGTGAAGTGACAGAAAAATTGTGACAAAAATGTGTCCCAACGTTCCCCCTAATACAGCAACTACAATTTAGAATATATATTTATACAGTAATATCATTTTCATACAATGTTAAAACCTAAAATGATTGGTCTGTTCACACACTATTTTTTATTGTCCCTCTCCTGGTCGAGATCTCGTCACATGGAGCCCCGTGTGGTCTGTCTGGGACGCGTCTGGTGACGGTTCCACTTCACCATGAAGACGCTCCTGTCCTCGGCTGATACAGACATTTGTGACTGCAGTCTCTCGATAGTTCAGGACTGGAGTTTCCTACGGTCTACCTGAGTCTCCAATAACCAACTGGACTCCATATGAACTTCAACACGTCTCCTGTTATACTGAACTTCCAGCCTCCCAACACACAGTATGAGTGCAGATCAAATCCCTGCTGTCCGTCATCACCCAGATGAGGATGGGTTCCCTCAAACAAATCAAATTTAATTTCATTGAATATTTTCCATGATAAAACCGTGATATTTATTTTTAAGGATTTAATGCTCCAGATGACTTGTTGAAATGTTTCACATCCTTTAACACAAAATATTCACCTCATTAATCTCCACCTAATTGTTTTAAATTTTCACATGGAATTTATTTTTTATAAGTGATTTTTCTTACACACGCTTAATTCATTAACTTTAACATGATTGACTTTCACAACTTTTAAGATGATTCTCCCATGTGATTATCTTCATGATTTTTTAAAAACTTGACTCATTTTCACATCACACATTATTTTCTTCCAGCAATAATAGATTATAGCGACCTGCGATTAAAAATAATAATAAACTGGATCAATACATTTTTTTTTTATTCATTTGGATAAATTAAATGAACTTTTTGATTTGTTCATTTGATTCCCGGTTTAAACTCAAATACGATTCTCTCTCACAGTTCATTTTAAAGCTCGATTCATTTCACACCTCAAATTCTTTCCACAAGTTTTTTTTTTTCCTTTTCCCCCCCAAATCATTGTTTATTCTCAGATTTGTCGAATAATTCACACGAGCTCGAGTGTAGAGACAAACACACGACACTCGTCCCAGGCAAATTGTTTTAATCACTTAAAATAAACCACACACACACACACACACACACATCTACAGTACATAATTACACAGAGCCGTGTGGAAATCCTGTACAAACATTTAAAAGTCATTAGGAATAGTGAAGATGTGCAGCAGCGTGTTCTCCCTCGGCGGGGCGGGGCGGGGCGGGGACGCTCGGCGAAAAACAAGAGGAGGAAGAAAGTACATCAGGAAGGGGGGAAAGAAAAAAAGAAGTGCGTTCTGATCAGAAATTAAAACCTGAACACACCTGTACACCTACTGGCTTAAGTTCAAGCTAACTGGCGAGTCCTCAAGTTGGTGCGTTATGACAGTAAACTCAGCGAGGGTCAGGATTTACACTCCTGAAGAAAACGTTTAAATCTGAGGAAACAAAACTCTCATGGACGCGACCTTAAAACCCTATCGAGCCGCCTCGCTAATCAGCATCACGCACCTCCGGCTAGACCGGTCACGCTAATCATTATACTGTGCAAATAATTCAGTTACACGCATCAGACATGTGAGATTAAGTTTCGAATCGACTCGTCTTGTAGAATAACAAGATTTTATGAAATTATTTCAGCTGCAGATTCGCAAAAAGAAAAAAAAATTCAGTATCAAATATCGGAAATGACGTCGGATTGAAAAAAAAGGTAATTTTGATATGAAAACGACTTCATCGATGCGACTTTTCAGTATTGCAATAAAAAGTACAATAATCATAATATATAAAGGCAGGATCAGGCAGGTGTTTTAGACTCGGTTAAGGCAGTGTCCTCTGGTAAGATCATGGACAAATTAGGTGTGGTGTGTGTGTGTGTGTGTGTGTGTGTGTGTGTGTGTGTGTGTGTGTGTGTATACAGTACACACTGTTCTGTGTGCTGATATTAAAAGTGTTTTTTCTTCAGTACTGCTGATGAACCGCGTCAGTATCCGGAATGAAAAATACATTTTTATTATTTTTTTCAGCTGTCAGTCTGCAGCGGTGAGTGTTCACTGGGAGTGTTCGCGATATCGACGTGATGTATCCCACTGTATAACGACACGTGTCTGGACGTAGTGCGTAAAAGAAAAAGAAAAAAACCTGCGACGGGAAGATTGTCGTCAGTGTGGGAAAAAAAATGAAAAGAGGAATGGTCTACTAAACACTCACACGTCATCATAACAGTATATAACGGACTATCATTAGGCAATATGTCAGTTATTTTGACACACACACATGAACACACGCACACACACACACTCATGCAGGCACATCAGTGTGTTAGAGGCTTTGAGAACGAACAGAAATGCAGATACTGGCTTCAGTGGTCTGGAGGTAATAGATACGAGTTAGCAGCAATCCTTGTCGTCTTCATCATCATCATCTTCAGTCGGTGCTAAAACAAAGTGCATGAATGAACCTAGGTGTGCTCTGCTCTGGACATGTGTCGATAAGATAATCAGTGCTACGATATAACCGTGATATTTACGGTAATATTGATTTTTATGAATATGGTTGCAGAACCAATTCCCTCCACAAGGTGGCGTGAGGACACAACTGTTATACACTGGACAGACCTGACACAATATATATATATTTTTTAAACCGGTGACGAATCTAAAGAACTGTAGGAAACGTTTAAAACTTTTTTTTTTTTTTTTAAACATGAGCAAAAACTTTATGTACAGTATGCTATGTGGTATAGCTCCGCCCCCTCCTCCTAAGCCACGCCTCCTAATATGTAACGATCTGTCCTGGAACGCTGAATGTGAATGTGGATTTAATGATGCCTGTTTTGCTCGTTTTCTTCGCTATTTGTGAAATGACTGCAAATCTTTAAATCGTGTTAACGTGGAAATGTAAATATATGTTGGCACACGCCACACCGTGCACGAGTCTGTCGTCATCACCGACACGGAGACAATACTGCAATGGAACAAAAATGTGATCGAAGAGTTTCTCCAGTGAAATGTACACGGATCTCAGCGCTTGTGGTTTCACCCCGTCACCTCCGCAGCGCCACCTGCTGGCTGAACACTGACCGAGCCCGGGACCCAAAGACACGGCCGTCTCGTCCTGATATTCCCTCTGACGTCTGGAGCGCCGTTTGTGCAAAAAGCTTCACCTTTCTCTCCCTTCATCCTTCTCCTCTTCATCCGTCCGTCCTCGGTTTCTGCGGGAGCGAGGAGTGTGTGGAGAACGTCTTTATTTCTCCACTCCGTTGACGGGTTTGCTGTTTCCCGACGTCTTCCCTCTCTTCCTGGTGGTGCGAGGCGCCGCCGATTCTGACCCTGATCATCACATGAGGAAGAGGTTCAATTAGAATTATGGAAAAATAAAGTGCTTAATTCTGCAGCTTCAGCTCACAGATAAAGTGACTAGTAGTGAGTCAAACACCAATCAGTGAATCGCTGAGAGAGTGAATCAATCGATACATGAACCAGTTGGTACATGAGCACGTGAGTGAGTCTGAGAACGAAGATGTTACTCTGTGAGTGGATCAGTCAGTCAGTGTGTGAGTGAGTTTGTGACTCAATGAATGAGTAAGTTCAATCAGTTAATGATTCAGTCACTGAGTCACTCACTGATTAATTTAATCGCTGAATCTATTGATTAGTATTGTCAGTATCTATACTAATGAATCAATTACTAAGTGAGTGAGTGAGTCAGTTCAATTAATGAGTGGCAATTAGTGTGCGAGTAACGACTCAAAGTACAGACAAAGACGCCGTCATTGAGTAAACCAAGCAAAATTAGTGAAAGTGAAAGTGGGTGAGTGAATCAGTCAGTGGGTAAGTGAGTCATTGTGCAAATCAGTCAAGCAGTCACTCAGTGAGTCATTCATTGATTCAGTGAGTGAGTAAGTGAGTCATTGAGTGAGTAAGTGAATCACTTAGTTGTGAGTGAGTGAATGAGCAAGTCAGTCAGTCTGTAAGTGAGCGAGTAATCCAGTCAATGAGTGGCTGAGTAAATCAGTGAGTGATTGAACCAATCAGTCTGTCAACGAATCGATCACTGTGTGAGTGAGTGAATCAGTGAGTCACTCAGTCCCTGAGTGATTGAACCAGTGAGTGAGTGAGTGAATCATTCAGTAATGAGTGAATGAGTGAGTCAGTTAGTCAATGAATCAGTTAGTATGCGAGTGAGTGAGTGAGTGAGTGAGTGAGTGAGAGAGCCAGGGACTCAGTAAGTTAAGTTAGCCATGGAAACGCTTCATGAATCAGGCCATAAGTGTCGCACTGTGAGCTGCTTAGACTGTGAGTCAGTGAAGTGAGTCAGTGAGTCAATCAGGGAGTGAATCAGTCAGTGCGTGAATTAGATTGCATGAAAGTAGATCACTCCGTCAGTGAATGAACAAATGAACTAAATGTCCCTGGAGTTACCTTTCAGAGTATTTTATAAACAGATGTAGCAGGCAGTTGTTAAACACACACTCTATTACCTTTCACACACACGTTGTCTCCGCCCTCGAGGTAAAAGCTGTCCTCACTCTCTGACAGACTCTACAAGAGACACCAGAGCAGAACATTAACACCTCACACAGCAGCAGCTATAGTCAGTGTGTGAGTGTGTGTGAGTGTGTATAGACGCTTCACAATTCCACAGAATCATGCAGAATTTCCACACAGGAAGTGAGCTGACCTTCTCTCTGGGGCCGTAAGTCTCAGCGTACCACACCATCCCGTACAGGCACAGGAACGTGATGAAGGCCTGCACACACACACACACACACACACACACACACACACACACACACACACACACACCATTCTCTGTTTATGTGCGTTTATGTGATTATCTTTGCAGAAAACTGTAAACTCTTCTCTCACCACACACAGGAGCCACAGAATAACGTAGAGGATCTGCGTCTTGGAGAAAAGGTCCTGTCCAAATTTAATACACGCTAAAGCCTCGAGGAAGGCGATGGCTCTAATGGGAGCACAAACAAACCAACTCATTACAATAATAAATAAAAATGTCATAAAAAATCAGGACTAGGGATTTCAGGCAGGATGTGAACCAGGAGACGATTTCATAGATCATATCATGATATTCAGGATCATCATCATCACACACACTTGATTCATATACTTCACCACCACCATCATCACCCCTGCATTGTATTAAAAATGACCCATGAAGGATTTTGAACCTGTGAATAAGAGTGACTACATATGATGAGACGTCTCTCTAAAGTCACTGTTAGTGAGTCGATTCAGGAGTCATTTAGTCAGCCAGTGAACTGACCGAAGAATTATTAAATACTAGCGCGTGTGCCTGTCGCTGATGGTAGAAAGAAGGAGATTGTAGAAACAGTTAAAATGTTAAATCAGATAATAATCTGCTGATCTTCAATGTAATAAGTGATAATAGTAATAATAATAATAATAATAATAATATTTCAGGTTGAAGTCCACGTCCATGTCTGTGTGTCTCTCTGTACAGCAGAACTCTCTGTCTAACTTATTAATACACAGAAATCACATTCTGTAAGGTTGAGTATCTGAGGCCTTGTTTACACTAAGTTGTACTTCTTTGGTGCTCAGACAAACACACTCCCTGTTCGGTAATCAGAGAGAGATTCACAGATGAGAAATGGAAAAAGTCGATCAGATAAAGATGAAGTTTCGTTTTAAAACGACTCCGGCGTGTTAAAATTCACTTCTACCACTTCAGCGCTGTTATTAAGTGAAAATATGAACTAATCCCAGTCAAAATAGTCACTTTATCTTTTCTCATTAATATCTATTGCTGCAGGTGTTTGTTTACATTGAGATTATTTTACAGTAGATTATTAAATCCCGCACCTAACTGTTCATAACATCGCATAATACTTAACTGTCTGATTTCACTCTACAGAGTCAATCAGGAGAGTCAGTCAATCAAGAGAGTCAGTCAGTCAAAGAGTGAGTCGGTCAAAGAGTGAGTCGGTCAAAGAGTGAGTCGGTCAAAGAGTGAGTCGGTCAAAGAGTGAGTCGGTCAAAGGGTGAGCCGGTCAGAGAGTGAGCCAGTCAGAGAGTGAGCCAGTCAGAGAGTGAGTCAATCAAAGGGTGAGTCAATCAAAGGGTGAGTCAGTCAGAGGGTGAGTCAGTCAGAGGGTGAGTCAGTCAGAGGGTGAGTCAGTCAGAGAGTGAGCCAGTCAGAGAGTGAGCCAGTCAGAGAGTGAGCCAGTCAGTCATAGAGTCAGTGAGTGTGTAGCACCGCTCCTATAAGCCGGTTCACTCGATGTGCAGTGAGACGCGTCAGCAGTGAGACAGGGAAACCAGGTTTGCACCCACACTGGTACTAAAAGTCAAGGGCTGTTTTGCATCTCATTTTGCTTTATAAAATTTGAGCAAAACTGCATCCAAATAAAGTTGTTTAAAAGTTTCTGAATAATTCTTATAAAAACATAATTTTATAACTGGAGCCGGCAGTGAGCAGAGATCCAGCACTCCTTCTCACCATCATCATCATCATCATCATCACACAGTCGAAATTGCTACTAAACCACAACCAAGAGGAGTTTGTCAGATCACACGATTCATATGATCATGAAGCGTCTAAACGTGTGTGTGAGTCTGAGCAGATCAGAGACGCCCAGGCCTGTGTCTCAGCTGCTGTTTCCACCAGCGCCAAAACCGCCGGGGCTACAGAGGCGGAGAGCCGACTCCATCAGTTAACATCTACTACAGCTCCCTGCTGCGCCTAGTTAACCACAAGCCATGGTGCACAACTGCTAATCACACACACACACACACACACACACACCACGTCTCTTATCCGTTTACTATCAGGTGAGAGAAGAGGGAGGAAAAAAGTGAACGATTTAGACAAGTCTTTCAGATTAATGTCACTGATAAAGAGACGTAACGCATACTGTGTGTGTGTGTGTGTGTGTGTGTGTGTGTGTGTGTGTGTGTGTGTGTGTGTGTGAGAGAGAGAGAGACGAACCCAAACACCCAGCACTGTGTCCCGACTCGTTTACACTGTGTATCGGTGAGATAAGCGTAGTACTGCCTAAAAACACAGAGGGAGAGAAATAATCATGTTTTAATGGATGTTCTGCCAACAACAACAACAGTAAATTATTCACAGATAAATACCATAGAAACAACAGACAGTGTATAATAGTACATGTAGTTTATACATCTTAAAAGTCATTTTCTCACAAACACAATGAGGTTATTTTCTGGAATATTTGAATATTTGAAAACTTCAGGGGTCAGTGTGAGGGGGGTAAAACCCAGAGCGACCTGACAGTGGGTGCGGTCATGACGCCGATGAAGAGGATGCGACCCCAGCTCAGAGCGTGGCATGCTGGGAAAACAAAGATGTGCTTCAGGAAGAAGGTGTTCAGCTCGGTCAGCTGCGGAGCAAACAGAGAGAGAGAGAGAGAGAGAGAGAGACTGAATTATACCTCCGTCTGTCTCTAAAAATACTCACCTGACCATCAGTCTACCCACCTCTCTATGTATTTATCTATCAGTCACTCTATTCACATACACACATTCACCTGCCATCCTGTCCATCCATGTCTATATATCCATCCATCCTTTCCCATCTATCCATCTACTTATTAATCTATCCACATATATCCCTCCCTCCATCCAGGCAAATGTAGCCATCAATTCATTTCTCCATCCCTGTGTATCCAGTCATCCATCCACATGAATCCATGCACATCCACCTATTCACATCCATCTATTCATCCATTGAAATATCATCTGCGACAATTTAAGTTCAGCACGAACCCGAACAGAAATTTTAGTCCTTTCATCATCGTGTCTATCGGACAAAACACGCACAACCCTTGAACATCCCTCCGCAGCGACCTCATCACCTCTGCATGGTCACATGATCATCACAATAGTCAATAGATCACCTCTGAACCTGCATCACAGGGCGTGGCTGCTTTACATTCACATTTATTGCGTCTAAATTCAGTCCTAGATCAATCCTATACGAGTGTGTGAGTGTGTGTGTGTGTGCACGCGTGTCTATGTAAATTCTCTCAACGGATTTGTTTGCACGTGCGGCTGCCGCTGAGGACGCGGAATCTCTAAAGACGTCACTTACATTAACGGGTGCGTCTGCCTGGGGTTTCATTACTATCTAATCAGTGTCTCAGGAGGGAACACACACACACACACACACACACACACACACACACACTAAAGCTCCCGCTCTGTC
The DNA here is from genome assembly GCA_013621035.1 of Clarias magur. Lineage (NCBI taxonomy): Eukaryota > Metazoa > Chordata > Actinopteri > Siluriformes > Clariidae > Clarias > Clarias magur. The sequence continues at coordinate 642,835 of QNUK01000204.1, forward strand.
CCATCAAATCAGTGTAATTACTATTAAAGAATCCCAGAGAGAGAGAGAAAGAGAGAGAGAGACGGCGAGACTGAGACATTCCTGTTGTTTAAGAGCTTTAGCAGACTTTAGCGTGAGAATTTTCTTCTACCCTTAACATCGAACATAAAAACTGCCTCACACATGTTAATACCAAAGCAAAAAATAGCATTGGGCTTCATGCGAGTTTCACATCCGCTCACAGCTACGCTCTGCTGAAGCGGTTTCGCCGTCGTCATCGTCCCCATCATCATCGTCGGCGACTCCCTTACAGGACGCTGTCTGAGTCAAACAGATGTCGGGTGCAGCGGGCTGACGACGCACAGACTAGACGATGGAAAATAGCCAAGTACGTCACGGAACGTTAGCCGCACACGTGGACCGATTACAGTCACTGAGTGATTCATGAGTTACTGCACCGAACCCGAAACGCTTACTGCCGCTTTAAGCGTCACTGTATGATACGCTGCCGCACGACGCGCTCCTGAGTCTCACCTGCCAGATGATCATGAACAGGTAAACTCCCGTCACTCTCTGGAAGGAGGATTTGGGGTCGAACCAGCGCACGTAGGTCCAACTGGCCGGGGTGAACTGCAGCACGGCGCGCTTGATCTTCCCCGTGGTGGTGTGGATGTCCCTGAACAACACACACACACACACACACACACACACACACTTAAGGTCAAGTCAAGCAGGTCTTCATTAATATTGATCTGGAACATTTATTTTGTACCAGGAGTACACAGCATGAAGCGGGCAAGCAGACCGCACTTCGGTTAAAACATTTTTTTTCTCCTTTTGAGTATTATATTTAATGCTAAAAAAAAAATCTAACAAAGATGTCTGGGGAAAAAAAAAAAAAAACCAGCAGCCGCCCATCTCTAGTATTTACAGAGTCAGGGGGTTAAATGCTTTTGATGAGATATCAGGACCAGTCGTTTCTTGTGAATGAAGGCATAAAAGTGATTGACATTTACAAAATACAAAAAATGAGTGTAGCAGGGGGTTAAATGCTATAAATATTGAGATATGAAATGTCCCACTAAGAGATCACATGACCCGGCGCGCAAACGGTCTCTGATCAGTGAGACGCTTTGCAAGTCAATGTGAATTCAAATGTTGTGACGTCATTGTTGGTTACTATTCAACCACACCTGTTTACACACAGAGTCTCTTTTCTAAAAATGAAGAAATCAATGAGAAAGGTCGTCTTTATATACACGTATATGTTTATACATGTGTGTGTGTGTGTGTGTGTGTGTGTGTGTATACACACTTGATGCTGGCCCAGTGGTACGTGCGCATCTCCAGGAAGCGACACACGGTCATGCCGAGCCAGATCCCCCCCCCGTTACACAGCAGGATGTCCAGGATCACCTGATCCCACCAGCACTCCGCGAAGTTGGGCAGAAGGTGCATGAAGAAGAGCTGCGGAGAATCCGAAACACACATTGCCCGCATTTTTAAACACGCTTTCATCGGTTTCTCCTCAACCTACAGTTTCAGGAAAAAGTATCTGAAGCCTTTTGCAATTTAACGGTTTTCTGCGTTAATTTGGCATAAAGTATGATCTGACCTTCAATCGGGGTCATTCAGGGGTATTCACAAATATAATGTGCCTAAAATAATAAAGTATTATTCCTTTTTTAATCTTTCACATGTTTAAATAAAAATTTTAAATGGCAGTGGAAAAAGTTAGTGAACCCTTGGAATAAATAAATGGTAATAACACACTAGACTTTAAAGTATAATGCCGTAACCGGTAGCAACAGAGTAACAGAAACCAGATTCTGATCTAAAATACACACGGCAACAAAGACGAGCAATATTGCACATGATATTGTTATGGAATATTGCTAAATGATATTGCACATGATGTTACTAAACGATATTGCTTTAATGTGTTTAGCGCATGGGTGGCAACACAGACACGAGGCGAGGTCTAAAGTTGAAGACTTTCGTAAAGACACAGCGGCTGTTTTCTCTTCTGCGGCAGCAGGATCGCTAAAGCCGGCTCTGTGCGAGAGTGAAAGTGCCGCGGGCGATCGCGCAGCCGTCTCACTGCAGTCCTTATGGCGGCGATCAGAAGCGGAATTCCGTTCGTGAGCGGCCTTCAAATTCCTTTTGAAGTCCTTGGGGTGCATGACATCACCCCGCTCGCGTGCCACTCTTCGTGGTTCAACGTCCGCCGCGCAACTCTGCTCTGTAGTTCTCCGGACTTCAGACTACCCCGTGATCCATTAACGATGCGGATCACAGAGTCATTAAACATTATAGCTTATCATCATCATTATAGCTTTCCACAATCTCCACCTCAGTCCACATGTGGTTGATTGGATCAGTGGTGGTTTTCCGCTTCCCAACCACAACCCCAGTTGTTTTGCCTTTGAAAGTTTGAGATGCTGGTGATTTTCTCCGCACCACTCGATGAATGTCACTCCTGTACTCCCTTTCCTGATACCAACCACAATGGCAGAGTCATTGGAAAACTTCTGCAGATGGCAGAACTGTGAGCAGTATCTGAAGTCAGATGTATAGAGCGTGAACAGAAGGGGAGACAGGACAGACCCCTGAGGGACTCCTGTGCTGATCACTATTGTGTCTCTCGCATACTGTGGTGGACCTGTGAGGTAGTTGGTTATCCAGTGTAGTATCCAGCGACATGTCCAGCAGCCTATTGCTGAGTAGGATGGGTCTTAGGGCGTTGAAAGCACCGGAAAAAGTATTAAAACATGACTTTTACCGAGCTGCCCGTCTCCTCAAGATGAGTGTACTCTGTACAGACAGAAGATGATGGCGTTCCACACAGCGATGTGGGGCTGATCCGCGACCTGCAAGTGGTCCAGTGATGGTTCGACTGTTGAACAGAGGTGCTTCAGCACCAGCCTCTCCATTAACCTCATAACAGGGGAGGTCAAGGCCACTGTTCTGCCTGTGTATTTTTGGGTACAGGAACCAGGCAAGATTTGCTCTAGAGGACAAAGACACTGATGATGTTCAGACTTAGGTTAAATATGTGCTGAAAAATGACACAGCTGAGTGGCACATCCTATAAGTACGCCGATGTACTGACTGAATGATTGTAGGCTCATTGAGTCTGTCAGAGGGCCCTGATGGGGGAGGGCTGGAATAAAAGGCCAGGAGTCGTTGAGTTGAGATGCTGGGGAAGGGGGCAGGGAACAGCTGCTGAGATGAGTGCAGTGGGGGTGTGGGTTAGGACAGGAGCTGGAGGAGGTTGTGGTTGGGCTGAGAACACATCAGCAAACCTGTTAAAAACTCAGTGGCCTCCTGTCGGTCGTTCTTCATCACCTGGTCAGCATTTTTTTTCCACAGCCAGTGATGGTCTTCATCACACAGCACACCTCACTGAAGTTGCCAGAGTTTATGCTCGAGCTTCCTCCTGTAACACTCTTTACCCTCAGTCCTGTCTGTGCCCTTTTCACTTCCTCCTTGTCGCCACTCCTGAACGAAGCCATTTTTTCTGTTCCGTTATGTCGTGATGACCTTAAATCACCCGAGGTTTATTATTTGGAAAGCAGCGTAAGAGTCTGTTATACTGGTCTGATGAGCATTCCAGAAAAAAAAACTAACTACATCGAAACTCCAGGTGTGCTAACATCTGACTCCAAAAAGCTTTTTTGAGGTCATTAACTACAGGATTCACATAGTTTTTAGTACCACTTTATGGTTGTTCTCAATAAGACATGAAAGACATGATGAGAATTATTATTACACTTAATTTAGGTGAACAGATCACATTTTATAACAAATGAATGCAGAAATCCATGAAATTCAAAAAAGGTTCACATATCTTTTCTTGCTACTGTGAGTGTGTGACGAAGCCAGGCGCGTGTAGGATGGGCGTGGTTTTTAATCCGGTTTCCACAGAATTGGCGTTGGCATGATAAAGGATTTCTGAAAATCTCATTAAGGCGAACAATAAAATCCACTGTAGGAAATGTAGGTCAGAGAGAAAGACTGCAGAGTGGTTATGACTAGTTTTGACCTGATTGCTCCACGCCATAACACGTCACACGATTCTATAAACTGGCAAGCGCTCTACAAATTAATCATGTGGTGATTTCTTTGGTTTCATGTCAGCTCAAGTCTTTATGCACGTGAGCTAAAAACAAAAAATACTGAACGGATTGCAGGAATTTGTGTACTCTAGGGGGCGCTGTACCTCTGTGAGCTCCCACGTGATGCTGATGGTCCAGCAGAGACCGTAGCTGCGGATCAGCAGCGCCTTCATGCCCCAACCCCAGAAATGGCTGAACGCGAAGATGTCAAAATGACTCAGGATGCGCTCCCACGTGATCACGTGACAGTTCACGGCGTACTCCTGTTTACGTAAACAGCCAAGAGGGATACAAGTGAGACACCAGACAGGACACGACTCAATAAAAAGGTACCACGGACACATATATCATACAGTACCATGATGTCGGCCTCACGCTTGGCGTAGCGCAGGTTCGGGTCCAGCCAGTACATCAACCCCTTCACCTGCTCCCAGTTCAGGAAGATGATGAAGACCAGGAAGAGGAAGTAGAGCACGCTTAAACCTGTCAGCCAATCAGAAGTCCAGCTTTAGTCTGTCTTTAAGGGTGCTTATTTTACACAGGAGATAAAGCACAGCCGACATGTGAGCACAGCTAGGAGATCAAAGGAGTCAGACTCGTACCGGAGAACACACAGTCCTGACAATGTACACTAAAACAATCAGGTGACAGGTGAGACTAATAAAGCAAATGATGCTTACCGAACACTATGCGCCATATTGCTGGGTGTGGCCTTGTGAACGGACCTGTGCAAAAACAGAGCGAGAGAGAAAGAGAGAGAGACAGAGAGAGAAAACATCAATCACATTTCTAGACTATAGAAGTCTTTAAAGTCATTAAAGAAACACTTCTCACCGTTCGGGAAGGCAAGGACGCTGATGACTAAGAAAAAGAAGATGATCACTATAAGACCTACACGCAGGTTACTGTCTTGATTCCCGTCATCTCTGTCAACAAAAAACGTAATAAAATGAATTAATAGGGATGGGCATCACAGTGACTATTCCATTAAAAAATATCTCGACAAATAGGTGGCTTCGATTAATATTGCAATTTTGTAACCATCACATTTTTAAAAAAATGTCCTGATTCATCAATTAGACTTGACTGGTGAATGTATGAAGTTGCAATAATTGTAAATAAGCAATCTGTATAAATAAAAGGTTTTGTCTGTACATTGGCCTGTAAATTCGCTCTTTCAATGATATCTTTACGTTTCATATATCCGAGGAGCAGAAACCAGTCTCAGAAAAAATTCTGTCTGTCTGTCACAGAATCACGCAAAACTGTCTGGACCGAATTTACTGAATCTTATGCAGTAGTTAGATATTTCCCTGAAGTTTAATCTGCACCGTAGGTGAAAATGTAGAGTAAAAGTGATGTTATGAACAGTTATGTGTGGGATTTAATAATCTACTTTAAAATCATCTACTAATGCGCTACTGTCTCAATGTAAACAAACACCTGCACCGATAGATATTAATCAGAAAAGATAAAGTGAATATTTTGACTGGGATTAGTTCATATTTTCACTTTGGCTGAAATAACAGCGCTGAAGTGGTAGAAGTGAATTTTAACACGCCGGAGTCGTTTTAAGACGAAACTTCATCTTTATCTGATCGACTTTTTCCATTTCTCATCTGTGATTCTCTCTCCGATTACCGAACAGCGAGTGTGTTTGTCTGAGCACCAAAGAAGTACAACTTAGTGTAAACAAGGCGTCAGATACTCAACCTTACAGAATGTGATTTCTGTCTATTAATAAGTGAGACAGAGAGTTCTGCTGTACAGAGAGACACACACACATGGACGTGGACTTCAACCTCTAATAATAATAATAATATAATAATAATATCACTCATTACATTAAAGATCAGCAATTATTATTAGATTTACCCTTTTAATTATTTCAAACTCTTGTCCCGCTATGACGAGTACTACATACTATATATATTTATTTATATATATATATATATATATAAAAACAGTGTGGCTGACTGACAGGTAGTCACGTGTCCACACAAGCCCCGCCCTACTCTACACTACACATGGGTATACGTTTACAACAATACGGAAGTTACACTAACGCACCAGGTACCCGGATGTACACCGTCGCATAGCGCGCGCTAGTCTGCGCCACAGATAGGAAACGGTGGTTTTCCCAGGATTCCGGGTGCGCGCGTGCACAGGCAGTTGAAATGATGCCATAACGGTCACGGTTTTTTAAATGATTTTTTAAAAATAACGAGAATAACGGACGCCGGTGATGTACGCCAGAGCGGCAGCCATTTTCTTTCATTACCCCCATTTAGCATCATTGCTGTGTAAAGACTAAAACACACACACACTCACTCACTCACCTCGTAAAGGCGAAGTACATGAGGCTGAGCACGGTGCAGGTCAGCAGGGTAATGGTGTGAGGCTTGTAGAAGAACTCGATGGTGATGTCCTCCACCTGCTGCTCGTTGATCATGCGGAAATGTGTGCGGTAGCGGCCATCGTCCTTGCTCAGTGTGCGGGACCCGTACACGGACGCCGCCATTACTCAAGCAAAGAATCCCCCTCCCTCGTCTCTCTCTCGCGCTTTCTGACCAAGCCTGAGATCCGGCTCGAACCCAAATCTCCTCCTTTAGAGCAGGAAGTGCACTAGATAGCATTTAACGCTCCTCTTATTACCTGTGCTCTTAAAGTGTAAAACGTTACGTAACAAAACACACAGAAACGATGATTCATGTTTTCCAAAGTAAAAGTAAAGAGGAAAATCACTTCTGGAAAGAATAAACGAAGGCAAAATAAACTTTGGCTGTGTCTCAAATCGAACTTTAGGTCACTCCTAGTACACCGCCTTCAGAACGCACGCGCTCATTAAAATGAGCTTGTTTCTATTATAAAGGAAGCTGTAAAAACTAATCTATAATTAAATTATATTTATGAATAATTCAACAAAAAACTTGAGATCAATCGATGTAAATAAAAAAAATATGTGACTGTTCTAATTAAAAAAAAAATATATATATAGTTGCAAGCAACGATGAGCGGGCCCAAGCACCCTGCGCCATCGCCACCTGGGCACACCCCACAACCTGTTTGTCTACATAAAGCTATTGCCGCCAGGGGCACCACACAACTGGCACACACACTATATAGGGCTGATGTCAGTTTAGGCCTTAAATATTTGTTGAGTTTGTTAGTGTGTGTGTGTGTGTGTGTATGATGAGTAAATGTGTTTGTGCATGTTTGTGTGTGTGTGGTGTGTGCGTGTGATGCGTGTGTGTGTGTGTGAGTGTTAACATTTGTGATATGTACGTGCGTAGAATGGGCCGCAGATGCTGGGAAAAAAAGCATCGCACTATGATGTTACTCACTATGATGTCACTAAATGTGATGTCACTCAATATAATGCTGCTCAATATAAGGCCACTCAGAAAGTTATTAACCATTTTTCAGCGTAAGTTTAAGGCATTGTCATGGCTGACCCATTTGAGATATCAAAACTCTTTCTACAATTGTGCGTCCTCAACGTCTTTAGAACATTGGCAATTGTATAAATTCCCTAGGAGGAGTATATCAAAATCCATGAGGTGCATTTTTGCGAATGACACAAATTAACTGGCCTCCTTTTGAGTTTGAGCTCAGGACATGCAGTCAATGAAGTCGAAATGTGTACCGAGTTTCATGTGCATACGTGCAAGTGTGTATGAGCTATGCAGCAAAATCTTGTGTGGGCCCTCAGGGGCCCAGGCCACGAGACTCTCAGGCATCCTAAAGGCCTCAGATTTCAAGATGTCTGCCTATTTTAAAGAGTTTTTGAGCATGTTAAGACTGCCCAAAAGTGTGGAAAATAAATAATCCTTAGGAAAACAAGAGGGTCCTGCGTACCCTATAGTGCTTGGGCCCTATAACTAGAGGCTTGTCCCAAGAATTAGTCATTATGCTAATCTTTAAAGGGAACGGATCGACATAAAATACACAAACATAATGTTTAATGATTCAATTTAATATTGTAGTCTAAAATTTATAAAATACTGTAAATGTCCCCTTTCACAGTCTTCACATCGTAAAAATTTTTTTTTCAAAATGGCGGATGTCCCACTGGTTTCAATTAATGGTTGATTTAAAATGCATTTTTTTAGTAATATTCCGACACATCTGAGGAAAATGTTGATATTCCCAAGATTTTTATGTATTTTTTCCTTTCACTTCCCTTTTCCTTTCCATTACTCTCATAAACGTACTGTAATATACATAATATTCCAACACATCTCAGAAAAATGTTGATGTTCCAGAGAGTTATATATATATATATATATATATATATATATATATATATATATATATTTTTTTTTTTTTTTTTCTCTGTCACTTCACCCTTTCCTTTGCCTTATTCTCATAAACATAACATATTCTGTGATATTGTTTTTCAACACGGTGGATCCCTTATGTGCTTTCAGTTAATGTTTGATTTAATATGCATTTTTAGTTGTAACTAAGCTTTTTCTAAGTAATATTCCAACACATCTGAGGAAAATGTTGATATTCCCGATAGTTTTATATAATTATTCTGTCACGTCGCCTTTTCCTTCTCCTTATTCTCATAAGCATAACATATAGAGTAATGGCTTATGGCTAAAACAAATGCTAGCATGACATGTGTGGTGTATTTAAAAGCCTTAAAAAAAATACATTGCATGATGTAATCATGCTTCAATGAAGATAAAGTCTTTTCACACTTTTGACTTCATGCAGTTTAATTCTGTTTACTGTTCTTTAGACTATTTTTAAATCCAGAAAACAGTTAATTTAATATTTTTTTAAGATGTCTAAGTCTAAGATGTTTGTACATTACTGTACATCATGAAATAATTCATAAAAAATTTAATAATTCTTTTCTGTTGTATGTAAATGTACAGTATATACTGTAGTTTATGAATATAATATGATTAGTGTTGCCACCTGTCTCAGGGTTCCACAGGCAGGTTTCTTTACTTTTTGACTTTTTGCTCTGGAAAATATATCTAATCTCCCAGGACACACCGTTCGATTTTTCATATGGCTGATTTTATGTACAATTATGTATTTTATACATCTGTTTTGTCAGACAATCCAGAACTGGTTGCCATGGGAATAAACACAGGTAAACCCTCGAAAAGTCTCGAAAAATCAGGTTTCCATGGGATGGTGTCACATTAATATGACACAAGCGGCCACATTAATATGACACAAATGTTAGTGAATTTTTATATTTATGTGGTGGTGATTAAAGAACATGGAGAACATGGATGAACACAGACACTGGGGGATTAAGCACTAAAGCACTAAAACTGGGGGATTAAGCATTAAACTCCATTAATTCATATTTAGCTACAGCTTTAACTTGGTTAGTGTCACATACAGTAACATGTGTATGACATGCCCATAAAATAACAATGTGTCATGCTTTCAGTGCACTTTTAGATTTGGTTTGTCAGATAATTAGTTTTAAAGCCAATCCCCAAACTACGGCGGCCGAGAAGTGCAAAAACAGTTAACAAAATGAAAACAAAATAACAAATTAAAAACCACAATAACAAAACCCAAAACAAAATGAAACATTCAAAAACAAAATAACAAAACCTAAATCAAAATAACAAAACCCAAAACAAAATGAAACATTCAAAAACAAAATAACAAAACCTAAAACAAAATAACAAAACCCAAAACAAAATGAAACATTCAAAAACAAAATAACAAAACCTAAATCAAAATAACAAAACCCAAAACAAAATAACAAAACCCAAAACTAATTTGTTATTTTGTTTTGCGTTTTGTTAATTTGTTTTTGGTTTTGCTATTTAGATTTTTAGTTTGTTATTTTGTTTTTGGTTTTGTTAATTTGGTTTTGAATTTGTTATTTTGTCTTTGAATGTTATTTTGTTTTCGGTTTTGTTCATTTGTTTTGCACTTCACAGCCACCGTACCAAACACATTAAAAGAAATGTTGCACCCATGTTAGAAAACTTTAAAAACAATCAATCTACAGTCGGCGTGTAATTTGTCTCACATGTTAGATGTGTATTGTTGAGCTTACAGTTGCATTTACAGGCTGCTGATAGACTATTTTTCTGTTCTTGGAGAATGACGTTTTCCTAATATGTTCAAACCAAATGGCGACAACTACGCAACTTGTTTCTGTAAGTTGTGCTCAGCTGTAGTCTACACAACTCCAACAATAAAATTGTGCCGCAGTTTAAATTCTAGGTATGTAGAGAAAGTGTAGAGAATTGTACTTGTATGCTCTTTCGTTCTTTCTTTTTTTCTTTCCATTACACCAGAACCCATTCCTAACCATAGGCCTCTTGTTAAACCCTGCAGTAATACAACTGCTGCAACAATAACTTCCCTTAACTGACCACAAACAAGTGTAGCACGCACACACATACCCAAGCGCCCAGAAGCTGCAGCTTCACAAGTACGCTGAAGTAAGTGTTATTTTGACGAAACATGCTGTTAATGTGTGAGAGAGCCGATCCTGTGAGTCGAACATGCAATAACGATATAAATACACAGCAATAATGCGATGGTAAAACACTAATGAGAGCAGGCGTCCATACATGCCCCTGTTTATTGGTGCACACGTCACTTTTATATCACATCTTTAGAAAGATATTAAAGTCTTTTAAACAGTTTCTACTTTATGTCTTTAGCTGGAGAACATCTGACTGAAAAACTAAAAAAAAAAAAAAAACCATGCAGGAAATGTTGATCTGGTCTGCACATTTTCACACTTCTCTGTCCCACACACACATGCACACACACATTTTTCAGTCATGTAGACAACACACTCAGTGCCATACAAAACAGAATAAGAATAATATATATATATATATATATATATATACACTGTATACACACTGTAAACCCGAATAAGTTGGCAAAACTCAAGAAATGTGAGGTAATCAGTTACAGTTATTTTTTATGTACGTTTCCAATGTTAAGTAAACAGAACTATTTAGTTATAGTTTTTGAGTTTGTTGTACTCATTCATATTAATTGTTCTTAACTTGCATTATTGAGTAGCCGAACTCGTACTATTTAATAGCAATTATCTTTTTTTTCTTTTTTTTTCGCAATTCAAATAAATTGTTGTTGGTCGCCACAGCAGACGATCCGGTCCGCACACAAGCTCGGCACGGGTTTTACACCAGACGCCCTTCCTGACACGACCCTCCCATTTTATCTGGGCTTGAGACAGACACTTCAACCAGTTGCTGGGAATCGAACCCGGGTCTTTCACACGGCAGGCGAGACACCCTTCCTGACTCGACCCTGAGACAGACACTTCAACCAGTTGCTGGGAATCGAACCCGGGTCTTTCACACGGCAGGCGAGACACCTCCCACTGAGCCGCCAGTGTCCTATTGCGCTGATGACGTCAGGCACAAAATCGCTAGTCTGAAAGAACTTTAAGGTGACAGTTACAGTTACTTAAAATATCGAATTTGTTCAGCTAACTTGAAAAGTGTCGTTTCTACAAACTCGTAAATACCAAAAAGTTCTAAATACTCATCAAGGTCTATTCAGTTGAACTAACTGTAATTATTTAAGTGAACAGTACTCGATATGTTTCATTACTTTGGGCATTAGGGTTCACAGTGTATACAGTATATAATACAAGCATATGAAACAATAGTTTGTAAATTCAAAAATGAGTCTATTACATTTCTAATTAAAATGTGTAAATTCATATGAATACAAAAAAATGTGTACTTTATATGACATACAAGCACATCAGCTTATTAACAAGCAGCTCTTTGGAAAACAAGTAAAAGTAAGAACAAGCAACAGCCTCCTTACACTTATTCACTGAAACTCGGAGATGTGAATATACGACGCCTTGCTCAGGAGAAGAAGCAAAGCTCGTCCGAGGTCATTAAAGGTCACTAAACCTTTGTATAATGAAGTCCCCGTGCAGTTTCAGTCCATCACACTCACATGTCCTGCTTCAGTGTGATCATGGGCTGGAGAGAAAAGCAGGACAAATAGAGAAGGAGATGATTTAAGGGACGTTAATTCATGCTACAGTAATTTAGCACTGCTATACAATACTCATGAGAAAGATGTACAGAATAGATCTATATAGGTATATCGCGACATACTGTACTTAACATAGACTTCGTAATATCATCGCATGTTTATTTAGACACTTCTAAACCAAGCAGTTTATCAGCCCACGGTAAAAGCATGCTTTAATCTGAGGTTTACTGATTTTTATCTGATTTCTCTGCACATAGGCTAAATAACACCTTTTTCACACATGGTTTGTTTCCTAAAATGGCAGTGTTTCCCCTGTTCTTCACTTACATTTTTTAAATATTTTCCACCTAGTCCCAGTTTAGGAGAGAAAAAAAAATGTGAATCTAAACATTAGGAAGCTAACGATATTTAACCGTTAGAAGAACAATGGAAGGTCATTTTTAAAGAGCTTGTGTTCTAGAATGTCTAGGAGTTTCTTTGCTCTCCTTTGAAATGATGAGCAAGAAACCCAGGACAGCGCATTTCCCTTAAAAGCTAACCCTTAACAAATCCCGAATTCTTGTTCCGAATTTTCTGGACAATATATTGACCCTCTCACAAGTCTAACATTATTCCATGGTACTTGGTACAGTCTCGGAAATAATCATTTAGTTCGGTTCTTGGGATAGTAATGGTCCGTTCCTTCTAAAAAGGGAAACGCTGTTGCTAAGTCCTTATGTTATAAAGTGTTCTTCTATTAATACTTCCTGTATTTCTGTTCGTGGACAGTTTGCGCGGCAGTGTAAATAATCCTGAGAGTGTTTCAAATGAATGGAAAATGGGTCTTGTACATTACCAGGCTGTTGAAATGAGCTCGGCACATGGCTTTACTCTCCCAGTGAAGCAGAATGGCAGAGAGGAGAAACTCGAACGCGTACAGCACTGAAGTCACCACGCTCAGACCTTGATACATCTTATACTGTGTATTTTGTGTACGGGGTAGAAAAAAAAAACACAAATCAAATATTTAAATCGGAAATTCCTGTTTGTTTTAAGTCACAAGTTTGGTGCTGATGACAGAACTGACCTGGGGTGATTCATGATTATCAATAGTGTTTTTCACACACATGCCAATAAGGCCAACTGCCACTGCAAGGCCAAAGATGTTGAAGATAAACGATGCTTTCATCTGTTTGACGAAGACAAATAATACATTTATACATTTCTGTGCACACTTATTGATGATCGGCATCTAAAGAATCAACAAGCTTTTGATCAAATCTATAACCAAACTGTTAGAAACTACTATGAATGGAGCTTTTACGTACCACAGGCATCAATGGAGTGTGTCCGGAGATGATTGCCAAACCGCCACACAGTAAATACTGAAGAAAAAAAAAAGAAAAAAAAAAAAAAAAATATATATATATATATATATATATATATATATATATATCTCTTTGTGATATTTATGGCAATAGAACAGATTTAATCCTCTATAAAGCCAAAGTGTTCCTTTAATTCAGCTCTTCACTCACTAGCATTTTTTAAAACTGGAAATAAACTTAGATTTATTGCTTTATGTATCATTATTAAGTTATTTATATAAACTGTATACCTTTGCTAACAAATTCATCCAATTAGAAACTGAGTGACAGACTTGAACAAGGTTTTTTATTATAATCTTACACAGCTCCACTGTCTTACCATGATGATGGAAAGGACCAAGAGAGGAATAAAATAAGGTTGAGGAGCTTGATGGCTGATGATGATTCCTCCCAAACACAGGATAAAAACTGCAGTGATGATCTGAGCTGCCTTTACCACAAGATACAACGAACAAAAACACAACTTTAATAATGCTCATAATGTCAGATATAATGTTTTATAAAAGTAATGTCAGAGAGGGTCATAGGGAGAAGTTAACAGTTTTGACAGCAAAATGAGATTCTTTCTCAAAATTCGCTCTACAGCCCGTGAGGAGTTGGACCCAAACCAGAGGATCAGCAGATTTTTGATCAGCAACGACGTGTGCAGGATTCAAGCAGCGTGAGTGTTGTGGCAAAGAGAAAGTGGAAGAGGGAGTTCAAAATCAATGTCATTCATCAGTGCAGGAAGAAATCTGATTTGTCCTGGTCGAGAAGGCGGAAGCCGTGATGTCGTACAGCGCAGCGAAGAATCCAAAGCATAAAAGTGAGCGAGAAATTCCAAAGCGGGTTTAGCGGGCAGGATGCGATACGCCATGGCTGGGAGACATTGCTGATCCACCACATGGAGGAGGGAAGCGAGAGCTGGACGGTGCATTATTCGACGGGTTGATTATTTTAGTGATGGTGAAGGGTCAGAGGAGGCGGGGTGAGAGTTTACGTGACAAGTGGGATGTTGCTGTGGAGAACTGTAGATCGGCTTGTTACTTTCTCCTGTACTGGTGTTACTACTGATGTTCAACTGTAAAGAGTTTTTAGAAATAGTTAAGAGGTTAAAGCGGAAAGTACGCTGATCAGCTCCCTGTGAGGGAAGTTATGACAAACGACACCTTGGCTTATTCCCGAGGAGAAAGTGGAAACATTTTATAAAAGGTCAATTCAATTAAATGAAATGCTGTTTGTATAGCGCGGTTAACAGTTGTCACTGTCCCAAAGCAGCTTGAATTTGTATAAAAACTTGTACGAAATTAGAAAAATGTGCATGAATCAAAATGATTAGATATCGCTTATGAGAAAGCCGAGTGGCGACGGTGGCAAGGAAAAACTCCCTCGTAAAAAGGTCACGTGAGAAAGGGCCATAGGGATCGATGAAGAGTTTGACAGCTCAATCAGACAATGAGATTTTATCAGCTCAACTCTACAGTCCGTGAGGCGGTGGACCCAAACGCAGAGGATCAGCAGATGAGACGTGCGTGATATCAGGATCCAAGTAGTGCGGCAGAGTCGGGGGCAAAAAGTGGAAGAAAGCGTTCAAGATCCATCTTATCCATCAGTGCAGGAATAAACTCGAACCTCAAAGCTGAGTCGTGGGTAAGAAGACAGAAGCATGAGTTCGAGAGCCATGTTATCGGTCAGTGCAGGAGTCGAGCCGAGTCATGGGCGACAAGGTGAAAAAGCCATGATAGCATCCAGTGCAGCGGTGCGTCCAAAGCGTGATGCACACGCGTAACCGTGAGGAGGCAAAATTCAACAGAAGACATGAAATCAATCAAAGGACTTGGTGTAGGATGCACACAATAATCTGGTGACGAGGTGAGCGCTGCAGTGAATGGTGGCGGGGTGACATATTGTTGCAGTTTTGAGAAAAACGTACAAGCTAGAAGTATTGCACACTGATAGAGAACATTTTGTGTGTTTTGTTAAAATAGTTGGGCTATGTGTGATTTTTCAAAACTCCATAAATCCACACATCCTTCAGTTTTCCATAAATAATAAATTGCAAAAATGAGTAAAAGTAAAAAAAAAAAAAATAATAAAAAGTATTGTAGTATATAGAGATATAGTCCAAAATACTCACTCACTCATCATCATCTATAGCGCTTAAGCCTGTATTCAGGGTCACGGGGGGCCTGAAGCCTATCCATCGCAGGGCACACACACATACATACACACACACACACTCATTCACACACTATGGCCAATTTGGGAATGTCAATTAATGTCAAATAACCACCCAGAAACGGGAATCAAACCCGGACCCTGGAGGTGCAAGGCGACAGTGCTAACCACTACACCACCGTGCCGTCTAGTACGAAACACTGTTTATATAAAAGTTTATATATAAACGGTTATGGAAATAGAAATAAAACATTGTTTATGTCAAGATAATATAAGGACCAGGATGTACAGAACAAATTAAGATGTGTTGTCTTTCCTCATGCATATGCAACATGATATGAAATACAGGGTGGACTTGATGCAAGTGAATTAATGTACCATGCTCTAGGTGCTTTATTAAAAAAGATAAAGTTTTACCTATTACTAATTGTTATTTTCACTATTTCCTATTTCCTCCTCGTTTTCACAAATTGCATGTCATTGCTTGGATTACATTTTGATTCAGTTGTAAATCCCATAAATATAGATGCAAAAATTGGTAAAAATCCTTTTGCAGGTGTTCGACTGTGTCGTGAGTCCTCCTACCCCGAGCGCTTTGGGGCGACCCCGCTGAAACACTTTGTAGGAGTCCTTGAACCTGCATGTGAATTTGTCAGGCATGAGCTGCCCCTCCCGGGCGTTCCTGAGGCTGCCGAGGGGGATAGTGATGACCATGCAGTCATCCGGCTTGAAGGTGTACCTCATTGTTCTGGGGGAAAGTGAAAGGAGGGAAAGTGAATTCAGTGGATGAAATGACACGTGTGCAGAAACACCCCATCTGCCTGCACACAGAACGATGAAAATGCGTCATGCATACTTTATCGGCGATAGCACCAAATCATTTTTTACTTTTCTGATCCCGACATGAAAACCTCGAGTATCAACTGATATCAAGATCTGTCTGGATGATTACTCTTTTCCTTTAAAAGCTACAAAGCTTGAAAATGATATTTAATACTAAAGCTAAACATACAGGATGAAACCCATGAGCAAAAGCCATTGTACAATATGTCACTTTATGCCTTTAAGGGTAAACATTTCTAGTTCAAACGTAAATCAAAGGTCAAAAATATACTGTGATGATGTACCGATGTGTGCGTCTTAAAAAAGTGATGTTGAATTTATAAAATACGTATAACAGTTTTATGAATATGTTATTGATAAGAATAAATAAGTTATTGAATTGCCTGATGTATGAGCTTCTTATAGCACTATATAGCATTCATTCTGAATGAAAATGGACTTTTATCAGTTTTATGCTCCTGTACACAAATATGAAAAGTTTACATGTACATACTTCATAACATGGTCTTAACGTTACTACGTAAGGAATTTGACACCGAAACGTTAATCGAGGCTCTGCACATCTACTGTATATCAAAACCTACTTAAGTACACACATTGCTTATGAATGTGTCTGATAAGAAGTGTGATGTGTTCCTTAGGAAGTTACGCTCACCTGGTTTATAAAACTCACACTTCAGTGACATGAAGATCTTTAAGGTGAATTTGCAGCTGGGACAGACACAGAGAAAAGGAAGTGAGTACTAAATGTGCAATGTGGAATAAAATTGCGTGCATTTTTTTTTTTTTTTTTTTTAGCAGATACGGGAAGCTTTAGTTCAACCGAATAAACTGGGCACGCTTTTAGGTTGACATATTTGGACATGCATAAAAACATTTCCAAGCCTTATGTATAAAATGTAATAAAACGCATTCATCTTAGATTCGAATGTGTGACACGCAGTATAACTGTAATGTACTTATGAACACAAGTCGGTGTGTTAAATAAACATAAAAAATGCACAGTGTTAAATTAATCAACATAGTAAGTTCTAAAGTGGATAGTAATGAAAACTAGCTGTAGACCTCATGTCATGGACTATACAGAAAATGTACATAGTATAAATACAAGCTGATAATCATTAGCCGTAGTTTAGATTCATTAATAAGCAGCTATAGAACTTATGGCATTATGACATAATATAAAACTCTACATTTTCATATAATTTATAAGACTGTGAAAAATAAATAATTAAAAAAAAAATGTAATCTGTACTTATAAAAGCCTTTTAAAAAAATTACACATGCTGTGTGAGCAAATTACAACATGTTTAATGAGAACCATTAAAATATCAAGCATCAAGTTAATGCATTCAAATTAATCTAAATGATGATGATGATGATGATGATTATTATTTAATGAAGGAATTAACGAAAGTATTTATTTATTTCTGTATTTATATAAGTTATTTAGTTATTATATTAAATAACTCACAGATGGTTGAGTATTAAATTGGAAAGCTATAACTAATCGAAACCAATGTTAGTACCTGTAGTTGTATATAAAGTAGAAGATTTAACGCAGTTTAGTCTATCTAGCGCCGAGTGTGCGAGAGCTCTGACTTACGGCTGTTGTCCAGCGTCTGGTCTGAGAGAGTGTGAGTTCAGTTTAACCGCTGCATGTCTCCGTGGTTTCGTCAGTCCTCACTCCATTTCCTCATTCTTCAGAGCTGCAGTGTGTATAGTAAGGATAGAGATTATTTTCTCACCAGCCTTGTTCCGAGCGCACGCACTGATCCGAGCTTCTCACTAAAACTGAGTTGAATCTCTTTTACTTTACACCATAGTTTTTGTTGCTGTCGTCTGACGGTCGCTTATAGAAGGAAGATTCCTGATACGGTGAGTCTCTGATCCGGAGCTTTAAAGGAAACTCGTGCAGAGATGGTGTTCAAGGAACTGTTAAAATAGTAATTGTGATTGTGTTTAGGTGTTAACGAATGCGTTTGGGCTAAATTATAACTATGCAGTTGGTACGACTGAACACTGATAAAAAAATGTAAAAAATCAACACAGTGGAGAATTTTAACATGAATTAATTTAACTGTACATTTATATTAATGTAACAAAACATTAATTAAGGACAGAAAAGAAATGCGCTCTTTATCTGTATGATTATTGATTAGTGATTATTGATTGTGAATGTGGCTGGGCCGCGGTGGCTCGGAGTTACTCGGGGAGGGTCTGGGGTTTGAGACTCTCCGCTGCCAGGTTGCCACTTTTGGGTCCTTTGCCCCGACGCGCACAGAAGCGTCGCATGGGGAAGCAGGACCCACTGACTTGAAAGATGATCTGAGAGAACGTGTAGAGTGAACAGTGGAATGTTGGACCAAGATCAGGATTCCTGGAAAGCTGACCATTCAAACCGGGCCTGCACTCACACGCTGTGGCAGGCTGACAGAAAATCAAAAGTGATCTGAATTTCGATTTGCCCGGAGTAAATGTGTCCGCACTAGTGTAAAAGTGACACCTAATGTGTGTAATTACGACTTGTTTGTAAACATATTCTTCTAAATGTGACTTGTGTGTAAATGTACAGTACCAAAGGTTTGGACATTATTTCTTTTTTTTTTCTTTAGTTTTTTCTATATGGATTAATTACTATTCTATATTAATACCGAAGTCACTGAAATTATGACAGAACAAATATGTAAGTATGCAGTCAACAAACACATGTTAAATAACCCAGAATGCGTTTAATATTTTTGATTCTTCAAACTAGCCACCTTTTGCTTTGATGACAGTTGTGTCGAGTACTTGTCGGCAGTTTTTTTTCTTCTTTTTTTTTCACCCAATTCATATCAAACCATCTCAGCAGGATTTAGATCAGGTGATTGTGGAGACCAGGTCATCTGATGCAGCAGTCTCCTTCTTGGACAAATAGCGCTTCTATAACCTAGCGGCGTGTTTGAGATCATTGGCCTGCTGGAAAACAAATGATATGTTTCACTGCGGTTAGAGCCCAAAATCTCAAATTTGGACTCATCAGACCAAAGCACAGTTCTACACTGATCTTGTTGTTCCTTGGCCCAATAAAGTCTTTTCTGCTTTTTGTTCGTCCGAAGTAATGGTTTCTTTGCCCCAATTTGACCATGAAGGCCTGACTCACGTAGTCTCCTCAGAACAGTGGATGTTCAAATATGTCTGCAGCTTGAACTCCGAAAAGCACTTTTGTTGATCTAATCTAAGGTGCTGTGAATCAGTGGTTTCTGAGGCTGGTCATTAAAAATAAACATATCCTCTGCAGAAGAGGTAGCTGTTTGGTCTTCCTGTCCTGGCATGGAGCCTGTTTCATTATAGCGTTTGATGGTTTTGGTGATTGCACTGTAAAATACAAAATTCTAATTTCTTGAGACAAGGCAAACCTGTGACCTGAAAACCATTCCTGGTGCCTGTCTCATGAATCCGATGAGAGGATGCCATGAGTGTGCCCAGCTGTCATCAAAGCTAAATGTAGCTACTTTGGAAAAAACTCAAATTTGAGTTGCGTGTGAATTTGAGTTGCGTGTGAATGTGAGTTGCGCGTGAATTTGAGTTGCGCGTGAATGTGAGTTGCATGTGAATGTGAGTTGTCTGATTGTGTGTTGCGTGTGAATGTGTGTTGCGTGTGAATGTGAGTTGCGCGTGAATGTGAGTTGCGCTTGAATTTGAGTTGCGCGTGAATTTGAGTTGCGTGTGAATGTGAGTTGTCTGAATGTGAGTTGCGTGTGAATGTGAGTTGCGTGTGAATTTGAGTTGCGTGTGAATGTGTGTTGCATGTGAATGTGAGTTGCGTGTGAATGTGTGTTGCATGTGAATGTGAGTTGTCTGAATGTGAGTTGCGTGTGAATGTGAGTTGCGCGTGAATTTGAGTTGCGTGTGAATGTGAGTTGTCTGAATGTGAGTTGCGTGTGAATGTGTGTTGCGTGTGAATGTGAGTTGCGTGTGAATGTGAGTTGTCTGAATGTGAGTTGCGTGTGAATGTGTGTTGCGTGTGAATGTGAGTTGCGTGTGAATGTGAGTTGCGCGTGAATTTGAGTTGCGTGTGAATGTGAGTTGTCTGAATGTGAGTTGCGTGTGAATGTGTGTTGCGTGTGAATGTGAGTTGCGTGTGAATGTGAGTTGTGTTTGACTTGCGTGTGAATGTGAGTTGTGTTTGAATGTGAGTTGTGTTTGACTTGCGTGTGAATGTGAGTTGTCTGAATGTGAGTTGCGTGTGAATGTGTGTTGCGTGTGAATGTGAGTTGCATGTGAATTTGAGTTGCGTGTGAATGTGAGTTGTCTGAATGTGAGTTGCGTGTGAATGTGTGTTGCATGTGAATGTGAGTTGTCTGAATGTGAGTTGCGTGTGAATGTGAGTTGTGTGTGAATGTGAGTTGTGTTTGAGTTGCGTGTGAATGTGAGTTGTGTTTGAATGTGAATTGTGTTTGACTTGCGTGTGAATGTGAGTTGTCTGAATGTGAGTTGCGTGTGAATGTGTGTTGCGTGTGAATTTGAGTTGCGTGTGAATGTGAGTTGTCTGAATGTGAGTTGCGTGTGAATGTGTGTTGCATGTGAATGTGAGTTGTCTGAATGTGAGTTTTGTGTGTGAATGTGAGTTGCGCGTGAATTTGAGTTGCGTGTGAATGTGAGTTGTCTGAATGTGAGTTGCGTGTGAATGTGAGTTGCGTGTGAATGTGAGTTGTGTGTGAATGTGAGTTGTGTTTGACTTGCGTGTGAATGTGAGTTGCGTGTGAATGTGAGTTGCGTGTGAATTTGAGTTGCGTGTGAATGTGAGTTGTCTGAATGTGAGTTGCGTGTGAATGTGAGTTGTGTGTGAATGTGAGTTGTGTTTGACTTGCGTGTGAATGTGAGTTGTGTTTGAATGTGAGTTGTGTTTGACTTGCGTGTGAATGTGAGTTGCGTGTGAATGTGAGTTGTGTGTGAATGTGAGTTGTGTTTGACTTGCGTGTGAATGTGAGTTGTGTTTGAATGTGAGTTGTGTTTGACTTGCGTGTGAATGTGAGTTGCGTGTGAATGTGAGTTGCGTGTGAATGTGAGTTGCGCGTGAATTTGAGTTGCGTGTGAATGTGAGTTGTCTGAATGTGAGTTGCGTGTGACTGTGAGTTGCGTGTGACTGTGAATGAGAATCTTTGTGATTCTGCCTTGCTTGTGATTCTTTACACTCATAACTGTGACTTAACTCTTGTTTCACGTAGCATTCGATGGCGTCTGTTAATATCGCTATGGATGTGATAGAGGATCAGTCGGGGAGACTCAGCCAAAAGGGAGACGAGGGTCAGCTGATTAAACATTACAGAGTCTCGGAGCTCATTCCTGCACCAGAACTTCCTCTGCACCAGCTCCTAAAGAAGGAACCAGCTGTGTGGGCCGTAAGAGTCACGACTGCACCATGAACACTCAATAACTTCTTCTTCTTGCTTCTTCTACAAATCTTACTATTAAAGAGTTCATCTCTTTCTCTCTCTCTCTCTCTCTCTCTCTCTCTAGTCTGTGCAGGTCTGCAGTGGGGTTTTGAGCCTTGGGATTGGAGTCATGTTTGCAGCATCCTTTAATATGGACGACTTCTTCCTGACTTTGTTCAGGGTCCCGATTTTCAGCGGCATAATGGTAAAATAAATAAACCGGTTCAGTTCAATTCAATTCAATTTTATTTGTATAGTGCTTTTAACAATTGACATTGTCGCAAAGCAGCTTTATTTAAGTTTAATTATTATTTAATTATTGATCAATTCATAATTTAACTTAGAAAAACACAAAGAAATAACAAATCCCCCCCCAAAAAAACAAATGTTCGTTTTTGGTTACGTTTCAGTTCCTGATTGCTGGATCTCTTTCCATGTTGCTGTACAGACACCCTGCGCTCCTACAGGTTTACGTCTCTCCCTTGTACAGTGATTTGCTATGATTTATACTTCCATTCTCTGACATGCAGCATGGTGTTTGTTTCCTGCAGATTTGTTTTCACTCCAACATGTTATGTCTGTGCTTAACTTCGATCGGAGCCGTGCTGCTGTGTGTGGATTTGAGTGGCACTAAACCTAACTCTACAAAACCCCCTGAACATATACATCAGCAGTCCCAACAGGTCAAAAATAATCCTTCATTCCACAATTCATTTTTAAATCCTGATGAGCCAATATATTAACGTTTGGTGTCTGAAATGTCTTCAAATGTTGCACAATGTACAAGACAAAGCACAGGAATTTGTTAACATCGTGTAAACTGTTCATTTTTGCAGATTTGTAATTTCTCTTACAGCAATACATATTGTACACACAGGACACAGAGCTACCCGTGTGTGAGCTTTAGTCTATTTCGTGTGTGTGTTTTATCCAGGTGGAAATCATGGTGCTGTGTGTGACGGTGTTGGACATTATGGTCTCCATCATCCTCGTATTACTGATCCACACGGAGAAACGCCGTAAGGCCAAGAAGTGACTCGTCGCTCAGCCGCTCAGCTCTAAACCCAGAGCGAAACATAACCTGCTGCAAGTAACTGATCCAAGTCGAGTTCTTTAAACGGATGCTTTTGTGATTTTTTTTTTTAAACAGTTTTTCTTAAGTCGACTCTTTTGAATTGTTTAGATTAAAATATATATCAGACTTTTTTGTCATTTCAGTTTCCTCTAGCAGTGTAATTTAGTAAACATTTTTAAATAGAAATGTCTACATCTGATGATGTGATCATTAGTCCTGAGAAAGCACTTTCTCCTGGTAAGGTTCGCTAAACTTTCTACTGATTAAATCAGGATTAAATAAATCTTTTATATTTTTGTTCAAGCAAAGCGTAGTCCCCTATCAGGCTGAAACATGTGACTTACTTTCCCTGTTTAAAACTTTAATCAATTTATGGCGAAAATCTCGGATTGAGTCGACTCGGGTTGGTGAACTGAATCAGATGATTTCCCGACTCGCTGAAATGAACTAGAGTCCCCCTCGCTATTATTATTCCGTGGCAATGACATTTAGCATTGTGATGACAACCTGTTGTTATCGTGCAGTTGATTATTTCCCTGTAACAGCAGGCTGCCGAGTGCTTTGTTCCTTCACATCACCCTGCCAGTAATCACAAAAGATCATCTCGTAAATTTTTTCCGTCCATTTATAGTTGTTATATGTGAAGTGTTGTTGAACCGTCCATGAAGTCAGTTCCTGTTAGGGTCCAGACAGAAAGCATATGTGAGGTGTGAAAAAGTTTTCACACCCCTAAGACACGCATTGAACTTCTGCTTTTTTAGTTTCTTCCTTAAAATGGAACTCTGGTGTTTCTCACACACGCTAAAATAAGACTAATTACGCCATTTATTAACATCCTGACGCTGCAGGAACATCAGCGAAACTGCAGAATCGTTTACGAGTGTTAGAGTTTTATCATTTACTGTTATTACAGAAGAACATCAAACAATGCATAACTAATTAAATGACTAATTATATGAATCTAATAGAAGAATTGCTAGAATAAACTTCAGTTGAAACCCTGAGCGCTCACACGGCCTCCTCTCATGTTACGAGCTGCTTGTAAAGATGAATAGACTTAACGCCAATTTAGTATTAATTCTGGAAATAAAACTGGATATTAATCTTAATATTAGCACAATAACTTCATATTAATTAAATATACGTGACTAATGAAATAAATCTAACATTCAGAAATAGTATTTGATGTTTTGATAGTGTATTAATCGCTCATAGACTTTAGAGATAAATGTTCTAAACTTCTGCTTATGTCTTTTTCTTTCTTGCTGCAGCGGCGGTGTCTCTGCGCTCGCAGCACGCGGCCCGCGTCGTGGTCACGTCGAATACAAAAGTGTATGAAAGATATGAAGTGTGTGTGTGTGTTTGTCACAGTTTCTTGAGACGTTACACCGTCTATTTGTCTGTACTCAGTTTATTAAACACACATAAAGGTTCGCTCTTTTGGTTTCTTGTTCATGTACAGTAGAAGAAAGGCAGAAAGTTGGGGAATGATTTTATTTTATTTTATTTTATTTTATTAGTAGTGCCGGATCTAAAAACAGGGACGCTCATGAGGAAACATTTCTGTACACAATATGCTTACAAACAAACAAACAAACAAACAAACAAACAAACAAAAACCCAAATTGTGCTTTTCGCCTGGAGTTCATGGATGCGCTGTGTGTTGAGTCCCGGCGTGTACCAGCAGTGTGTGTGTGTGTGTGTGTGTGTGTGTG
>QNUK01000204.1:672500-680000 GCA_013621035.1 Clarias magur
ACATCGTAGCGTGTAGCATGTAGCGTTTGATCTCTCCTCTCATTGATCATTGTTGCGGCTCGTGTAAAAAAACCACATGCTGAAAAATAGGTATGAGTTTAGCCGTTGTTCTCTGTAGCCCTTTTCAGTGTTCACTCACTTTGCACCAGTTTAACCACACACACACACACACACACGCACACACACACACACACACACAGTATCATCTAGGTCCTTCATAGGGTGTTATAGTTTATTTCGAAACCAGGGCATTGATGTAGGAGGTGTTTCCTGTTACATTTCCTCTGCTGCTAAAACCACACACACACACACACACACACACACACACACATGCACTCTCTCTTTCGATCTGACCATCACACTGACCTTCATATAGCACTTTCATATGGTATACTTTCATACTATCTTGACATTATTCATTATTAATTAAAGATCTGTGTTTAAATAAGAGCTGCACATAGAGCGCCCCCTAGTGGTGAGTTCTTGCTATGACACACAGTGCACATCAAGATCTTTATATGTGCTTGTTTTTTTTTACCACCACCAGAGGGCGCGCAATGCAAAAGAGAGGCCTGTGTGTGGTGGATGTTTCGTTGCGTGTTCTGTCACGTGTGAGATGTCTGTGCGGGACTCACCCACGGAGGGCTGCGTGGCGGCGGCGTCGTGCTCCAGCTCGTCCTCCTCGATGCAGTCGTAGTGCCAGTGGGCGAGGGGCGGGTGTGGGGCGGAGCTAAAGAGCGGCAGGTTGAGGGAGCTCATGAAGGAGGACGAGGAGTGGCTGCTGGACGAGGACGAGCTGCTGTTGGAGATGGTGGAGTGCGGCCTCTTGAACGGGCTGGAGTGATCGCACGAGGAGACGGAGACGGAGGAGCGGGCGCGCGACTCTGCAGAGAGAAAGGCGACGAGACGCCGTTAACGTGGACGCCGTCTCTTATTCGACACTACGTTACTTTTCATCTAGCAAAAATAAAAAAAAGAGCTGTGATTGGTTAAACAGAGAGAAGAGGCGGGCTCACCGCACGGTCAATTAAATTTACTTTATAAAACATTTACTTTGACACGTTTACTAACAGAGCAAACGTTACTAAACACACAGAGTCAGGTCCAGGCATGAGAGGTCTTTTCAGGACAGTTTGAGAAGGAGGTGCTGAAAGACAGCAGAGGGATCTCCAACCTCCAGAGAGAGAGAGAGAGAGAGAGAGAGAGAGAGAGAGAGAGAGAGAGAAAGAGGAAGAGAGGGGGAAAGTTGGGGAAAATTACAGCCGAGTAAATTTAAAAAAGGGAAACAATAAAGAGGAACATAGAGAGAAAAAAAGAAACAGAAACAGAGGAAGACACTGAATTGGAAAGAAAGGATGAAGAGCAGAAAAGCAGAACACAGAGGGAGAGAGAGAGAGAGAGAGAAAGACAAAGAGTGAGAGAAGTACAGAAAGAGTGCATGAGAGAGCGAGACAGAGGGAAAGAAAGAGATGGAGAGACAAATAGAGACAGCAAAAGAGAGACAGAAAGACATGGAAAAGAAAAGGTAGAGAATGCTTATAATGCTTAAAATAATGGGAAAGGATAAACAGAAAGAAGGAGGAAGACGTGCGAAAAATGGACAGAGAGAGAGACAGAAGAAGGAACAAATATATATAGAGAGAAGAGCTGCCATGGACAAAAAAATCTAAACTATTTGACAGATGAGAGAGCGAGAGAGAGAGAGAGATTAGAACAGAAGAGAGAGGGATGTGAGATGGAGAGGGAGGATGGGGCGTGGCCGCACCAGAGCCTTTCATGATGTAATCCACAGCTCGGTCGCTGATGGCCGCGTCGCTCGGTTTGATGTCCATGAACGGCTTGTTGCCGATTCCCATAGAGACCATCTCCTGCATCCGCAACTCTGTGAGCACAGGAGGAGGAAGAGGAGGAGGAAGAGGAAGAGGAGGAGGAAGAGGAAGAGGAGGAGGTTAGGACATTCTGTAGGTCTGTCAGTCTCTCACTGTCCAGCAGGGGGTGTCTTAGTCTCTCTCTTATAGACAGAAAGAAGCTGCTCTCACTCACAGACACTGTGACTTTACTATCTACAGTATCTTTAATAGAAATACAGCTACTAATCATACGTCATACTGCCTTTGCGTTTCAGGCCACGCCCCCACAATTAGGGCCTGAGTTAGAACATGAAGGACACGCGTGAAGAAGATGATTTTCAAGAAGATGGTGTCTAATTAACTGAAAACGAACCTGGCACACCAAACACATCCCAACATTCCAGATAACCTAGCATGCTAAATAATGAAACATCTAAACCAAACCCTGGACAGGCCACGCCCATGAGTGGAGTTTGAACGCAGAGTTAGCTGACCTCTGTTCCTGAGCGCCTGTCTCCACAGGATTTTGCCGATGATGGAGGTCCAGGCCGCCTTGCTCTCGGCCGAGCTGGCCTGCAGGATGAACGTGTCCTGGGACTTCCTGCGCCGGAACCAGATCTCGAACCGGAGGCCGCTGTCGCCAACGTTCTCCGTCATCCCGATCTCTGCCGTCTGAGAGAAACCAAGATGAGAAGATGAGTAATGATCTATTTCTCATAACCTGATAATGCTTTTTGGACTTCAAAAAAAAAAAAAAACAACCTTAAAGGCACTCTGCTGACGAAACAAATTTATAGCAAGCTGCTTCGAAGCTGAGTTTTCTGACAAATTATTCTTGCTGTTATGATGCTTATCTAAAATCTACCAATAGGGGGAGACAAACTCACACAAAAAATAATCATGCTAATTTAGAGGGGGAAAAAAAATCCTTATTTTTTTCGCGCTCACACTGTAGGATGTTTGTGTGAGGTGTTTTCTGGCTGGGTTGATGTTCGGATCAAGTGTGTTTCCCCTGAGTCCGGTATACAGAAGTACCTTTTCAAGTTTACTTTTCCGAACCTTGATTTAAGTTTCCACCATCCCGAGACAAATCCAGGACATGATGCTTTTAAAGTGTTTGATATGATGTTTAAACCCTTCACCTACCTTATACGATTGTTTGTAGATGTAGATGTCATATCCACCTTCGATCTTTTTGGTTTTGCTGAACAGGATGAGGTCCTCGAACAGGAAGACGTGCCGGAGGTACTTCCTGCGTCCGCACCAGACCATGAACTCGTCCTGACACCTCAGCTGACCCTGTTCCTTCAGATTCACCTACAGACCCCGATAGAATGTTTTACACTCCCTGAGCTCAACAGTATGTAAACAGGCAGGGTTTAGTGTGTATCCTCATGCTTACGTCACATCCTCGGATGGCGTCCATGGCGAGCAGGTCGTTGCCATGGCGCAGCTGGAACTTGACCATCTCCTCGGCGGTCCTGAGGTCGGCGAGCTCCTGCTCCTGAGACTGACTGCACTCTTTAATCAGGTCCTTGAGCAGCAGGGCGTATTTACTCATCCTCTGGATGGGCTTCAGCAGGTAGGACGCCAGGTCCATCTTGTCCTCCAGCTCCACCTGCTTGTTCTGTGAGGAAAAACACATCAGACATACGCAGTAGAGTAAAGCAGTGCTTCGAACAAACATGGGGAAAAAACAAAACAATTCTTCATTTTGAATGTGTGATGTCACAGCTGTCTTCAGACAGACGCTTACAGGTCTGTCTAACTTGTCTACACATGAGCTTTCAAAGACCTTTCCGAGATCTTCCCGTCCCCAGAGGCACTAAGAAACCGGCCATGACGCAAAAGCAACACAACACTTTAAATGAACAACATTAACTCAGATCCCTTAAAATCCTCCCTCAGCATCACTTTAGATTAGATTAGATTAGATTAGATTAGATTAGATTGGAACTTCTCCCAGTCTCGTCGATAATAAATCTAAAGTCTCCGTCACAACACAGAGGGTTTCGGGACATGTCCGTTACCGTGAGCCATGATCCTGACCCCAGGAGTACAGAAACGGCGACGCTCCTGATGATCTTGCATTCCCGAACCCAGTGACCAGTGATTGTTATCAGTTGACCTCAGGAGAACATTTCAGATTCTCCCGTAGATTTAAAGGTCAATTGTGTTTGGCTCTCAGAAGATTTTACGACGGTGGACAGATGTTTTCGTTAAAATGCAGACTTGAGAAAGGGTTAATCACCTTTCCTACATTCCTGACCTGTTTTGTGAGACGCCCCTGAATTGTCCCGAATTAAAAGTCTTGCATGAACTGGTTACGCATTAGCTACTAAATGTACATACGCAGGACTTACGACTCGACTGCTCACATACAAACTTACACTACTGCCTACTGATTGCATGTAAAAGGGGTTTAATAAACATTTTTAGGATATAATCTATATCTATATTTATATAATAAAAATGTAAAGTGGGCATGTCTGTACATAGAAGATATTTTAGAATTTTTTTTTGTGATAGAGCACATCAAGATGTTTTTTTGAATTTCTGTCTGTTGGTTTGTGCACGCATCACGTAAAAACTACTGAACGAATTTTCATGGGGTTTTCACAGGTGTATCTGGCCGAGCCTGAGGTAACATATAGGCTTTGTTTCATCGCAATCAGTCCATGGGAGGAGAGAATATGCTACTTTTCATATTTTCAAACAGAAAACATCCTTATAACATAAAAAAAAATCATTAGTTCATCTCAAAGTTCAACAGATGGCGCTGTGCATTATTTAATACTCGCTTATGAGAGTGCGACTGAAATCTACTTAAAAAAACGCGATCTCACAGCTTCATTCCGCGCACTTCATGATAACGTGTAAAAATTTCAGTTCATTCCAGAATTCAACAGATGGCGCCATACATTAAAAAAAAAAAAAGAAGCGTTTATGAGTGTGCAATTAAATTCCACACGCAGTCACAGGCACGGCTAGTAAAAAATATATAAAATAACGAGCATTACTTATATTGCTCTCTAATAGCTTATCGCTTTGTTTTAAAACGTTTCACTTTTTATTGGAGTTATACAATGCATGCTTTTGTGAAATTTAGTGTATCACGTGTGCGTCTCACCCTGAAGAAAGCGTTTCCGTGGCTGGTGAGCAGGGCGTCAGAGCGAGGTTTGTTCTTACTGTACAGAGCGTACATTCCGAACTTGTCTTCCTGCCGATCACAAGCACAAACACACACACACACACACACCGTTTATCCTTAATTGCCTTCCTAACACAAAACACAGCAACGCGCATGCGTCTCGGATTCTGTCTCTGTAAAGACTCACGTGTCTCAGGAAGCAGGTGCTGACTGAAAGCGGGGAATGAGCGCATTGCTCAAGATCCTTCAGGAAGTACTGGCTGTGGAAGTCACACAGCTTTTCCAAGTTTCCGAAGATGATGCTGCGCTTTCCGCGGAGGTCCTGCGGCAGGTCCGGCCTCTCCATCTCCGGGAAGTAGTGCTCCATGATGTAGGAGAGAGAACGCACGTACTCTCTCTCTGTGGAGATCATCTCGTCCATGATGTGCTGGATTTTACTGGATGGAATAAAAAATACAAACTTTATGTATCATCTACTCTCCCAGACTGTACGTGTGCCTGTGTGTGTGTGTGTTTGTGTGTATAAGTATCCCACCTGCTCTGCCTCTTGTTCTCACCATCCCCGGGTCTTGGCTGACTTGTAGTCGCCACCGGGAGACTCCTGCTCCGCGCCAGCACCGGACTCTTCACGTGTGGCCTCTGCTGGTTGTTCTCCACACACGTGGTGTTGCTGAGCTCCAGCCCTTTGATGTAGACCCCCAGGTATCCGTGGTGTCCCGAGAGCTCGGAGCTCACCGTCTTCTTCATCATCTTCTTCACCGGAGGCCTGCGGTGCCTCGCTACGGGCTCCGACTGGCAGGAATACGACGAGTCGACGGTGCAGTCGCTGTCCGTGTCGTCCAGCGCCGACGGAGCGAGTTTATCTCTCTCGGGAGGGAAAAGAAAAGATCTGAAAGGAGAGTCGTTTTTAGAGAACGGACCCGCCGAGTGAGGTTTCTCATCCTCGAATTCGAAGCTGTGTTTAATATCGGGAAGAGAACTTCTGCTCTCTCCACACTGCAGATCCACGCATATTACAGGGATTTCCCTGGGTTTGGAAAGCTCGGAGTCAGAGTTTAGACAAGAGTCAGACACGGGTTCCTCTCGCACCGTCGCTCTTTCCAGCACCTCCTCCAGATGTTTCCGGGTCTCCTGGCACTTCATCCAGACGTGGTTCCAGTGATGGAGCTGGCGGGAGCTGCCCAGCGCGGCCACCGTGTCGTTCAGAGAGCTGAAGTTCTCCATGGAGAACTTGGTGGCCTCGTTGTGGTAGTCCTGCAACGTCTCGAGAACTTCGGGAGACAAACGCGTGATGTTCTCTTCCAAATTCAGGCGCTTGAAATAGTTCTCGCAGTGCGTCATCCACTGCTGAGCCTGCGAGAGGACGATTTGTTTAGTTCAGTGAGGTCAAGTTCATGCTTAATTATTTCTTTAACTTTTCGGCATACAAGCGAACAAACTGAACGGCGGCTAAGTTGCACGACTGTCTGGGAGCCGTTCAAAACTTGTTTGCGTGATATTTTTTTTGTGGATGTAGTTTTTGCATTTTGTGCATTATGTAGTGAAGACACAGCACCATGGTTCCCAAGGACAGTAGCAAGAAGAAAAGGGAGCTGCTTTCAGTTTGGTTTTTAAAGCAGACGGTGCCAAGAGGAATCATAAATTAAGGTTAAGTGAGGTTTAATATCTATTGATTTCATGTTTAACTTCATTTATGTCTTTTCTAAATGATTTGATTGTTTTTATATTTTCAAAAATATTATTATAGTGTTGGAAATTGGTAATATTGGTAATAACCCTGGGTGGCTGGAACGGATTATCTGCATTTACATTATTTCCTATGGGACAATGTGCTTCACACTACGAAATTTCACCTTAAGAACCTCCGTGATGGATTACATTCGTATACTGAAGTAACGTTGTACTTACAACAGTATTAGTTCAGAATTTAACAATCAGTGCATCCCCATTTAATTACTGATGTAACCATTATATATACAGTACTGTACTGTATATAGACCAGTTTGCTTTCTTTCATGTTTGACCAGTAAAACCATTCAGACTTATGGTGGTGGACGAAGGCTAAAACATTTTGCACACAGCTTCAGTTGATAAAAATCAGTGTGTGTGTGTATGTTGTGTGTGTTTACCGAGTCGTAGAACTCGTAGAGGTTGTCCAGGATGTCCAGCTCGGACCTGCGTGTGTGTGCTCGCTGGAGGACGGAGCTCATGTGCTGCTTGAGCTCCAGTAACACGGGACAGGAAACTCGCCTCGGGTCCTGCGTCAGCGCCGCCGCCTGCTTCTGTTGGAGCTGAAGAACACACACACACACACACACACACACACACACATGTACGGTGACGGTGAGGTTAAAGAGAAGAGGACTAGCTTGTGTGTGTGTATCCTCCTGATACGGAGCTCACTCACCACCGCCTCGTCTGTGAACTGCTCCAGGCTGCGTCTGGTTTCCTGCAGCGAGCTCAGGGTGAAGCTCAGAGAGTCCAGCGGGGACAAGTGCT
>QNUK01000204.1:682500-1027500 GCA_013621035.1 Clarias magur
CCAAGAGTAAAGGACGTCAGAATTACAAGGAAGAAAGTCATGATTGCAAACCAAGTTAGAAATATGAAGAATACATTCGCAGCTGTGGGTTAATAAGTCAGAATTACAGGGAAAAAAAGTCGAGAAATAAAATTTATATTGAAAGAAATGTCACAATTTATAATTATAAGTCACAATTATTTCACAATTCAGAAATACAATGAAAAGTAAAAAATTCTATAAATTGTGAGGAAGATAAATAATATTTTTTCTCGGATAAATTTAATATATTATTTTTAAATGAGAAAGAAAAAGGAATGTATAAAATATTCCATATTATTATTATTATTATTATTATTTTTTTTTTTTACAGATTATCTGTTGTGTGATTCAAGGTTAATAATGCTGTAATAACTTCTTCTCTTTTTCGTCGCCATCACGGCTCATTTTGCTTCTCCCTTGCTACTCTAGGTGGCGCTGTACAGTAAAAACACAAACAAAAAAAGCAGGTGGATATACAGTATATACTCACTGGAACGGGGAGCTCTCTCTCCTGCTTGACGGACGTCTCTTTGTCGGTGAGGAACAGGACGGAGTAGAGTGTGTTGGGCAGAGAGACCTGCGTGAGAGAGGGCGGGGTGGAGGGGTGGGGTGGAGGGGTGGGGTGGGGTGGGGTGAGGGGGGGGTGATTATTATATGTCATTGATGCTGAGAAGACGTTGAGACGTGCATCGGTGCGTTCGGGTGTTGTGACGCATCACGGTAGCGCTGTAGGAGTCGGCGTGACGCTGATCAGACGGGATGACCCCGGGCTACGAGGAACGCTCTGAGCTCCGTCAGCGCTCCGGGTTTGACAGCCGGCTGCATGCTTGTCTGATCGCCGAGCCACGTCTCTGATCCCAGGACAAGCGAGGACAAGCCCGGCGCCTCGGGACAGACTTGAGTGGAAATATGTGAGGAGACGAAATAGACTGGAGGGTGATGTGGGTGTGAGCCAGAAACACAGACAGCGCCCTAGCGCCTGAAACGAGGGGCGGGGCCACGCGACTGGCGCGAGATATACGTGATGAACCTTTCTACAGAGTTATGAAATGTGCGCAGATCGTGTATTTCTTAGCGTCATCTGATTGTGTGTGTGTGTGTGTGTGTGTGTGTGTGTGTGTATGTGTGTTCACCTGAAGCTGAGACAGAGCTGAGAGGAGCACAGGACTGGCCTGATGTCTCCGCGAGTCCACCAGCACTGTGAGACCCAGATCCCTCTTCTCCTTCCTGATAACATCAAGGTTTATCAGTTACTAATCACACACTGTCTATTACACACACACACACACACACACACACACACACACACACACACACACACACACACACACAGAGATCCTTGTCGTTTTGCCTTTTTATAGCTAACTATAACACACACTGTGAGAGCCAGAGTACTTCCTGTTTGAGCGTAAGGACACTCATGTCTCACTCACACACACACACACACACACACACACACACACTCTGAACGTGTCGCAGCCAAAAGACTGCCTGTAAAGGTCGAGGTGTGTGTGTTAATCAGCTGAAGGGCGTGAGTTCAAATCCCAGAGAATTATTGCAAAAAAATTCCCTGATGTCATCACAAGAAGGTCCATGGTGATCTGTGTGTGTGTGTGTGGGTGTATTTGTGATTGTGCTGTTACTTCCTCGCACACACAGTGTCTCTCCGTGAACCTCTTCTTCTAATGGCTGAGTGCATTTTACAGACAGGAATTGTGTGCGTGTGCGTGTGTGTGTGTGTGTTGTGTCTCACCGGAGAGTGGAGATGTAGTATCCCAGTAGGCAGGTGAGATCTCTCGAGGTGAATCGCTCGTCTGTCCACACTTGGTTCCTCATACACACCTGGAGGACAGAACGCCCACTGCGGTCTCGATTACCTGAGAGAGATAAAGAGAGAGCGAGAGAGAGAGAGAGTGAGAGAGAGAATAGACGAAGCAACGAAAAACAGAGACATGAAGAGAGACAGAGGGACAAGCCAAGAGAAAGAGAGCGAGACAGAGGAACAGAATAGAAAGAGAGGCAAGGAAATTAGAGACAAGTTCAGAGAGAAATGCAGAAAGGGCAGAAACAAACAGAAAGAGAAAGAAAAAGACAGAAGGACAGAGAAAGACAATGAGAGAGACAAAAGGACCAAAAAGAAAGAGCGACAAAGAGGGAGAGACAGATAGAAGGAGACACAAAGAGACACACAGAGACATAGAGACAGAGGGACATAAAGAGAGACACAGAGAGAGACATAGAGAGAGAGGGACATAAACGGAGACACAGAGAGAGAAGGACAAAGAGAGACATAGAGACAGAGAAGCATAAAGAGAGACACAGAGAGAGAAGGACAGAGAGAGAGAGAGAGAGAGAGAGAGAGAGAGAGAGAGAGAGAGGGACATAAAGAGAGACAGAGAGAGAGAGAGACATAGAGACATAAAGAGAGGACACAGAGAGACATAGAGACAGAGGGACATAAAGAGAGAGACACAGAGATAGAAAGACAGAGAGAGACATAAAGACAGAGGGACATAAAAAGAGACACAGAGAGAGAAGGACAGAGAGAGAGACATAGAGACATAAAGAGAGGACAGAGAGAGACATAGAGACAGAGAAACATAAAGAGACACAGAGAGAGAAGGACAGAGAGAGAGGGAGACATAAAGAGAGACACAGAGATAGAAGGACAGAGAGAGATATAGAGACAGAGAAACATAAAGAGAGACACAGAGAGAGAAGGACAGAGAGAGAGAGAGAGACATAAAGGGAGATATAGAGATAGAAGGACAGAGAGAGATATAGGGACATAAAGAGAGACACAGAGATAGATAAGATGTAATAAATGCTCTAATTAATATGGACTACGCTGAGACCTGAGTGTGGAGCTAAAACAGGACGAGTGAGATGGACATGTGTGTCTCTGTCTCACTGTCTCTCTCTCTCCGTCACTCACCGGGCAGAGACACCGCTCCTGAAGCGAGCAGCTCGGTGTTGAGGTGTGTGAGAGTTAATGGCACTGGAGTGGAACAGCCTGTAGGGGGCGCTGATGAGCGAGGAGGAGGTAAAGGAGAAGGAGGAGCTATAATGAGCGGAGCAGAGACAGACGAACATCGAGACGAGACTTTAGGAGAGTCTTCACCAGCACTGCTGCTCCTTCGGGACTCGGAGACGGCGGGGGAGGCGGGAAGACCTGTTACATACACACACACACACACACACACACACACACGCACACACGCACACACATGCACACACACAGGTATATAATAACTATTAAAATTTCAAGACATGCATATCATCTAGACGGAAAGAAGGCGTGGCCTATGTGTATGTGGGTGTCCGTCTCAGTGAAGGAGACGTGGCTTGTGTGAAGGAGGCGTGGCTTATGCAGGAGTGTGGATGTCAGTCTCAGAAAAAGAGGTGTGGCTTATGTGTGTGTCAGTCTCAGTGAAGGAGGCGTGGCCTACCACTGATTAAAGCTAACACTTTTTATTTAATTAAAATAGAATTTCACACACATACACACACACACATACACATTTCTTCTACATTATGTAAACACAGACTGATATGACCTCAGCGTAGACAAGATGTGGGGTTTCACTCACACACACACACACACACACACACACATACACACACACACACACACTGTAGGTTCATGTAGGTGCAGATAAGAGCTGCTTTACACACTGACTCATCACACACACCAGATGTGCACCTGCCTCACGCACTGACTTACACACACACACAAGCACTATATATTACAGATAAGAGTGGTAACCTCCACCTGGTGTGTGTGTGTGTGTGTGTGTGTGTGCCTCGTGGCTTCAGTCTAAAGATTGCTCCTGAACTTTCTCCTGAACTCTGAGTCTCGCTTTCCTCCTTCGTACAGACTAACACCCGCATCACCTGCATTCAAACTCCAAAACTACACACGTGTGTGTCTCTGTAAATCCACTACATCAGTGTTTTAATGCAAACCCCATTACAGGTTCAGCCAGATGTTTATTCCTGAACACTTTTAACAGTTTCTTCTTTCAGATTTCTTTTCCTACATTACAAAAGTGGAACAGGAGGTGAAGAAAAAATTATTTCTGTGAATATTAGTGCTTATAATTACAAATATCATTTCTATAACGGACAGTACAAGCTGTAACTCAAGGGTCAAGCAAATATAGAATTTTATTTCACACCTATAAGGATAGAAACACAATGCGTTCTAATACTTATGGACCACCATTTACTATTTTTCCAAAATTCGACTTCCATTTATAAATATTTAGTCTTTAGTTCTACAATCTAAAAATACCTACAATATCTCACCAAAGCATAAAAACATAAGTATAACTATAGTATTATTATATAATAGTAAATCATGACATCACCCTGTAGTGAGTAGAGATGTGAATTCTGAGCTCCTCAGTCATCAGGTTTAGATTATTCTTCATTTAAAGCCTATTTTAGAAAGTGCTGAGAGAAAGAAAAGGCGAAACATGCGCTCAGAGAGAGAGAGAAAAAGTTTGTGTATGGTTGTATAAATGCGATCTCCCCGTGGTCCAGCTCTCTGTCCCCCTCACTGTCGCCCCTATTGTCTTCCCGCGGCTCTGCTTCCTGTCTGATCCGTAGCGCTGCTACTGATGCACTTCCTAAACGCCTCCGCTTTCACATACAAGCCAAGACACAAAGACTAAAAAAGCCACAAATCTACTCCAAGGGTCAAGTTCAGGAAAAACCTCCCACAATACCAGGAGCCAGTTAGAGCGAAGGCTCGACATCACGCAGCGGCGTTCTGTCCGTTTGTGGCGTTCTGTCCGTTTGTGAATAAGCGTGCAAGGAATACAGACCTCACGGCATACAGAACAACATGCTGATATTTATTTACATCGGCTAGCGGTTTAACTTTGATATCGCTGAAAACCGTTCGTGCATGAAATGTGATTTGAAAGCACCTCAAAAAGTATTTTATTCCAGGATCTGCGTTCTGATTGGCTAAGAGAAAGCGCTTTCACAAAGGGACATCCTGGACTTTTAAAGTCACAGACACTGAAACAGAGCGTTTAAAAAAGGAGCGAAAGAGGAAAGAAAAACAGGAAACACAGAATGCAGGATCTGAGCTGGATTTCAGCGGGAACATTAGCACACACACACACACACATGCGCAAACTATAAGAGTTTTTTTTTTATTTTTTAAGTATAATTGTTAAGCTTTAAATTTTATGTCTTGTACAAAGCAATAATCTTTTTTTCAATCTCTTTTTCTTCTTTTCCATCGTCTGGTCCAAACTCCAGTCCAGTAGGTGGCGATAATGCAGCAGCTTCATTAACTCAAAAGCAGGAGAAAAAGAAACAATCTGGTAAAAACAGAGTACTTTGCGGGGACTGTATGGAAGAAGAGGTGGTTTGTATTTTCCTCACAAGCAATGGTGTGTTTTAAAGGAATTTGCTGATTTCATATAATTTAACGTTCGTAAGTTTACATTAATTATTTTTCCATAACTGTGGATCGATTCTAAATTGAAACCAGACACTTTTGTCATTGATGCTATCTGGAAAGAGTGTAAAAGACTCTAGCGCCCCTGCAGGTCTCTGCTGCTCTGCCATAAAACTTTATGCAACGACATACCTTATTCATTAACTCCTTCGTTAATTCGCAGTCGCATTAGCCTACGCATACGATACATTAAATTAGCCTCAGCAAACAATACAGCGCTAATCAAGCCAATCAAATGCAGGGATCAAACGTCACATGATGCTGTTTGGATGCTGTTCTGAATTAAAATCTCCGTCCCAGACTGCTATGAAAAACAAATAAATGCTAACAAATGCTAACACAAGTACAAGTCACCTTCGTCATCCTGTAACGCGTCGTCCTGTATATTAGTAAATCATAGCAAGTGTAAATCTTATAACACACTTCTGTATATTCTTTAATTATTGCTGCTGATCTAGAACACTTGGTTTTGGACTAAATGTCCAGGATGGAGCTCTCAGTGAACTAGGATGACCTAGCTGTCTACCCAGTGGACAAATGCAAAGGACATTTGTCTTCAGAATAATGTGTGCGTGTGTGTGTGACTTCAAAGATTGTTAGATTTCAGATAGAATTGATCTTACATAATTAGCGTGATTGTGTGTGTGTGTAAGGAGGTTTTCTCTACACCCTCCGAACCGAGCACAGCACAAAGGCAGTCATTATGTGTGAACGGCGGTGATGGTGGCAGAACAGGCATCGATAGCGCACTGAGCCTCTCACAGTCCAGTCACCTGATCCTCCCGACTCTGTGGGAAAACCTCGGACTTTCTGAGCTATAAAAGGAAAGGGGGGGGGGGCTCTCTGGGGGGATTCACCTGAGCCTGTGTGTGTGTGTGTGTGTGTGTGTGTGTGTGTGTGTGGTTGAGTCATGAAAACAACATTTAACACTGAACTAGAAAGAATCATGTGAATAAAATAATATGCGAAAATGGAATAACTGATGACAAACTTGATACACTTTCCTGACTCTAAAGCATAGTCCTGACTCTGATATATTGTCCTGACTCTAAAGCATAGTCCTGACTCTGATATATTGTCCTGACTCTAAAGCATAGTCCTGACTCTGATATATTGTCCTGACTCTAAAGCATAGTCCTGACTCTGATATATTGTCCTGACTTTAAAGCATAGTCCTGACTCTGATATATTGTCCTGACTCTAAAGCATAGTCCTGACTCTGATATATTGTCCTGACTCTAAAGCATAGTCCTGACTCTGATATATTGTCCTGACTCTAAAGCATAGTCCTGACTCTGAAATATTGTCCTGACTCTAAAGCATAGTCCTGACTCTAAAGCATAGTCCTGACTCTGATATATTGTCCTTACTCTAAAGCATAGTCCTGACTCTGATATAGTGTCCTGACTCTAATATATGATCCTGCCTCTAAAGCATAATCCTGACTCTGATATATTGTCCTGGCTCTGATACATCGTCTTGACAATAAAGCATACTCCTGACTCTGAAATATTGTCCTGACTCTAAAGCATAGTCCTGACTCTGATATATTGTTCTGACTTTAAAGCATAATCCTGACTCTGAAATATTGTCCTGACTCTAAAGCATAGTCCTGACTCTGATATATTGTCCTGACTCTGATATGTTGTCCTGACTGTAAAGCATAGTCCTGACTCTGATATATTGTCCTGACTCTAAAGCATAATCCTGACTCTGATACATCGTCTTGACACTAAAGCATACTCCTGACTCTGATATAGTGTCCTGACTCTAATATATGATTCTGCCTCTAAAGCATAATCCTGACTCTGATATATTGTCCTGGCTCTGATACATCGTCTTGACAATAAAGCATGCTCCTGACTCTGATATATTGTTCTGACTTTAAAGCATAGTCCTGACTCTGATATATTGTCCTGACTCTAAAGCATAGTCCTGACTCTGATATATTGTCCTGACTCTAAAGCATAGTCCTGACTCTGATATATTGTCCTGACTCTAAAGCATAGTCCTGACTCTGAAATATTGTCCTGACTCTAAAGCATAGTCCTGACTCTGATATATTGTCCTGACTCTAAAGCATAGTCCTGACTCTGATATATTGTCCTGACTCTAAAGCATAGTCCTGACTCTGAAATATTGTCCTGACTCTAAAGCATAGTCCTGACTCTGATATATTGTTCTGACTTTAAAGCATACTCCTGACTCTGATATATTGTCCTGATTCTAAAGCATAGGACTGGCTCTGATACATCGTCTTGACACTAAAGCATACTCCTGACTCTGATATATTGTCCTGACTTTAAAGCATAGTCCTGACTCTGAAATATTGTCCTGACTCTAAAGCATAGTCCTGACTCTGATATATTGTCCTGACTCTAAAGCATAGTCCTGACTCTGATATATTGTCCTGACTCTAAAGCATCGTCCTGACTCTGAAATATTGTCCTGACTCTAAAGCATAGTCCTGACTCTGATATATTGTCCTGACTCTAAAGCATAGTCCTGACTCTGATATATTGTCCTGACTCTAAAGCATAGTCCTGACTCTGAAATATTGTCCTGACTCTAAAGCATAGTCCTGACTCTGATATATTGTTCTGACTTTAAAGCATACTCCTGACTCTGAAATATTGTCCTGCCTCTAAAGCATAGTCCTGACTCTGATACATCGTCTTGACACTAAAGCATACTCCTGACTCTGATATTTATTTTCCTGACTCTGATATATCATTCTAAGTCTAAAGTATAGTCCTGACTCTGACACACCGTTCTGATTCTAAAGCATAGTTCTGACTTTGACATGGTACTAAGTCTAAAGTATAAGTCTACTAAGTCTAAAGTACTATGAGTCTAAAGTATACTCCTGACACTAATACATCGTCTTGAGTCTAAAGCATTGTCCTGACTCTGATATATCATCCTGACTCTAAAGCATACTCCTGACTGATATATCGTCCTGATATTCAAGATGCTCAAGATACATTGTCTTGAGTCTAAAGCATAGTCCTGACTCTGATACATCGTTCTAAGTCTAAAGCCTTGTCCTGACTCTAATATATATATTCCTGACTCTGATATACAATCCTGACACTGATATATCACCCTGACTCTAAAGCATAGTCCTAACCGCTGATACCTTGTCCTACCCACAGGTCTGCGTTTTCTTTCTCATGTCAGACAGTGATCCAAACTGCCGCCCGCATTTTCCCCACCAACAGCTAGAAAAAAAAATAACGGTATGTTTCCTTAGTAACTCACTCAATGTGCTCACTGTATGTCAATACACACCCTTATGGGAAAGAAAAACCTGTGTATGTGTGTGTGTGTGTGTTTGTGTGTGCAAAACCTCACATCAGCAGGGATGGGACGTGCCTGTCACAAAAACATCCCTGAAAACACACACTCTCATAGTGGTGGTGTGAAAGA
This sequence comes from Clarias magur, assembly GCA_013621035.1. Taxonomy (NCBI): domain Eukaryota; kingdom Metazoa; phylum Chordata; class Actinopteri; order Siluriformes; family Clariidae; genus Clarias; species Clarias magur. The sequence goes on from QNUK01000204.1 coordinate 691,427, forward strand.
AAGTGAGTGGTGTGTTAGTCAGAAGAACACCGCGGCTGATAATTACACACCTCACCGTGTCATGAAACATGAGCGTCGGTTTTCAGAGCCCGAGGCTACACTGATTTGAAATGGGACATCTGGTAACGCAGACACACCTTAATGAGCGGTTTAATACACTCTATACACGGCTGTGTACACGGCAGGTGCGTCTTATTACAGCATGAGCTTTAAAGAAGGATTTAACCAATTTAAAATCTGCCCTTATTAGCAAGATGGGCGGAATTGCAGCTACATGTCGTACGGAGCCCCATCCCTGCCTGCATTAGCGTTAACTATTGACGTGGTATATGTTTCAGTGAAGCGCAGTATCTACCCGAGTCTCCTTTGCTGCCGCGTCTCTCAGCGCTGTAAAACGCCATTTCCAGGTCGAGTCTGCCGAAGCGTATCGCACAGCCGTTCATCAGTTTCTTGGGAGATCCTTCACCCGAGGATGAACGCGTCCGGAGACCTTTTCCGGACCGTTCCAGAGATTTGGAGCGCCTCTCGGACCTGATGCTGCGCTGCAGTGGGAGGAGGGGCGAGAGGCGGCGGTGCAGAGAGCCTCGCCTTGCCGGTTGTGTGTCCGAGTCACATCTCGGCCTGGTCTCGATCTCGCTCACCGGCTCGCTGCCTTCCTCCGGGACCGACTCGGAGCTTGAGCCGAGATTCATGGGGTTCTGCAAAGCTTCCATGTAGGACTTGCGAAACAGACGGCGTGTCTCGAAAATAGCCGAGTCTCTGGATTGCCGCCGTCTCGGCGTGCTGAGATCCGTGCTGAAGGAGAGACACTTGGTATTTCCTCCTCTTCTGCTTCCACCCTCGACATCCTTGCCAGAACTGAGGACTTTTTCCTCTATGGGCAACGTGCCAGCGTTTGTGTACGTGTCGCTGGTTCTGCGGCTCAGAAGTGGTTCGGACACTGTCGAATCGGCTCCCTGAGAGACCAGCGAGTCTCTGGAGCTCCTCCGACTGTCCAGCGTCCCCGTAGATCCGTGAGTGCTGCAGGTGCCGAGGTGGCCGATGCTCAGCGCCCCCGGCTGCATGATGCCCTCGTTGGCGTTTCTCACACACACAGGGTTCACCACGTTCCTCCAGGGGGTTCGGTACACGGCAGAGCCGGTGCTCAGGAGGCAGTTCTGGAGGGGTTGTAGGTTCCGTTCACGTGTCACATCCTGCAGGAAGTCGGCGGTGAAGACCCGGGGGTACATTCCCTCAGGCACTGTGATCTCGGCCAGGGCACGCCCGCTCCGCGCCAGGCATTTTATCACCAGCTTGGCAGCCTTGCGGCCCAGAGGCACCACCTGCAGGTAGAAGTCGCCCTGTCTCAGACGCACTTTGTGCAAAGGGGCGAGCTGCAGGACAACCTTCTCATGGATGCACAGGGGCCAGCCCTCGTGGTACAGCAGCAGACCTTTAAAGCGTAGCTGAGGGACAGAAAACAGAAACGACATCAATGGAGTGTTGCACTGGTAGTAAGGGACTTTTGTTTCTAAGCAAGGAATATACATGTACAATGTTACAGTGAAACACACAGATTTCGATTTGAGAAAGAGTGTTCCTGTAAGCTTTTGAAATTTCTCTCTGTATGCTCTGAGAGCTAAGTCCACTTAATCTGGAATGTCAGTCATGTCTGAAACCATTAGTGATATCAAAAGATTATTAGGGATGAGACATTAGAGAGAGAGAATTCAGGGCAGCATTATAGAAAAGAAACACTAATGACTAACAGTCAGTGAATAAATTAGTAATAACTAAGATAACCTTATACTTTCATGATGAGAAACTGGAACTATATTTAGAGACTTCCTAAATCTCCTAATTGTTCGGGATTACACCTCCCGGTTACAGTCGGCTGATTCTTTAATACAAAAACAAGCAACAATTTTGCAACGTGCATTTACACAAACCTTGGCCACGCCCACAGCGCGACTTATCTCCTTGCACCACCTGAATACCCGAGTTCCTGCTTTTTGTTTCGATATTACAAAGCAGAAAAAAAAGATTAATCCTGTACTGCTGATGTAGCATCTGTAGTTTTTGAAGTTCAGCTGTCTATATCAGCTATCCCATCTAAGCAATTACTTTTCCAATGAATTTAAACATGCTAGTCTGACTGAAAGCGTACCAAATTGAACTTGAACTAATCAAAGTTGGACTAGTACACACAGATTATGCAGTTCTGACCCGGGCTACAGGAACGAACACGGAGTTAGAAACTGATCGCAAACTTTTGAGGGGTAGTGTGTATGACTTCATTTATTAACTATGAACTTAGTAACTTATTATAACTTAATCGGACACAGAAATCGGCCCCTGCACAGGCTCCACAGTTCCTGCTCTGGTCTAAGACCCATAAGTAATAATAATAATTTTTTTAAAATTGCCATTAAGGGGGTTGGGATTGTTTCCTGAATTTCTCCCTACTTTAGTCATATTCAATAACCCATAAACATAAATGCTTTTTCGTATGAGTACAAAATATACAGCATGGTGAAGTTGTCCACGTTTTCACCACTCCAGTGCTACTGAAAAGCAAGAACTAACCCCCCCCACCCCCCCACCCCCCAAGGGGGCGTATATACATCCCATAAGGCATTACATTGATGATGGTTAGAATAGATTATAATAGATTTTTCAGCAGGTTTATAAATATACCGTAGTATCCATGTCCATGATACTAAGTTATACGTATACATATGTGTGTGTGTGTGTGTGTGTCTGTGTGTGTGTGTGTTCTTACGCAGCTCTCTTTCTGGATGGTGTGTAAGATCCTCTTGGCGGGCAGGAGGAAGTCGATGAGGCAGCGCAGGCCGTCTCCGCCGTACTGACGCTCCACCACGCTGAAGAGCTGCAGCAGCACCGTGGACGCCGTCACCCCGAACGGAGCGTAGAGTGACGACAGCGTGCTCTGGATACAGCTGTCTAACGACTCTGAGTCCTAACACACATAAAACACACACACACAGTGTTATAAACAGCTAATATCGCCTTTACATCGCGAAAACAGAAATTCAGTTGGATATGTTGGAGTTGAACGGCGTGTTTCAGTGGGCGGGGCATGTAATTACTTCGGATTTTCTTTAGCTAGCATAACTGTAGCATATGTTCAGTCTCCGCTAACTGTGTTTGATGCGTTATCTAACACTTGCGTTCTTTTACTGTGTGTAACGATTCCTTTATACACCTTTTGTCTCTGATGGCGAGACGTGAATTCACGATTCTACTCCATGTGACAGACAGACGTGTTATTGTAAATACAGTAAAACAAAACCCGCTACAGTGTTCTATTTGTTTTGGCGATGGTGAATGTGAGTGGCATTGACTTTCCGATCCTCCCTGTGAGACAAGACACACACACACACACACACACACACACACACACACACACACACACAGTAGGATGTCAGGAGGTTGCAGGCCATGTCCTGTACACTTAGCGCATGTCAGAGGAAACACCTGTCAGGTGACGTCATGGTCTGGACAATAACACAGCCGCGCTGGAAAGTCTGAGTTTCTCCAGGATTTTCCGCCGCTCAGGCCGTGACCTCTGACCCTGACTCTGACAACGAGCCAAAGGTTGAGTTCATACAAATGTTTAAAAAAGCTGACGACCCTGATTCGACTCGGGTCTCTCACTGACCAATCTGAGACCAAGACTCAGCTCTCAGCTCGATTCTCAAAGAGATCAATCTGAGTCGACTCACCGCGACTCTTAAAGTGATAAATCTGGTTGAGACTCAATGAGAGTCGACTCACCTCTACATTTGATTCTCAATGAGATGACTCTGACTCGACTCAATTTGATTCTCAAAATGAAGAACCAGAGTCACACCCCTCGAGTTGATGCGAGTTGATTCGAGTAATGAATCTGAATTGACTCACCTCGACGCCTAAAGTGATGAATCTGAGAAAAACTAACTTTGATCATCAAAATGACAGATCTGGTTTGACTCACATTGAGTCTCAAAGTGATGAATCTGAAAGCCTCTCAAGGCCTCCCACATCTGAACCACCAATTTTATTTGCCGTCTCAATCTGGTAATAACAATATAGCTTTAGCGTTTATCTCGTGATCATCGAGTCTTTGCGTTAAGGTCAGCTGTGTGGAAAGCTGGAAGTGATTACAACATCGTGTCTCTAAGACAAAAGTCAGGAGAGTCCCACATTCACCTCAGGTGTGTGTTTGGTGTAATGCAGTCAGAGTGTGTGTGTGTGTGTGTGTGTGTGTGTGTGTGTGTGTGTGTGTGTGTGTGTGTGTGTGCGCTGGACTGCAGGCCTCAGGGAGGAGGAAAACTCAGTGCTATTTACTGGAGGAAGGACAACAATTGCAGGAAAGTCATCACTACGTATTTTTAAATGTCGCTGAGAACGGTTCTGCGGATTCTGTCTGTGCCAGGGACGAGAAGCGCACCGAAGAGAACCCCGCCTTGATCAGCAAGACGTTCACAGGGTCGAGAGCACGGTGCTGACCTTTGAACTCAATCAATCAGTCAGAACCCTGAGTGAATCCTTACTAACGTACAGATCACACACATGCATATTCACACGCACCTCGGTTGTTTCACAACATCAGAGTGAATATCAGATATCACAATATCAGAATAAAGCACACACACTCCCACACACACACTCAGACCTGCTGCTCTAAAGCTAGACGTAAATGCCAGCGTAGACCAAACATCAGGCTCAGAAGCGTCTCGTTTGAAGAAGGACTTAAAAAGACACAGAGATGAATAAAGCGTCTGAAGCAGGACGTGTGCAAAAACCGTTCATACACAACTGAAGGCTTTCTTTCACCTGATTAGAGCCAGGAGGCGTGTGTGTGTGTGTGTGTTTGTGTGTGTGTGTGTGTGTTGTTGATAAAAAGACCACCAGGTGAACATTGTGCCCCCTCTGCTGCGCTGCATAAACACTGTGTACATAGAAGCACGGTGTGCAATGTTCTGTCATTAACATGTTGAGTGAACACCAATCACACACACACACACACACACACACAGTATTCAGCCGAAACATTTGAATGTTGTTGAAACTCAGCAGGCATGAGAGCGGCTCGAGTACAGACATGTTCCCCCCAGGGTGTTCCACAGAGGATCCTGGAGCTCCTCACAACTCCAGAACAATTCTAGAAGATGAAAAGCTTCTGAAGGTTCTGTAACACGTCTATGACTTCAGGAACTTTTTTTTTTTTTTTTTTTTTACAATTCCAGAAATTCTTAAACATTCTTCAGAAGATCTGTACAATCTTCTGTACCACTGAAGTACTCTTCTAAAAACCTTCTGAAGGTTCCCCGAGCTCTCTGACGTCCCGGAGCTGATCCTAAAACCATTCGAGATCCTTTGTCGGACATTCTGGAACTGTTCTAGAATGGGTCTTCTCAGAAGACTGCTCAGCAACTTCATATCACCAGACCGCCGAGAAGATTGAAGCATTGGCGAGCTCTTTGAATGGGAACACAATGCACCATTGTTCAGACCTCACTCACTCATCATCATCATCATCTTCTATACCACTTTATGGGGGCCTGGAGCCTATCCTCGAAGGCTTAGACTCAAGCCAGGGTACACCCTGGACAGGGTGCCAATCTATCGCAGGGCACACACACATACACTACGGGCGATTTGGGAACGCCAATTAGCCAAATCTGCATGTCTTTGGACTGTGGGAGGAAACCGAAGGAAAGCCACAAAGAACAGGGAGAACGTGCAAACTCCACGTACACAAAGTCAGGAATCGAACCCAGACCCTGGAGGTGCAAGGCGACAGTGCTAACCACTACACCACAGTGCCTCCTGCGTTCAAACCACTACAGTTTTAAACTCTGAAGAAGATTCTGGATCTCGCTGGCGTTCTGGAACCAGTTTGAAGGAGGCCTGGATATGGCGAGGAGGAACCATGAGCAGATTGTAACTGGGAAGTGAGATAACGACTGAGTTGTGGGGACAAAAATCGGTGTAGAGGGGAGTTAAGGATTCAGCTGATTGAATGTTTTGACCCCCCTAAGATTTTTCCGTGTACATGAACCAAGATGAAATGTGCACGTATTGCAACACTGCAAAAACCTGGAAGTATTGCTGAAGATTAATTCACGCAAGTTTATGCAAACGATGTAAAGGTCATGCAATCTGCATGTTTCAAACCGCTTCTCTTCTCTGTGCACGCGGTTCCTGTTTACTTGTTTTTCTTTTCAGTATTATATCAGACATGTTTCTGACTCATGTATTATAACAATGACTATATTTGCTAGCGGTACTTGTCCTCTACACTAATGCACTTATCCCATCGTTTCACTAGTGCTCTAGTCTGCCAAGGCCATGACCGGACTGCCTGCTTCATTTCTGGAATGCTGGCTTCCCTGGACCTCCTTCAATGCCGTTTCCAAACATGTGGAAATGACTTGGAGCGAGGTCAGGACTGTACGGGGGATGTGCCAAGTTCCTGTTCCTGTAATGCACAAGAGGTGGACGGGGGCAGAGGTAGCTCCGCGATTAAAGCGTTGACCTGCTGCTCAGAAGGTCCTAAGTTGAAACCCCAGAGCCACCAAGTTGGTACTGTTGAGGCCTTGAGCAAAGGTCATTAACCCTTTAACCGCTCTGATGTATAAAGAGACAAAATGTAAGTCGTTCTGCAAACGGGAGTGTGTGAAGGTAAATGTGTTGGTGAATGATTGTGTGTTCAGTTTCCACAGAGCGATGTGTTTCTTCCACAACTCGCTGGATGTTCACGGGTACGACTGCAGTGTGCTCCGAGCCACCTCACGTCAGCCTGGATCGCCGTTCACAGTCGCACAGCCTCCTTTAAAACGTTTCACTGCGGCTAAGAGTCTCATCGCCGTCCTGTGCTTTTACTCCTCCACTCGCCAGAAATCTCATCGCAACCCCCGGGTTTATTTCTCCCACACCGTTGTCCTGTGTATGTCTTTGGCATTCTAGACAGGTTCTCAGTATCGTCAGGTGGATGCAGGGGGTCAGAAACCCAAAGCCGGGCCGCTCCAGACCTCCAGCGGTGCGTGACTCTGTGACCACGTTGTTTCAGAGTAACGTGAGAACCGCAGCATTGAAACCGGCCGAGCGATGGAGCTTTTCACTGGAAACAAAAAGTCACTTGAAGTCCCTGCAATTAGAGACATTTACCCAAGGCAGAGAGAAAGGACGGTGTAGGAGGATTTACTGAGGGACAGGGAGATAGACGTTCTCCGGGAGTGTTTTATTCCTCTCACGCCACAGCAACCTGTTGACGATCTGTATTACAGGACGACGTAGTGTTTATACGTTTCATGTCCTAAGAAGCAATTTAGTTCCTGATTGTGCGATGAAACCACACACTCTTCTTTCTTTATCTTTTCCTTGAGTTAAGGAAAAACCACCAAGACGCGTAAACATCTCACCGACACTGATGTCTTCTATGAATGCTAAATAAAAGCATTTCTCCAAACAGAAAACGTTGCCGCGACGACAGTTATCACGCACGTTAAATGTGTAGTGCCTCAGCGTCTGATCCGTTACCAGAGGAACGATAGCGCATCAATTTCAACGTACACCTATGACTTTTCGGCTGTCATTGAGGAAATCGGACCAATCAGAATGCAGGAAGTCGTCAGCTTCAAAGCCTCCCGAACTGCTGTTGCGGTCAGGGGCGTGGCCTGTTGCCTAGGCGACCAAAGCAATAACCATGACCTGAACAGATCAAAGGCGGTCCGGAAGCTGACTTTCAAACTACGCGTCTCGTTTAAATGAGACCGTTTAGGATATATGAGGCACCGGATGCACGAATTAAGAGCACTGACGTGTATTAAGACGCAAACGTGCACTTTGACCAGTTAAACTAAACAAAATATATACGGCTTTCACAATAATAACATCTGAAACATGATGTGATATTTCAGTCTCATATTTGGAGCATCTTAGCTATTTATAAGACTGTTGATATAAAAGTGCAAAGTGCATGAGATGCCCCCGCCACCAGGCCCACTCACACACACACACACACACACACACACACACACACACACACACAAACACACACACACACACACTAAATGGACGGGATACGACTGTATGAGGGACGGAGGCAATTACGACTTTCTAATTGAAGAATCCACTTCACTCTCAAGTAGCACTTCAGTGGCTATTGTAATGTGTGTGTGTGTGATTGTGTGTGTGATTGTGTGTGTGTGTGTGTGTGTGTGTGTGTGTGTGTCTGTGTGTCCAAGTGAAGGTTTTGGACCGTTCGGATGGGGGAGTGTGAGTAGATAGAGTGGACGCGCTCTCAGGAGGAAAGCGAGCAACAAAGGCTGCTGCACTGAATGATGGAGTGTAGTGTGTGTGTGTGTGTGTGTGTGTGTGTGTGTGTGTGTGTGTGTGTGTGTGTGTGTGTGTGTGTGTGTGATGGAGTGGTCACTGAAGAGTCTTTAGGATTTGACGGATTGGGCAACAGTGTGAATGCAAAACCACGACGCAGTCACAAACGCAGCAGAAATGTGAACAGAGGAAGAGAAGGAATTAACAAACAAACAAAAAAACAAACAAATAAATGAACAAAACAATCATTTAAATTTGCATATATCATTTCAGCCTGCTGTGTATACATGATGTCAAAAACAAAGCTTTACTATATCAAATCTAACTATTTACCGACACAAGTCATGAAAACTAAATGGGCGGAGCTTAAGTTAAATCATAATCACATGACTTTACCATGCGATTGTTTAGCGACTAAACACTCTATGTTTTAACTAAGCATGTAGCTCGCCACTTTCTGTAAATAAAACTGTTCAACATTAAATCAAACTCGAGAATGTTAGCTCTGATGTTTGGAGCGATGTTCGTCAAATTTAGCTCAAGCTCCGCCCCTTCGTTGATCCAGCAACACTTGTCACTCAGCGAGTTCGGGAAATTCCCACAGTGTGTCTGTCTTACTGTTTTTTTTTTCTTCTTTAAATTATGTTTACTGGATGAACATGAGAAGTTTTCTAATCTCTGATCCAATCGCTGCTGAGCTACGACCGTGCTGCGACGGAAACTAGCAGGAAAAGGAACAAGACGCTGACGGGACGCAAAAAACATCGGAATTACGTTCATTAGCTTTCTGTTTGTTTATTCCGCAGACGTGTTTATAGAAACTGTCCCGCAGACATGTGATGATTACACGATATGTATCAGTTACGCGATACGTATCGCGACATATGATGTGATACTGTTGTCATGGAAACGTCATCTGCAGATATCTTGTCAGATCCTTGTGTTATGAGGAGGCTACACAGCACTATTTTCATACACACACACACACACACACACACACACAACAGAACGGTGACATGTTGATGAAGTGATGTATGACAGAAGTAAAACATATCTGTTTAGAAATTCCATGATGTAAACCGATTAAAAACTCATATATACACATAAAGAGAAACTTTTTTCGCTAGCAAAAAAGAGTTTTCCTAATGCATCGTAGAAACGTCCTAACACACACACACACACACACACACACACATATAGATAACCAGACCTACAGAAGACTGGGACCCGCAGCAGTACTCGGGTTTGGTGTGAATACGGCGGGACGTGACGCGGCGCGTCTCACCTTTATGCTCAGGTAATTGTCGCAGCTGTGGGACTGGGCGCGCGTGTGCATGTCGTCCTCCTCCAATAAATAGATATCTATAGAAATGGGATCTATAGAGATAAACAATCCAAATCCAGATGAGTGCAGATTAAAATCCAGAGCGCGCTACAGATCCAGGAGGTCCTGAGAGGGACACGGGACAATCCATGGCTGGGACGGTGTGTATCTGTCTGTGTGTGTGTGTGTCGAACTCAGTCTCGCAAAAACTCAGAGAGTCAGCTGTGCGAGTCGTCCTGAGGGAGTGTGAGAGCGGCAGTAAAGCTCTCCTCCCTCTTTCCCTCTGTCTCTCTCTCTCTCTGTCTCTCCACCCCTCGTTCACTCCCATTCGTCCAGTCACTCCACTTCCTTCACCGCTGAAAAAACACACACACACAACCTGACCTGCACACAACAATGACACCCCCCCCAACACACACCACCCGCTTTTGCCCCGCAGGGTTCCCCCCCCCTCCTCCTTCCTTCATTTCTTTAACTCTTTACCCCTCCTAACCACCCCTAACCCCCCCCCCCCCCCCCCCCCCATTGTCCAGGCCATGCCAGTGGATTATTCTATTGCTTTTGTTAAAGGAGAGGGGGAGAAAGACATTAGAATGCCGTCGGTGGAACAATGGCACGCTCCTGAATCTCATCAGGGGAATCCCTGACCCTCACACACAACCACACACATTTACTCACACATTCACTCACACACACACACACAGATTGACGGACAGAAGCGGCTTCCCGCCTTCTTCCAGAGCCTGAGAGCGTCAGCAGCTTGCGCGGTTCTCTACTTCACTTCAATCAATCTTCAGCCTTACAGCGTTCTTCCGAATCTCACAGCAGAATTAGACTAATGGAAAAAGTTCTAGTTGGACGGCGGAGTGAAAACTGATGAGGAATTTTACCAAAAAAAAAAAAAAAAAAAAGGTTTGTTTGTAAAAAAAAAAAAAAATCTTAGAAAATTTCTTTACCATAAAACTTCCATAATTATTTTGAAAAAACATTCATATCCAGTATCTGTGTAAACTTGCGTTTAAGGGCATTTTCACATTAGACACGATTGATGTGCACATTGTTCAGGAATGATTACTTCCCCCTTCTGCCCCGTCCCCCGCTAGCCAGCGTTCACATTGTTTTTTGCTCTCCGTACTCGGGTACGCTTGCGTTGTGTATTTACACCTCCGATACAGCAGGTGGCGCCTACTTGGTTTGTGAGCCGCCATCAAACATAAGACAAGAAAAGAAACGTTTGCCTAATATTATTGATATTTTGGGGAAAATGGCGCATGCCTTCCTATTTTATGATTTTTTAAATTGGGTTTGGTGACAGGTCTTTATTTACTGATGTTTAATTAGCATTACTTAAGAATCAGCCATTTTTGTCGCTCTGGTTAGTAATGAAGCTGAGCTGTGCTTCTTCTGCAGACCTGAATAACGATGTACAAAATCCTGAAGCCTGGCTTTGTAAAGATTCTTCTCCCTTTTTCTTCTGCCTGATCAGGTAGTCAGAGATAACGAGGGGACTCTGCAGGGGTGCCGTCAATTTCTCACGTGTTCTCTCTAGTGGGAATTTCCAGCGGCTATGCTCTGCGCTCCTGCAACCTTCCATTCCTCAGTCGTTAGCACGTGCCGTATCTTCTCAGGTGGCGGTGGTGCAAAAACCACCATACAGCGATAATTCATTCTTAAGTTCTGTTACCATGGAGACGGTGCTTATTCACCAAACGATAAACGCAGCTCATTTATTTTTCTTAGAATCCCTGCTGCACACGTTATGTGCGTATCCTGCTTTAACACACACGACGGAACGCACCTGCTCATTAACACACCCGCTGTGAGGTCAAAACCATGAGATGAGATTAAGATTCATGAATTATTTATTTTTTTTCTTCGAATATGCCAGTGAGGAAGCTGGGCTCAGTGAGGAGGGTACAGCGCCCCCTAGAGCAGGGTAGGGTTTAGAGCCTTGCTCAAGGGTTTCACACGGGCAACTTGGCTGTGATGGGACTCGAACCCCAAACCTTCTGATCAGTTACCCAGAGCCATAATACTGTAGTTTGAGCCAAAACTGCGAATGAAGCAAAAAAATTCATTTAAGAGGAATAAAATATTTATTGTCATGCTATTAGACTAGAACAATAGTGCGATGAAGCCAAGTCACAGTAAACATCTGGAAGCTGGTTCATCTCCTCTAACAGCATGTCCCCAGGTGGTTTATTTTTTTTGCACCACAACAGGTTACATATTTAAGAAGACATGTTGTACTTTTACCCATTTCTATGTACAGTACTATGCAAAAGTCTTAGTATTTTGCTTCCAAAGCTCCAGACTTTCTCCAGTCCAGTACCTCTACCAGAGCAGTTTCAGAGGAATGTTACAATATCTAACTTAATTCCTGGATCAGTGAGAAACAGGTGCAGATGATGAGAGATGATCAGGAGATGATTAGTTTACTGCTGATGCTGAATGCTGAGTGGTTGGAACAGACGAGAAGGGAGATGAGGTCGCTGCTGAGTTGGTTACATAGACCTTTTCAAAATTGTATCATTGCAGCCTCTCGCAGTAAAATGTTTGTCTGATTTTTCTATTTAATCTACATTGTTGAATTTAACTTAATCGGAAGAAATAAGATGTCACGGTGGTGTAGTGGTTAGCACTAACAGAGTCCGGGTTCGATTCCCGGCCAGGTTTGATTCCCGTCTCTCTGTATGTCTCTGTGAGTTTGCATGTTCTCCCGTGCTTGGTGGGTTTCCTCCGGGTACTCCGGTTTCCTCCCACAGTTCGAAGACCTGCAGGTTAGGTTAATTGGAGTTCCCCAAACTGGCCTGTGGTATTTGTGTGTGTGTGGATGGAGATGGATTGGCTTTGTGCCCTAAGACTTATGGGATAGGTTCCAGGCCACCTGTGACTACTGTAACTTTAACGAGAAACCCCAGATTGTTACTATAGAAACGCTAAAGTGTTAAAGCAATGAATCTACTGTTACGTGAAAACCAGTTCACATCTCTCGACCAATCAGATCTGAGAATAAGACCTCACCACGGAATAAATGTGTTCAGGGAACCCGCGGCGTGTCGTCCTGCTCTCGCGAGCTTCCCGAGCGTCCTCTCGGATGCGGGAATCATTACGTGATTCACGATCTGACAGAGAGGAGCGCTCGAGTCCGGGTCCTGTTTACTCGATCCGACCGCCAGATCGATAAACAGCATTTTGTTTACGTCCTCTGCGGGTCGCGTCTGCGGTGCCGTCCGCGGCCATAAATACTTCAAAAACACATCGCGATTTTCCTGTTGTTGGAAATAAGAAGTCCCTTAAAATAACTTTTGGTTGCGCAAGCTTCTAGAAAACTCCTGAAGGAGGAGGAGATTTAGCGCTCCCCGGAGAGGCGCGCGGATCTGATAGCGGCGATTGACGTTAATTAGGCCGCCGAGCGTGCGCCCTTTGGTCTGTTCCCATAATCGTAACTCAGGCTTACAGTGGAAGAAAAACAAGCGCTCTGTGTGTGTGTGTGTGTGTGTGTCTGTGTGTTTACACTGTTTGTTTGCTCATGATAAACAACAACACACTCATTTGCTGCTTGTGATCGCTGCTGTATAATTTTCTCTTGTTCAATCTTCAAACTGTTTTAAAATTACACACACACACACACACACACACACACACACAGATTCAGTCGATTAGCCAAGTGTGCGTCATTTGCTTCTCCTGTTTAGAACTGGAGCTACTACGCTACTATGTGTCAGTGGCGCGAGCGACAGAGCTGCACTTTGACGTTTGGCCTGCGGGGGCGCCGTGCTGAGTGAGAGCACCGTGATAAAGCCTCGGAGCAGCAGTGTGATCACGCCACGGCTTCGTGTAGCGGAGGAACCCAAGGGTGACGGGACCGGGGGCAATCGAACTGAATATGTGTGTGTGTGTGTGTGAGTGTGTGTGGCCGGTTCAGCGCATCAGTGTGTTTGCTGAGGAACACAGAGCCCAGCTGTGTCCTCTCTCCACACACACACTCACCCACCTGTGGAATGTAACACCCCGATCTCACAGCAGCAGCAGCACCCGCTCCGCCTCACACACACACACACACACACACACACACCTCCATCTCTCTCACACACTCTCTACTCTTTATTCGTCACTTTTCTTTTTTCTGTAATCTATCTATAGATTACTCCACATCTATTATTTTTATTTCTCTCTTTATTTCTCTCCCATTTTCTCATTTTCTTTCTTTCTTTCTTTCTCTCTATTCTCTTTCTTCCCTTTTAGCTTTTTTCCTTCTGAGTCTCTCTCCTCTCATTTAATCACTTTCTTTTTCTCTCTGATCTATCATTCATTTTTATTTCTCTCTTCTCTCTGTATTCTTTCTTTCTGTCTTTCACTTTCTTTTTCTCTCTGAGTATCTATCTATCTATCTATCTATCTATCTATCTATCTATCTAATGATTTTTCTCTTCTCTCTGTATTCATTCTCTCTATTGCTGTCGCCATGTCTCTCTCCATCTTTCTTTCTTTTACTTAATTTGTCTTTCTTTTTATCAATCAATCAATCAATCAATAATGTTTTCTCTCTTTCTCTCTGAACAGGTGGTGTAAAATCAAAGTCCTGATTGTTTATCACTTGAAGTCGCAGCTACTAAGATACTTTTTTCACTCTGACCAATCAGCAGTGAGACGCTGTACCACATGACCTCACACTCACACAGCTGAAGAGTGAAGGAGAGTGGGGGGATGAGTGTGAGTGAATCGATGACATCACGCTTCTTATGCTCGAGATGTGAGAAACGCTGTTTAACATCGGAATAAAGGTATGAAACCGGGCGTGAGTCAGGACCTCGTGTGACGTCTCGCTCGAACCGTGTCGACACCGAGCGATGAGTCACTGATATAATAATGATCCCGGAGGGCTAGCGTCACGCGGCTCCAACTCATACACTCACACACACCAACAATCAATCAATACACTCGAGTCTGGACAGCGCCGAACGAGGCGTTAAAAACCGCAAACCTGTGCTGGCTGTGTTTAGAATCAGAACATGTAGGAATCTTAGCAGTGATCTTAGTGCGCGAAATTATACAACGTGCGAATGAATGTTGCTAATATCGCGCAAACCGTGTGTGAGTTTGTGTTACTATTTTGAATACGTTACAGCTACAAACATTACAAGCCACATCTCGATTAAAAAGTCAACATGTAATCAATCTCATTTACCGTACGTGGTGGCGTAACACACTCGTGAATCCGTATTCACATCTGGAACGAAAACCGACTAGCGAAATAAATTTCATGCTTTTTACGAAAGCCGTACGATTAGCCGAAATTACCAACAATTAGTGAAATGACTCTGAGAATATTTAAAAATACTCGCCGAGACGCCCAAATGAGAATATCAGATAACTGATTAATGATAAGAAGACGACAAGAAGACAGCTGAGCACGAGTGTGTGTGTGTGTGTGATAGAGTAATTAAAGACCTCGTTAGAGGAAACAATAATTGATTTAAACAACAGTGCAACATTCTTTAAGCCGTACGATAAATTACACACACACATACACACACACACACACACACACACACACACTATCATTACACAGCACTGAACACCACAATGACCAGGACGAGTCACAGACGACACTCGGGTTAAGATTTGTAAAAAGTGTGTGAAATAAATAAGTGTGTGAGAATCTTACTGTGAGACGGACGACTCGACTGCTTCACTCGCTCTGGAGCTGCGATCTGACACAAACTGCCCCGGGGAAGAGTTAATAGAGCTCAGGACACATCTCACGGCCTTGAAGTCACACACACACACACACACACACACAAACACACACAAACACACACACATGCATATATACACACACACACTCTCTCTGAGACTGAGAGTGAGTCTGGCTCACGGTTCCTCCCTCCCTCCTTCCCTCACACACACACACACACACACACACACACACACACACACACACACACACACAGACAGCAAGGCAGTCTGGGAATCCGTTGTGGGAGTGAGGAGCTGGAGATAAAGTGAACACACACCACACACACGGAGTCTTGCTACCGCTCCAAGGTCTGTGATAGACACACACACAGCCACCTGAATCAGTGTGTATTGTGTATTTCTGGAGCCATGGAATGTATATTGCTTTAACTCTCTCTCACACACACACACACAGACACACACACGCACGAGAAACCCTGCCCTTTTTTGGATTCTACTTGACCCCCCCTGGTCAAACAGAGATAATTGGAGGCTAACAGGGCTGACCTGGTTTATCTTTAACCCCTGGTGTTTGGTGCAGCTCGACTCCAGCACTCGTCCGTCACTCGGAGCTTCAGCGGCTCCCAGACCAGCGCGCGGCTCTGACAATAAAAACCCCCTTGTTGTGCATCAAAACCAGTCACGCTACATACGACTGCCTGATCAGACAGACGGGGCTGGAGGGCAACCCGCGGCGCTAACCCTGTCTGTGAGAACAAGACGGACGCAGGGAGGGACAGGTGCAGAGAGCGTCAAGGAAAGAGACTTCATCAGGAAGATGGTGTTATTAAATAAATGTTCATCTACACCAGGGTGTCTGTTTGTGTGTTTGTTGTTTAAACTGGCCAGGGGTAAGAACTGGCTTTAAGACCGAATGACTGACTGTAAATCAAACTAAAATAAACATTCACATGGTGGGAAAAAGTAGATGCTTTCAGAGCAGTAAGAAAAGTTCTACTCAAAGTTTTTTTTTTTTTAAGTTTACTTAAAGTTTTTTTTTCCCTTCAAAGTTCTACTGCAAGATGTTTCCCTCATTGTTACTACAAGTTCAATGTATTTTCTTTTTACATTTAAATTCTACATTAAAATTTTACTTAAGTAAAAGTAGAAGTTTAAACTTGAAGTTTTATGTTCTACTTTAGCTTGTCTCAAACTTCTACTTCAAGTTGTTTCCCCTAACTGTTTTACTCAAAGCTTTTCTCAAAGTTCTATTCTACAGTAGCTTCAATATATATACTCAAGGTTTTTCAAAGTTCTATGCCATTTTTTTAAAATTGTACTTTAAAATTTACTTAAAGTTCTTTTCCTCACTGATTTACTCTAGCTTTTTTTTTCTTAAACTCATACTCAAGCTTTTCCCTCAGTTTTACAGTAGCTTTTTTCTCAAGGTTTGACTAAAGCTTTGCCCTCAAAGTTCTACTATAGCTTTTTCTCAAAGTTCTATTTAAAGTTCTTCTCAAAGTTAAAAAAAAAAAAAAGTTTACTTAAAGTTTTTTTTCCCTTCAAAGTTCTACTGCAAGATGTTTCCCTCACTGTTCCTACAAGTTCAATGTATTTTCTTTTTACATTTAAATTCTACATTAAAATTTACTTAAGTAAAAGTAGAAGTTTAAACTTGAAGTTTTATGTTCGACCTTAGCTTGTCTCAAACTTCTACTTCAAGTTGTTTCCCCTAACTGTTTTACTCAAAGCTTTTCTCAAAGTTCTATTCTACAGTAGCTTCAATATATATACTCAAGGTTTTTCAAAGTTCTATGCCATTTTTTAAAATTGTACTTTAAAATTTACTTAAAGTTCTACTTTAGCTTTTTCCTCACTGAGTTACTCTAGCTTTTTTTTTTCTTAAACTCCTACTCAAGCTTTTCCCTCAGTTTTACAGTAGCTTTTTTCTCAAAGTTTGACTAAAGCTTTGCCCTCAAAGTTCTACTATAGCTTTTTCTCAAAGTTCTATTTAAAGTTCTTCTCAAAGTTCTTCTCAAGGTCTTTCCTCAAAGTTATATTCAAAGGATTTCACAAATCCAAAGTTTTCCTTTAAGTTCTTCTCTAGCTTTTCCCTTAAAGTTCTACTTTAGGTTTTTCTCAATGATCTTTGCCAAGTTTTTCCTCAAAATAGCCTATTCTCAAAGTTCTACTCTAGTATTTTCCTCCCCTCAAAGTTCCATTCAAATAGTTTTCACAGTTAAAATTGGTTTTAAATTTTAAATTTAGCTTTTCTACATTTATGTTAAACACTCGATGCACAAGGTAACAGTTGAGGTACAGTAACATGCCTCCATTCGTTACAGCCACAAGTTGCTGCTTAGCAAGAATGAAAATATTTCAATGGAACACTGAAAACATAGATGCACTTTAGCTCATTATGTCTTTTACTTTTCTCTCTTCACTCAACACAAGCATGAGACACGACTGTGAAATGCTGAAGAGTGTAGCTACCCTTAAAGTGTTTTTTTTTTTTTTTTCTTTCTGGGAAAACTACAGTAGACGTTTAAATGACCTGGTGTAAGTGACGTATACATTATATTGTGAGATCTGAAGCTCCAGAAAAGAGGAGAGATCTGCTACTGTACATTCACTAGTATTAACAGTATTAATTAGTATTAATTAATTTTTTGGTGTCCTGAGATTTTTAGCTTTCCTCAAGACTTTGTGTGTTTTTATAAACCGTCCCATGATTTCCCTGGAGTGAGTGAAAGTCTCAGTGAATCTCCTTTACACTCGGCTCCTTTCACTGGGACAATCATCGCTCAGCCACATTTAGTTTTAGAATTCGCTTCTTTTTTTAGTCTATTTATGAACAACACAGTTTTACCTAACAGATCCTGAAAGTCCGTGTCTTAAAATATCACCGTACACACACACACACCCAAATCATCTTACTGTACATGCAGCATGTACTCGCTTTAAATTACACCCTTAAGGTCCATACTTTGTGTTTAAATAAACACTTGAGTGGCGGCCTGGAGCGACATGTTCACCGCAAACTGTATATAGTACATGAAGCTCTGCAATCTACAGACGTCTCTGGAATGAAATACAGTGTGTAAAAGACGAGGTCCAGCATTTTAACGTCCGGTTAAAGTGAAAAAAAGAGGAAATGACATTCAGTCCGACTGCAGCGATTATAATTCTGATGTTTGTTCATTGTATGAGCAGTGTGAGGAAATCACACTTACATGCATCGACTGCGGTTTCGATCTCTTAGGACAATGTTTTACAAAGGAGAGTAAATAAGTACAGAAGTGTCCATTTCAGAGAAGAAAAAAAATATTTTCAATATAGTGATTTAAAAAGTAACACAATACTAATAAGTAATAAATACTTGAGAAAGTGGATTATAGTGACAACAAATACTAGAACTACTACTACAGCAGGAAGAGCCAAACCAATAAAATGATATAAATTGTACATTTCTGTTTCTTCGATTCCAAATAAATACACTTTTAAGGACTGTTTTGTCAAAAAGGCCATGAATAGGAAATATGGAGATCTTGTTGCAGAAAGACTTAATTATAATTAAGAGATTATTATAAACATAGAAAAATAGCAGAAACAAGACTAAAAGCAATACATAAGATAACTTTAATATGCAGAGAATAATAATTTTATGATTTAAAAAAATCTGGCAACCCTTTAAAAAATACTCTGTGTTACAGAGGGACGACACTAACACTCCCTGCAGAGGACTTTATGGTGTATGTGTGTGTGTGTGTGTGTGTGTGTGTGCTTAAAGAGAAGAAGGGGGCGGGGTCCCTCTCTTTGTCCACCTGTCTTGTCCCTTTTCCATGTCTCCTTACCCCCTGCTGAGAGTGTGTCTTGGACCTGGGAACACAGAGAGCCTTGTCTTCTCTTAAATGTGTGTAAGCACAGGTGGAAGCTCCTATTACCGTAGCTCTCTCAATACACACACACACACACACACACACACACACACACAGACCTCCCACACACGTGTGCACTATATCAGCTGATTGATCCCCATGAAGAATAAGTCTGACCAAATGGTGAAGAGGAACTTTCTGAGCCGAGGAGATCGAGAGCGAGAGAGGTTGTATGAGAGGTGTATGTGTGTGTGTGTGTGTGTGTGTGTGTGTGTTCCACAAGTGTTCCTAAGAGTCTGGCGAGGTCAGACGGGGTCCGACCTCTATCACCACTCACTCGACTGAATACAGGTGCAAAAACAATCCCGTCCAAAAAAAAAAAAGGAAGCAGAATAACGTGTGAATAAGGACAGGAACAGAAGGGGATGAAAACTTATTAAAAAAAAAAAAAAACATTCCTTAGAATTACAATGAAAAGCCAAGTTCTTTGTAAAGCACGTAAAATACAATTTGTAATAACAACCTAATCAATGTCCTAATGCCACACTTAACATTGTTATTAAGGTACTTTTACATGACGCCTTTAATGTTCAGTCTGATGAAGCATCAGATCTTCACAGACGTCCTGTGATGATTCGCCCGAGGCTGGAATATAAACCCAGTACACCTTCTAAACTCTCATTAAACAAATCCTGACAAGTGTCTCAAGAGACGAGGATATTATATGATACACAAGCTTTCATGTATTGTAATTCTATCAAAGTCACAGAGAGAGAGAGAGAGAGAGAGAGAGACGTCTACCAGTCTCTCTACTTGTCCAGGTTCAAATCTCAAGATTTCCCTTTATTGATTTCAAAAGATGTGAAGCACTGATGAAGGTAAAGTGGCCCAGGAACACAAAGCTCAAGCAAGAAGTAAAAACCAAGAAGAAAACAAACGAAGCTTCTGGAAATCCCATGAAAGCTCACGTTGGATGCTTCAAGCTAAAACGTTTCGGCTGTGGAGAATAAACGACAAACCGGATTCAGGTTCAGACCTGCTCTGATCTACTCATGACAAAGAGGTTATATAAACTGAGAACAAAGAAGCTGAGATCTTAGCAAGAACTAACAAAAAGATGAAAACTCACCAGCACCTTTTCAAAGAGAGAAACCAGACGTGTATGAACGACTGTCGTGAAGATCCTGATGTCTGCTGATGTCTATTAACGTTCCTCAGACGTATTATTTTTGACGAGCAGGAGGAATATTTCCCAGAGAGGCGAGATAAAATGATCAGAAATGTCAGCGTTCCTGACGAACGTCCAAGGCTTTGAAGTATGTGGAAATTAAAGTGAAATAAAAAATTAAATTTTGAGAAATATTTGTGAAGCCAAAGTGAAGACTACAAACTGAGGTTCTTACCCGTCGTCCGCTGGTGTTAACAGTTAACAGTAGTGCTGAGATGATAGAGAGACACGCAGAGACGAGACACCGGTGACAGCTGTCCCACCAGACAGAATTACAGGCTCTGCTAGGACGTCTGATGCATCCCACATTTCCCAGCTGCTTTCTTATAACCTGGCGTCTCTCAGAATACAAATATCTTCAAAAAGTACCATCATGCTTTAAACACGAGACACTGACCACATGACATCGTCACTGGCGGGTGCTGAGAAAACTGTTACAAGCTAGCTAATAACTGAGAATGTATTTGTACAATCTTTAATGTGGAGCATGTTCCTCAGATGTTCCTCATGGATCAAGGCATGTTGAGAAACGCTGGGTCACAACCCATGAGCTCTAAACGCCTTCGGGCGGAAAGAGAGACTCCATTTGTTTATCAGCTCCTGCGATCTGCTCTTCACCGCGCACTCGTCTGACATGAGTAAGTGGGTTGGAGCAACATGAAACAGAAACGCGGCGTCTATTATTAATACAGATGCGAATGCTGAGACTTAAAGACCTCAGCAAAAGCAACACCTACACTGATCATATATGACAGTGAAGCCATTCATATTAAATATTAACCACCTAGGTTTTGGGTTCCCCTTGTACCAGCAGGGCGGCTCTGGTTATAATCTGGGATAAGGCTTCGGGGGACTTCTGGGGTGACTAGCATTAGGAAGGATCCTCTGGGTGCTGTGAGTTGTGGGGTAGGGCTTCCGTGGACCAGACTTGTTTTTCCGACGCACCCTATTGGCGCTTGAAAGCCACCTGATAGGCTCTCTGCCTGCTGGTCCCCTTGTGCACGACACTACAGTGCGGTAGGCTGTGATGCTCTGGGTGTTCTGGTGCCTTTCTATCGTAGCCAGCATGGACCTTTTTGGTGGTTTGTCCTTCCTTGGCTTTTCCGTGAGATTGGCTGACCTTTGGCTCCTGTGGGAGTAGCTGGGTGTTGGGTTCCCATGATGCTGTCACCAGTTTACCGGGACATATTTAACAATCTTTCGTTATTCAATTCACCTGTGGGTATGGGGTAACCAGTGTATAACAGAGAGAACCATATTTCCAATATTACAAAAATAAGAAATATTGCCAAGCTGACGAGGATTTTATCGGTATCTGATGCCGAAATGCTGGTTCATGCATTCATGTCCTCCAGACTGGACTGCTGTAATGCATTACTCGGTGGTTGTCCTGCATCCTCAATAAACAAACTACAGTTTGTCCAAAATGCAGCCGCCAGGGTTCTCGCATTACTTACGAACAAGGCTCTAAACGCTCCCACCTCTCTAGGCCGTCTTCTGATACAGTACGTTACAATCCGCAGCGCTCCTTAAGATCACAAAACTCTGGATTTATGGTATTTCCCAGTCTACAAAGGGGGCATATTTAGCTCCTAAGCGCCAGAATAGCCTGCCTGATAATGTTCAGGACTTAGACACAGTCTCCCAGTTTAAAAGCAGACTCAAAAGCCTCCGAGTGGCGCAGTGGGTAAAACGCTTGCCCTATCATCCGGAGATCGCTAGTTCGAATCCCGGGTGGTGCTGTAACCTCTCGCAGCCGGAGGTCTAGAGAGAGCTGATTGGCCGAGCTCTCTCAGAGGGGAGGGATGAGAGGTACATAGTGCTCCCACATTAATCGCGGCTCTACAGCCAGTCAGGGGCGTCTGTGAGCTTGCGCAGCGGAGGGAGCGGATAGCGCCGTCCTCCGAGTGTGTTACGCCGTCCCCAACGGTGCGCGAGTGAGCAGTTCGAAAAGATGCGGTCGGCTGGCGTCACGTGGTTCGGAGGAAACACGTGATAGTCTTCGGCCCTCCCGGCTGAGTGGTAGTAGTAGCCTTAATGTGGGAGCCCCCTAGTGACGGGGAGGAATTGGACACGACTAAATTAGGGAGAAAATCGGGGAAAAATCCAAAAAAAAAAAAAAAAAAAAAATAGCAGACTCAAGACACATCTCTTTAATCTGTCATACACGTAATTCATCCCATAACCTCATACATTTAAATGCACACTCTCATCTAGTGCTGCTAAGATCCTGAACAGAAACCACGCTAATTCTTATCCACTTCTTCTTTCTTTTTCTACCCATCCCAAGGAACCTGGAGATTGTTCCAGCTTCAGTAGAAAGAGGCCAACCGTGCAAGGATCTTTAGGCATCCAGAGAAGGACCAGCTCCAGCTGGATTCTGCTTCATGATGGTTTGGAGCTACACATGCTGCTCCTGAGCTCACAGTGATCCAGACCCCCATCTGCCCTCTGCGCAGTATGTCAGTATATCAAAAACAAATTCCTGCTATCTGTTATCACCCAAATGAGGATGGGTTCCCTGTTGAGTCCGGTTCCTCTCAAGGTTTCTTCCTACTGCCATCTCAGGGAGTTTTCCCTTGGCACCGTCACTCTCACTCTTGGCTTGCTCAGTTGTAAAAGCGCTCGTCCTATCATCCGGAGATCGCTAGTTCGAATCCCGGGTGGTGCTGTAACCTCTCGCAGCCAGAGGTCTAGAGAGAGCTGATTGGCCGAGCTCTCTCAGAGGGGAGGGATGAGAGGTACATAGTGCTCCCACATTAATCACGGCTCTACAGCCAGTCAGGGGCGTCTGTGAGCTCGCGCAGCGGAGGGAGCGGATAGCGCCGTCCTCCGAGTGTGTTACGCCGCCCCCAACGGTGCGCGAGCAAGCAGTTCGAAAAGATGCGGTCGGCTGGCGTCACGTGGTCCGGAGGAAACACGTGATAGTCTTCGGCCCTCCCGGCTGAGTGGTAGTAGTAGCCTTAATGTGGGAGCCCCCTAGTGACGGGGAGGAATTGGACACGACGAAATTAGGGAGAAAATCGGGGAAAAACCCCCCCCCAAAAAAAAAAAATTTTGTGAATCTCCTTTGAGACAATGACAAAGGAGCTTTACAAAAATATAAATAAAATAAAATAAAATGAATTTTTAATAAAATTAATATAAATAAAATTGAATTGAATTGAACTACAATTAATAGAGTGAGAACTAGATAGAAACCAATTTGGAGAAAATAGTAAAAGAAACATCACACCCTGAATGAAACTTCCAGGTTTGTCTCTCTGGAGAAATGCGAGACGGTTCTGTTTTTGGAAAATGTTCCAGTACACTTTGAAGCATGTAAAAACATCCTTGAGGAGCTTTCACATTCACAGCTCGTGTTCCCTCCAGTGGATCCTGGATCAGCCCCAGGCCCTCACGTCAAATCAATCACGTCTGGTGTACCTTTGATGGAAGGCCAGCAGCCATGTCTTTCAACAGGAAAAGAAGGAGCACGAGATCTACTCTGAGCACCTTGAGGATCCCTAAACTTCTCATCCTATCGTTGAAACGCATGACCACTGTTCATGACCACTGTTCAGTGTAGGGGAGAAGATCTCATTGCTCAGAAATATGACCAACAGACCTGAAGAACCAGGTTGCGATATGTTCCTCATGCAGGTAAGAAATTTTCTCTGAGAGTGAATGAACGTTGCATTTTAATCTGACAAGTTCCTTCCTACGTGTATAAGGATGTTTCAGGCAAGGAGGTTTTAAGTAAAAGATTCACGTATGAGCATCAACTAAGGATGATATAATCGAGACAACAAGTTAAACACACACACACACACACACACACACACACACACACACACTGGTGTAATGTGTGATCCTCCCCCTTTTCCATCAGACCAGGTGTGCGCTGTTTTGTCCCTAGGGATTACACGCCAAACACTCTCAGGTGTTGAGAGGAGAGAATAAACAGCCATCGAGATCGCTGTTATTGACACGCATCAGTGAACCAGCCTGCACGGATCAGGTCACGGTGTCGATTTCGTGAGGACGATCAGGGTGTCACGACATGACGTACCCGACGAGTCCAGGAATGTCCTGTAAAGGAAAAGGCCAGGAAAGAGAGGACTAATCGCAGGCCTGCGTTCTCCAGCTGGAGCTGGGCAGCTCTTTCATCCGCACAGGAAAGCTTTTAAAAAATTACAGGGCTGCAGGAGCAATAAGTCACGCAGGAAATATGAAAGAAAATACAAGTGACCTCTGAGTGTATAACATCATTAACAGGATGAAAGTGGGAGAAAAAAAGAGGTTAAGACGAGGAATCTGGTGTTTCCAGGTTCATCCAATCGAGACAGATTCCAGAAGATTAGAAATCCTGGAATAGGTTTTTTTTTATTTATTTTTTTTACTGGATATATGATATATGATTTGTACCACAGTGGAGAAATTTCTACTGTAAGTTACAAATAAAAAGTATGAACAGAACAAATATACTGTACAGAGTACAGTGTATGAATACTGTACAAAAGAAAATAAACAAACAATACAATAGTTACACTTTCAAACAAACTGCATTAGGTAATGGTTTACATTTTGTAATTTGTTTATAATAAAAAAAAATGTAATAAATAAACAGTAGCTGGAACTGTCACAGTGAGCGAACGCAGAAATTAACACACGATTGACTTCCTGTTTGTTCTGTAACAAAGCTGCACAGCTTTGAAGCAAACATTCTTCATAACCGTCATGCGGTTTAGAAAGATCCTTCAGACGCTTTCACGTGCGGCCGAGACTCCGAGCAGATTTGTTTTTCAGGAAGCTGGGGCTCTTGTCATTTCCAGTAAAATCTCAGACACACATGGGACACTGCACTTCTATCTCACCGCACAGTAAAGGAGCAGTTAGTAAAGGCATATCTGTATACACCAGAGAGAGACAGAGAGAGAGAGAGAGAGAGAGAGAGAAACGACGGCGTGAGGGAGGGGTGAGGTTTTTCCTGTTTCCACTGGGCTAATTATACATTTCTCCAGAGGATGGAGCGGAGCATAAATCAGGATGAACAATGGCTCTCTCCTACACGCCTCAAAGTCAGAACAGCTCTCCACCGCTCTGTTGCTCTCTCTCTCTCTCTCTCTCTCTCTCACACACACACACACACACACACACACATGCCCCGGTGACACACTGATCAGCCGTTTCACGTCATGGTTCATATCATGTTCAGGCGTGGCCTGAGAGACAAGGTGCAGACGCAGGTATATGATATCATTTCGTAAAGATGGAGAATCAGAGACAGAGAGAGTTTGCGCCGAGGCCGTCTGCTCGTTAGCCAGGATTGACGCTGATCTCTGGTAAATGATGTCACTGTGTTATCTGCATAATGAGCTCTTCCTGTTGTGCTAAGCTGGACTCCTGGAGTTATCTGACTTTTCAGTCTCGTCCCCTAATCTCCTTCATGACCAAGTGCATTCCTCCGAAACAGCTCGAACTTGTATGACATTGTCCGTGCTCCATGACGCCACCAGGGGGCGACACGACAGGGCACGTCTGCTTGTTGACGCTTTTTTTTGTTTGTTTGTTTTTTTAGAACATAACATTTCTAGTTGAAAAACGTATGCATTTTTTCCCCCCAATTTTTGTATTGCCGTGGTCTTAGACAAGCTGATTAGGAATCCCTCCCTGATGTGACCTCATATAAGAAGATCTCCTATTCTGGGTTTGTCTCTGAGCTCTGCTGTTCTGTAGCGGGCGTGGCTCAGCAGTAGCACATTCACACAATCAGAAAAGCTGAAATGGTGCATTCTGAAGGGGAGTGAAATTGAAAAGAGTTTGAGGATATGGAAAATGTATTTCACCTAGGGTATTAACACACACCCACATACCCACACCCACACCCACGCACACCCACGCGCACACACACACACCCACACACACGCACGCACACCCACACACACACACACACACATGCACACACACTTTGGAGGAGCTCTGAGTCCTGTGCTAAGGTGTTAAAGAAATAATAAAATCTAGGACCTTTAAATGATCAGGTGTCTTGCATGAATTCAGCCATTATTTGTTTTGCTATTTTTTATTTTTACGTCCAAAACATGGTAATGGTGCTAAAAGTCTCACCTACGTGTAGTGTCTGTTACTTTTTTTTTAATTCAAATTGGTCTTAACTGTCATTCAGATGAAACTTGACCAATTTAGATTTCACATGAAAAAACATCAACCTGAAAAAGTGTATTATTCTAAAATGCAAAAATTGTTAAGATATTGCAACATAAATTTGACATGGTTACGGACACTACAGATTTCTGGGGGAAAAAGAACTTTCATTTAAGCAACTATTTTTACAGGTCATATGTTTCTAGAAGCTCACACCAATTTTAGCATCAATACTCATAAGGAAATACGAATGCTTTACATTTTAAATGGTTATTGTTTGGAGACAGTATAACGCCGAAAAGTGGCCATTTTTGGCGCAAAAATAAAATCATCTCTGAAGTTAGCAACTTGAAGATTTTTGGGAAGCGAGATTGATCACTTTCATGTTTCATAAACTTCAGAAGTAGCTTCTTTGGCCTCACATTTTCTATAACATAAAAACAATATCAATTCAGCACCATTAATAGGCATTAACGAACATATAGAGGGCTCAGGTTGGTGCAGTATAGAGTGATACTGTATGTCTACTTTTTCAGCACAATCTAGGCAATATGATGAACTGAATTTTAGTTCATTTTAACTATACAAACATGACTGAGCAAGAAAATTAAGAAATGGGTCACACAGGCAAAGAAGTAGCACATTTACACGATCACATGTTTTTATGGTTGAAAATAACTAACTAAAAATAAATAAATAAATAAATAAATAATAATAATAATAATAATAATAATAAAATAATAATAATAATAATAAAAATAATAAAATAATAATAATAATAAAATACTAAAATAATAATAATATTCTAATTTTGAGCATATTATTATTATTAATATTATTTCGAGAGTTGCAACATTTTTGTGACATCATTCCCATATTTCCTGTAAGGGTAAAATTTCCCTTTTATGTACCGTATCTGTGCCACATGAGCTTTAAGGGTTTAAACATAAATTGAAGTTTAGCTCCTTTAACTCACCCTTAAATTAGGGCACGAGAACGGCCACAAAACTGTAAAACATTACAAAATCAAGCGACACCTCTGTGAAATACAGCCTTTACAATGCTATGTCCGAGGTAAGCGCTACAATAAGACCTGTAATAAGCGACGCTGCTTTATCCTGGTCATCTCTCTCTCTCTCTCTCTCTCTCTCCCTCCGTCCTCAGTGGATCGAACCTGACGGCCAGTTTGTTCAGCGAATTCAAGTGAAGATTAAATTCGCCTCTGACTTATTACAGTTTAATTTGCTGCAAACCTTCAGACAACAGAAACAAACAATGTATGAAACACAAATCATGTACTTCAAATCAGCAACTTACTGTAACACACGCTGCGTTTATTTGGGTTTATTCGTTTATTGTTTGTACGACAGTAGAGGAATTCTAGCTTCCTAATTGCTTATTGCTAACTAAAACAACGGATGTGGCGCTTCCTGTTCATGTTATCGTTAGTTATGGCTAAGAGACATGGGAGAACTTTTCATCGTGTGATCTTCATACGTAGTGTAGAGAAATATAATGCAGAATAATTACTGTCGACCTTTAGTTCAACTCTGTACTGCTACTGTCAGAAGTGGACAGGAACAGGACATGTGTGTGTGTGTGTGTGTGTGTGTGTGTGTGTGTGTGTGTGTGCTGGACAGCTTCTAAATCTCTCTCTCTCTCCTTCTGCATTAGTATTCAAAGCACTGCGTTCTTAGAGACAGGAGAGTTCAGTAGCGAGAGACATTCATCCTCTGGACTCTAGACTGGATTATCCCGTCCCCGAGCCACGGCGCATCGCTAAGCAACAGCTCCCGCAGGCCGAGAATTCGGACAGCGAGCTCCAGCACCGTCCTCTCTTTGTCAGCGGTGAATCTCCCGAGCTTGTTCGCTCCGAACTCTGTTTACAACTTTCGAGTTTGCGCCTGAAGTGTTTTGGTGCCGATGGACGAGTCAAGTTTATTTATAACGGCCAAAATCACGGCCATGTCTCAGTGAGCTTCGTGGGACCTGGACAATGAGCGAGTCCTCAGCCTTAACCGGCCAAATGAGGAGGGAAAAAAATGTGAAGGGGGAAGAAAAAAACAGCTTGGAAAGGGTATGAATGCTGGGACAAACAACAGAGAAACAAACACAATTAGTGTTAGAGGATGCACAATACAGCGGTTTAGAGTTTAGAGCTGGACAAGGAAATAGAATATATATGATACATATAACATATATTATCTATCTATCTATAGAAATAACAGAAAGGTTTTGTCTGTACATTGGGTCAGAACGCACTCTCTCAATGATATCTTTTTGTTTCATACATGAGAGGACCCAAAACCCGTCTCAGAAAATTTTTCCATCTGTATGTCTGTATGTCTGTCCAGCCAGATTCTGTCGCTGCATCACACAAAACTGTCTGGAAAGAATTTAATGAGACTTTTGCAGTACTTAGATCTCTGCCTGAAGTTTAACCTGCACCACAACTGAAATCAAAATGTGGAGTAAAAGCGATGTTATGAACTTGTTTACTTGCTCAATGTAAACAAACACCTGCACCAATAGATATTAATTAGAAAAGATAAAGTGAATATTTTTACTGGGATTAGTTCATATTTGCACTTTGGCTGAAATAACAGCGCTGAAGTGGTAGAAGTGAATTTTAACGCTCTGGAGTCGTTTTAAGACGAAACTTCATCTTTATCCGATCGACTTTTTCCATTTCTCATCTGTGATTCTCTCTCCGATTACCGAACAGCGAGTGTGTTTGTCTGAGCGCCAAAGAAGTACAACTTAGTGTAAACAAGGCCTCAGATACTCAACCTTACAGAATGTGATTAGTGTGTATTAATAAGTGAGACAGAGAGTTCTGCTGTACAGAGAGACACACAGACATGGATGTGGACTTCAACCTCAAATAATAATAATAATAATAATAATAATAATAATATCACTGACTACATTAAAGATCAGCAGATTTTTATTAGATTTAATCTTTTAACTTTTTCTACAAACTCTTTAACCGTCATCATCGCGTACTAACGCTAGTTCTATATAATATCCCTCTTATGTAATATTACAACAGGGTGATCCCAGAATTTATGAAATTTAAACTCATGTTGTGAATCATCTCGGTTCTGTACAGGAGCATTTAGTCTTTTAGATCGTCGCTTCTCAAACAACTAAGTTTTTATATTTATTACTGCGTGCTTATAACTGTCTCACTATCGTACTTGTCATAAAAAAAGTCTTTGCTAAAATATAAAAAATATTTATTTTGATAGTTTCGTTTATTTTAAAAGTAAAGGGTCAACAGTCTGCAAAAATACTGCTGTGAGCCACTGTCCTTTATCAGACTTAAAACTTCACTGGATTGTGTAACACAGAAAAGCAAGCACTTTTTGGAAGCTGCAGTGACACCTACAGTTCAGTTAGGGTCATTACAGCATTTCTCCTTCTCCTCTGAATTTGAAGCTAGAATTAATAATAATATATTTTTTAAAATCCACCATATTAGATATTAATTTATTTATGTTTGTTTATTTTTACAGCTGGTGTTTTTTTCTTTAATAAATAAAACAAAAAATACTATATACTGTAAGAGAAAACCACACACAAAGAGAGAGAGAGAGAGAGAGAGAGAGAGAGAGAGAGAGAGACGCCATTAATCCAGATCCTGTCATTATGAAACACAGATGAGGTCAAGTCGACTGATTCAGGGTCATCTACTGTTTAATAATGTCTTTTTCTCACTAAAACGTATACAGTTCCTGAGAATCATAAACGCAGTTCCAACACATCCCTGTGTTCTACGTCTTCTACGACTATTAACACTACTGAAGGTTAATAAAATTTTTTGCAAAAGTTGTCGTCTTTCCTGATGTTTTTGGAAACAAACGTAGTCGTCTGTTTTTGTCTCTCTGTGAGACTCCAGAGTTAGTGAAGCGTTTTTCTCTCTTGGTTTAGAGAAGCTTAATCAAGTGGAAATTAGGGATGTGGAGGGAGGCATTAGTCGGGGGGTGGGGGGGGGGGCTGTTGGGGGTGTTGGGGGTCATTGGGACGGGGCAGAATAGGCCAATTGTTCAGGGAGTTCTTTGAGTGGTGCTAAACAACAAAAAGAAATCCTGAGGCATCAGAAAAAACGTTAATGAGAAACAAACACAATACTTTGCAAAAAAAAAAAAAAATCCATTAAAATGTTTAACCTGATCATAAAAAGTTTTAAAGTTGGACGTGTATGAAGAAATCAGGTAGAAGTTGAGTTAAAAAGATTGTTTTCAACTTAATGCTTGTGTTTGTGTGTGTGTGTGTGTGTGTGTGTGTGTGTGTGTGTGTGTGTGTGCGTGTGTGTGTGTGTGAAGAGACACTGAATGATACAATTCAGAGACTAACTTAAGTAAGTAATCATTCATACTCTATATAGGCGTATATATTGTATTTGTTTTAATTTCTAATTAAACTTTCAGTAAAGAGTTCAGTAAAGTAACACGCACGCACGCACGCACGCACGCACACACACACACGCACACACACACACACACACACACAAAGATTCAGTGTACAACTTAAATTTGCAATTTTACCATTACTAGTAAAGGCTTCCATTACAACACATTCTACACTATATTATGCTACATTATTATTATTATTATTATTATTATTATTATTATTATTATACACCTCTATTACAATACACTCTAATGCACTATACTGTAATACAGTGCATTATACAATATTTTTTAAACGACACTACACTAGAGTACTCCTCTACTGTATACTACCACAGTATATATTATTCTTACCGGTACTACACTATAGCACTGTAATATTTAATTATTATATCATGCTGTCTATTATATGAGACTTTACTGTAGACAGTCACGCAATACAATTTCATATACCTTTACTGACAGTGCAGCACATACTCTTTTCCCTGGTTTTATTTATCTTTATTTATTTATGCTTATTGTATGCAACGATGTCAGACATCTTATTGTTTAATTGTTTATTTATTTGGATTTTATTTCATTTACATTTTCTGCAGCTATTTTAGGATTGTACAGCACTGTGTTGTGATAAATATGCTTTAAAAATTGCGTTGACAACTGACTTGTTGAATCGTCCAATAAACTATTATAAACCTGTCATAATACTTACACTGCATACTGTACTATAGTATCGGAGTATTAGTCGTCATTAACATATACTGTATATTTACAGTACAGTATTTCTCTCTGCCACTAATACTACAGCACTGTTTTATATTATTATACTCTGTACATACAGTATATGTGGTGCAGTCAGTACGGTGCTGCTTTCTATGCTGTTATACTGTACAGTGCTATATTGTACTACATCACGCTGTCCGGATAACTGCACCTGCCCTGCATAGTGTTAGTCTACCGATATTCTACCACACTTTATATATGCACATTATGCTGTCTGTATATATACACATATACTCTCTGCTGCATATTTCACTCTGCTGTAATATGATATGGTCTAACATGTTGTATTATATCGGTACAGTATTACTTTGCACACTAATAGACGACACTGTAATATGCTGTATTAAATTATGTATAAAACAACTCTCAGCTCTTGGGTTTTCTAACCTGTTATAATACTAAACTGTCTCTGGAGCCGCACCGCGATGTGATTCAAAATGCTTTATCATACCTAACTATAAATAATTTTAAAAAATGCAACGGTGCAAAACAAATAAATAAATAAATGAGAAGTTTGAGGATGCACAGATTGCACAGCGAATGCACAGATTGATCCCGGCTGCGCTGCATGAACTTTTTCGTCCGGGTTCCACAGTGGTCTTGGCATTAAGGGGTTTTTTTGTTTTTTGTTCATGCCCCTCTCTCGACAGGCCTCAGATGAACTCTGCCGGTTTAGCTTCCCAAACAAACATGTGAATAAAATCCCAGGTCTTACCTCAGCGTGCCGTGTCCTGCAGGTGGATCTGCATCGCACCTGCCTCGTCCTGCGCTCGTACGTCCCGTTCAGAGACAAACACTGATCTGTGCGTCCCTCTGGACTTTCTGTGCGGGGAACTGGAGAGAGAGAGAGAGAGTGAGACAGAGAGTGAGAGAGAGGGAGAGTGAGTGGGTGAATTTGCATTTCCCCGACCCTCCCCGTCTCTTACCCCTTCTCTTTTCAGCGCTGCCATTGTCTGAGCCGGTCGGGGTCCTCATTCGCACAAAATCCTCAGCTCAAAGCCCTGAATGGTGATGTGGGATGAGCCAGAGGAGCCAGCTGTTCGCGTCCAGCAACAAAATCAGTGCATTCATCCTGGAGTGGGAACAGATTTAAAGGAATTCCTGAGATTTGGATAAATTGTCTGGAAAAAAAATAAAAAAGTTACATCAGAGTGTCTCGTGTAAGAGATAAAGAGTGATTTAAAGAAGCCTGACAGAGTCTGAATGAATGTGAATTTTCACCTTAAAATACTGAAGTCTTAAATCTGTACCCAACTTCTTATTCTCTGAACCTAATGAGTCATAATTCAAGTTTTATATTTTAAAAATAGAGATAACTAACCTTAGAAAATCTGTGAGAATGATTTCAATACATCATCCATTTGGCAAAGACATTCAGCAAGGCTGTGTGGAAAAAATGTCCTACTCAATTTGTTGTAATTTTCCTTTTTTTTTTTTTTCTCCTGTTTTGTGTCATGCTGTTTTGTCTTGTTATGTGTTTTGTCCTGGAGCTCTGTCACTAAAACAAATTCCTTGTACTTTGCAATAAAACTCTTCTGATTCTGATAACTCAGCTTAGCTAATTAGCGCAGTGCTAATATAAACAAGCTGTAAATTGTCTGGTTTAAAGTTTTCCTAGTTTCATATAAATATCTAAAGTTCCAAATAGCAGAGAAAGAAAAACTAACATGATAATAACAATAACCTTTTAACAACTTTTTTTTTTAAATCTACCTCATTTTTTAATTAACGTTTTCTGTGAGGTAAAAATCGGTTCTTTGAAATCACTGTGAATCATCTTTATGAGTCGGCTCTTTGAATCAGCTCCGTCACTTGGTTGTTTTAATGTGAACGTTGGGAGTCGACTCACCGTTCAGAAGACTCGTTTTAGTGATTTGGTGAAAAATAAGAGTTGAAAATGTTCACATACACACACAAAATTAAAATAGTTTGCCAAACAAGCATTCATGACACATTTTTATTTTGTACAACGCATAGTGTTGTAATAAAAAATAATAAATAACACTGATCATTAAAAAAAAAAAAAAAGCAGCAATTTATGCATACGAAATTCAAGTAAAGGATAATAACCATGTGTGAGACAACTAAAATTGCATACTTAAAAAAACTTAAATAAATTAATTATAACCTTTATATTAAATAATAACAATAGAAAATAAATACTGGGTGAAATGCATGAAACATGTACTTTACAGACAGCAATTATACACATATAGAAAGTTACATTTTGAAAAAACAAAA
This sequence comes from Clarias magur, assembly GCA_013621035.1. Taxonomy (NCBI): domain Eukaryota; kingdom Metazoa; phylum Chordata; class Actinopteri; order Siluriformes; family Clariidae; genus Clarias; species Clarias magur. Next base: position 725,438 of record QNUK01000204.1, read on the forward strand.
TCATGGTGGACAACGTACAGTAACGTCTGGGTTGGAAACCCTCTCTCAGGTCTGTGTGCATGGAGATTAGCGTAACTGCCGTTCCCAAATTGTCTATAGTGTGTGTGTGTGCCTTGAGATGAATTGGCACCCGTCCTGAGTGTACCCGCCTTGTGCCCTAAATCTCCTGGAACAGGCTCCAGGCCCCCCACGACTCTGCACTCAGGATAAAGCGGTATAGAAGATGAATATCTATCTATCTATCTATCTATCTATCTATCTATCTATCTATCTATCTATCTATCACATATATGTACCAGTCAAAAGTTTGGACACATCTTCTAATTCCATCCAAAACACATAATAATCTCCTCTGAACAGTTGTTATTGAGATTTATATATCTGCTCCTTCTGCTCTGTAAAGCTTCATAACGGCTCTAATCTGAGGTGCTGCTTGTTAATCGGTGATTTCTGAGGCTGGTGACTCTAAATGAACTTCTCCTCTGCAGCAGAGCTAACGGGTTGGTCTTGCTTTCCTGGGAAGGTCTTCATGAGAGACAGAGACAGGGACAGTTTCAAGAAGAAAAAAAAAAAAAATCAAGGATTGTTCTAGAATGTAGAAGATAAACCACAAAACAAAAGATATTGAATTATAAGGTGTATCCAAACGTTTGACTGTACATACAGTATATTGGTTGTTTTTTTTAAATAAATAAAATAAAACACTTGAGGCCGTGATGTCAGAGGTAAATCATTAACGTCAGCGTTGTAGCAGTAAGTCTGCTTCATCTCACTACACTGTCACTCGTTATATTATTATAATGACATTATATTATTATTAAAGTCGTTTAGTACTGTGCTTCCTCTAAAACATTAGAATTACTACAGAACCTAGAGAACATTCCTTGTAGTGAGAGCGATAGATTTATTTGAGCTCACAGAGTGTCACTGTGTCGTCGACCCGGTATCCAGGATACAGCGGCTCAGTGAAGGTTGTGTGAAACGTGTAGGTGTGATACACCCTGTCAGACGAGATGATAAAATAAGAGAGCGTACCAGCCTGCCAGTCTAAATAGGTCCCTATTCTTCTAGATGGATTTGGTGGAGGAGACACCACGGTCTCCTTGTTATTGTAACCAGCGTAATAACCGTAGTTGTTAGAACAGAACAGAATCCAGGAGATATTATTCAACCCGATTTTACAATCATTGCTGCGGCCTTTTCTATTGATGCCTTTGTAAGTGACCCCACTATAAACGTTATTGCCGGTCCACTCGGTTTCCCAGTAGAAGCGAGCGCCGCTCAGGGACTCTCTGCACAAAATCTGGGCGTAGAACTCGAACCGGTCCGGATGGTCCGGGTACGAGTGCTGACTTCGAGTCCTTGTCACCTGCTTGTTGCCGTTTAGAGTCATAGTTCTGTGTGCGGTATTCGGGTCCAGGGTGATCTCACAGGCGTCTGCAGAAATCGTGCAAGACAGGTTAATAACAAAGCCTTAATAGAACACACACATATGCTGAAGGCGTCTGAAATATACAGTACTATACTTTGAACAGTTGATATTGAGATGTGTCGGTTACTAATGATTTTATCACCTCACCGTTACTTTTTCATTGTTTAAGTGGTAAATTTAATGGTTAATTTGCGATTTCTTTCCATACGTGTCATTTCATAGTTTTAAAATCTCCAGTACTGCTCTAGAATCACGAAACAAAAAACTATTAGAGGATGTGTCCAAACCTTTCACTAGTACTACAGTACATATGATTAGAAAGCACATTTATGTCGGAAAATACACTCTAAATACTCCCAGTTGTGAAGGTCCTTACATTTCTTTAGTCCTGGTTTGATCCTGCACTCGCCACAGGCGTCCACACTGTGAAAACAAAAACAAAAACAAGGTTTCAGGTGCGAGTGGTGACAGCTTCATCCTTTGGTGCACCAGATTCCCAGTGGAACCTTCAATACCACTACAGAGTCTAAATAAGAACATGGAACCATTCTGTCATTAAATACATCCTTAAAAGCGAACATTTAACCTTGGAAATGTTCAATAGTTACTGTAAATTCCAACAGACACGTCTGTCTCCAGTAATGAATGCGGACTTTATTTGAGGCCGGCGTTTCAGACATGCAGTCCGATCAGGCGGTCTGGTCTTGGATCTGACTTCCTACCTTGATGGGATCCAAGCGCCAGTGAGACACTGGGATAAGTGCACTAGTGTAGCAGGGGATTATATGGAGAAATAAAGGGAGTTTTTACTCTCAGAACTGCGTTATGTTATTCTGTCCAGGTTTGATGTGACGCCCTTTGAAGTTTGAATTGTTTTCAGTCTCAATCTCGACTCTTTCTTTTTCATTTTTGACTTGATCTTGGCTCGGCCTGATCTTGGACTTGACGTTGTCTGCTGTGACTTTGATCCACAGTCTGCTCTCCCTTTGCTTCACTCACCCGAGTTTCTCCAGTTTGCGGTGTGGATCGTCCCGTATAGCAGACAGCTGTCTCACTCCTGACTCTCCTGGATGATTGTAGCTCAGGTCTAGCTCTCTGAGCTGCGAGAGATCTGTGTTTAAAGCCAGAGCTAGCGCCGCGCAGCCGTCTTCTGTAACGCAGCACCCTGAAAGACTGCACAGGGACGATTACGATTATGAATACATCTCCAACACACACCTCATAAGCTGATAAAAAGTGCTTTCTTAGAAATGCTAAATATACAGTAGGAGCATTAAAACCATTTCTAGCCAAATTGTACTAAAGGAATTTGACATCTATCTGACTAGATTCAAGATATTTCCATTAGTTAAAGATATCACTATTTGTCTTTACCCCAGTTTCTGCAGTGAGCATGCCGGATCCTGGAGACCGGTACAGAGCATCTTCAGCCCTGAATCTTGCACATCGTTGTCTCTGAGCTCCAGTTCTGTCAAGCCAGTGTGGGATCTCAGAACTGAGGCCAGGTTTGAGCAGGAACTCTCCGTGAGATTACACCATCGCAGACTGCAGCAGGGAAAAGAAATACGGTACTTCTTTGTCTGAAATCATTACAGCCTACGTACTGTAACAGCGATTCTAACTTGTATACTGTATGTCAAGCCAGTTTCCTTATTTATCCCTTATTTGATAACATGTAGTATATAAATAAAAACATAGGCAAAGCATTGACCTTAGTTTTGCGAGGGAGCAGTTCGGGCTGATTAATCCGGCACAGAGCCGCTCCAGTCCAGAATCGCCGATGTAGTTGTTGCTGAGATCGAGGTCTGTGAGGTGTAGATTTTCAGACTGTAGAGCCAAGGCCAGAGTTTCACACGTGTCGTCTGAGACACCGACATCAGCAAGTCTACAGAGGACACATAACATTGAACATTCCACATGGGCAGCATTTGCAACACTCTATATCGAGTCCACAAAACTTGATCTGTGCTTGTTCATCTACAGTGCATCGATCCTCAAATCAGTAATAGTAATAATAATTAGTATTGTATTAATCCCAAAGGGAAATTGTAATTCTTGCGTATCCCAGTTAAGAAGCCGGGGTCAGAGCGCTGGGTCAGCCAGGATACAGCATCCCTGGAGAAGATACGGGTAATGGCCTTAGTCAATGGCAAGGTCAAGGGCTCAACGGTGGAAACTTGGCGCTGCTGGGGCTTCCGAACTGAAACCTACAGCCCTAACCGTCAGAGCCACCAATTATGAGTTCGGATTCAAACCAGCAACCTAAGGGTCCAGTTTCATCCAATCCAGTACCTTCTTTACTGAACTGGGCTTGGAATGGATTTCTTAGTCCAATTGTACTATTGCACCACACGCTAATGTCACCCACTATGATGAAATGAAATGGCTATCTGCCCTCTTCTGCATACATGAGATTATGTCGAATATCAAGCTTTAGGATCAGGATTACTTGAAACTCTAAAAGAAACCTGTTCTGCTTAACCTTATGCTTTTGAGTTTGCAGTCTGGACTCATCAGTCCAGTCGACAGCAGTTTTACTCCGGAATGTCCGAGGGTGTTGTAGCTCAGATCCAGCAGCTCCAGATTACAGTTTGGATGTGTGAGTCCGTCACAGAGCTGTTGCACTCCGGAGTCTCCTAGCTCGTTGTAGCTGAGATCCAGCTGTCTCAGGCATGAGCCGGGTGACTGGAGAGCAGCTTTCAGTGCATCACATGATTCATGGCTGAGGTCACATCTGTCCAACCTACGTCCAGAGTGACGGAAACAGTTTCAGTTAGTTTTCAGGTTAAACTAACTGGTTTTTCCTTAACCTACTTTGTAAACAGAATGCAGATTATTATAAACTAACCTGAGTTTCTCAAGTTTACACTGTAAACTAGTCAGTCCAGCAGAGAGAAGCTTCACTCCGGAGTCTTTTATGTCTTTGTTGCACCCAAGGTCGAGCTCGTTCAGGTGCGAGTTAGCAGATTGGAAGACCGAAGCCATTAATTCACAAGACTGCTCTGAGAAGTTTGTTCCAGCCAATCTACAAAAAGGGGGAAATGGACACAAACATGAATATACAGTATAGTGACTAACACTATTGTCCGATTGTGTGACAGTGAAGACTGTACCGAAATGATAATGAGAAAACCTTTGCCGCTTCAAAACATTGCTACTGCAAACATGAGCGAAATAATTACAAACCCAAGCGTGTGCAGTTTACAGTGTGGACTCATCAGACAGTCGCACAGCATCTTCACTCCTATATCTCCTAGCTCGTTGTGACTGAGAGTCAGCTTCTCCAGCTTGCTGTGTGGATCTGAGAGGCCGTTACAGAGGAGTTTCACTCCCAAATCTCCCAAACTGTTAAAGCTGAGGTCCAGGTCCACCAGGTGGGAGTTGGTGGACTTGAGAATTGACGCCAGTGTCTCGCAGGACTCATCTGTGAGGTTGACACCAGCAAGCCTGTGAAGTGTTGAGAGATAAACAGATTGATGAGGTTTCAGCAACAATGACATGACTTGGGAATGCTAGCTCAAGGGTCCAAAGGAAATGTCAGGGATTTCAGAGTTGGAACGCCAGAGCAAGTGTTTTTTTTAGTAAGAAAATGCAAAAGCTAAGGCCTTGTTCAGACTGAAGGCAAATCCAATGTTTCACAAATCCGATTTTTAGAACTGACAGTTCACACTGTTATGTGAAGTTGATCGGATCGGATTTGGTTCTGTCCAGACTGGCAGCCCAAGTCTGATGCATTGTTGACCTAACTGCACTGGTTGCTGTGGTAATGATGCCAGAGTCGTGCATGCAGCGCATTATTACTTTATATTTATGTTTATGTTTCTGTGCCTTCCTTTTGCCCGTAATGATGCATCATTCTAAAGTGTTATCAGACAATTCACTTTGTCCTCTATCCAGGAACTACTCCATTAAGCATTAAGCCAAACGCTCTTTCTGAAAACGCAGTTAATCTAGCAAAATTCAAGGGCGCAGCTTTTAGATACCATACATACCGCTATTATTCACAGTAGCAGTAACAGCGGCAAAAGCGGAAAAAAGACTCTCCGCAACCGTCGTAACAGCTTAAGTTTCTTTGTTTTACTTCCTTCTTATTATCCTTCACTCTCCGTTTTCTTCCATCGTTTCCATGCTCATTTTAAGAAATGGTCTGATTTCAGACCAGATTGGATTTACAAAAATCAGACTCAGTGTGTGTTTTTTTTTTTTTTTTTACATGATTCTAATCTGGATATGGCAAACAATTTTGGGGATTTGGGCCAGCAGTCTGAACAAGATCTAAGCGACAAGGTATGAGCTGTGAACATGAGATAAGCAACTCCCCCCATCCTCCCCCCCCCCCGGTTTTCTCCCTAATTTAGTCGTGTCCTTTTCCTCCCCGTCACTAGGGGGCTCCACATTAAGGCTACTACTACCACTCAGCCGGGAGGGCTGAAGACTATCATGTGTTTCCTTCGAATCACGTGATGCAGGCCGAATGCCTCTTTTCGAACTGCTCGCTCACGCACCGTTGGGGCAGAGTAACACACTCGGAGGACGGCGCTATCCACTCCTTCTGCTTGCAAGTGCTTGCGGACGCCCCTGATTGGCTGTAGAGCCATGATTATTAATGTGGGAGCACTAAGTACCTCTCATCCCTCCCCTCTAAAAGGGCTCAGCCAATCAGCTCTCTCTAAACCTCCGGCTGTGAGAGGTTACAGAATCACCCGGGAATCGAACTAGTGATCTCCAGATGAAAGGCCGAGCACTTTACCACTGCGTCACTTGGAGGCCCCAAATCTTTTAAAATTTTTAAGTTTCCATGTAGAAACGTACCTGGCTTTCTTAGAGGTCTTGACAACGGGTAACAGTCTCCGATATCCCTCAGCAGACGTGTTGCACATCTTCAAGTCAAACTCATTCATCACGTCCTCTGACGTTAGCAGCACGTAGGCCAGAGCTGAGCACTGGTCAGGTTTAAGCTCTGTCTCTGATTGCTTGCCTGATCTCAAGAAATTATGAATTTCTTCCACCAACAAATTATAATTGAGCTCATTCAGACAGTGGAACAGGTTAATAGTCCTTTCTGCTGATGACTCCATTCTGATCTTCTCCTTGATGTAGTCCACGGTTTCCTCCACACTCTCCAAACACACCTTTGGGAGCAGACCTCTCAGGAGAGCCTGATTGGAATCGAGTGATAGACCGAGAAGAAAGCGCAGGAAAAGGTCCAAGTGTCCGTTCTCACTTTTCAACGCTCTGTCCACGGCGCTCTTGTGCAAATCGGACAACTTGACCATTTGGCTTCGACTTGCTTTGTTTTCTCGGAGTATGTTTACGTGGCTGTCTGTAAATTTCAGGTGCACATACACAGCGGCTAAGTGCTCCTGAATGCTCAGATGTACAAAGCAGAAGACTTTCTCTCGGTACAATCCGAACTCTTCTTTGAAAATCTCTGTGCAAATCGCAGAGTACTCGGTGGCTTTGCCGACATCAATGTCGCATTCGAGCAAATCGTTTTCGTAGAAAATTAGATTCCCTTTCTCTAACTGCAGAAACGCTAGCCTGGCCAGTTTAAATATCATCTCTTTGTCAGATTCAGAGAGGTCCATGCTGTCCTGACTCACTCCATGGTATTTCTTGTTTTTCAAATGTGTCTGAATGAGCAGAAAGTGGGTGTACATCTGGGTCAGTGTTTTAGGTACCTCCATGTCTGATTGGCTCAACATCTTCTCCAAAACCGTAGCAGATATCCAGCAGAAGACAGGAATATGGCACATAATGTGGAGGCTCCTGGAAGACTTTATGTGCGCAATCATTTTATCCGCAAGGCCTCGATCACTGAACCGCTTTCGGAAGTACTCCTCTTTCTCCGAGTCGTCAAACCCTCGGACCTCAGTAACCTGGTCTACGCACTCAGGAGGGATCTGATTTGCTGCCGCTGGTCTGGAGGTTACCCAGAGAAGAGCAGATGGCAGTAGGTTTCCTCGAAGGAGGTTTGTTAGGAGAACATCTACAGAGATGATCTTTGTAAGGTCACAGCACATCTCATTGTTTCTGAAATTCAGGGGAAGTCGGCACTCGTCCAGGCCGTCGAAGATGAACACGGTTTTCACTTCCTCACTCCTTATGGTTTTGAGTTCTTTAAGTTCTGGAAAGTATTGATGAATCAACTGCATCAGACTATATTCGCCTTTTCCTTTCAAATTCAAGTCACGGAAAGGAAGCGGAAAGATGTAATGGATATCATGGTTCGCTTTCCCTTCTGCCCAGTCCAAGATGAATTTGTGAACAGACACAGTTTTGCCAATCCCAGCGATGCCCTTGGTTAGCACGGTCCGAATGCGCATGTTCTGTCCGGGTAAAGGTTGGAAAATATCATTGCACTTTATCCGAATCTCTTCCATTCCCTTGTTCTTGCACGTATCCTCGATCTGTCGGATCTCATGCTCTTTATTGATAGCTCCATCCCCTCCTTCTGTGATGAGAAGGTCCGTGAAGATATCGTTCAGAAGAATGGGATTCCCCTGCTGAGCATTTCCTTCATGTATGCACTGGAATTTAGATCTAAGGTGACCCTGTAGCTTAGATTTTAGATAGTCTTGGATGGTATTTTGACTTTTTCCTATGAAAAGAAAAAACAAACCAATCAAATGAAATGAAGACCACGCCAACTGGAAGCGCCTGAATAAACAGATGTTAGATCATACCTAACTCCAGCATGACCTTCAGAGCAATCTTTGGAGCTGCTTCCCAGCCAAATCTCTCCAGGACGAGTTTAGATGCTTCCCGGGTATCATCAGTTACCTGAGGAGCCTCAAAGCATTCTGGGTAATTTTGGCACAGATACCACATGAACTTGTTTGTGTCTACGCTGTTCAGTGTTTGCTCGAGTAGAGACAACGTGTCTAGCTCCAGAAGTTCCTGTAACAAAGAAAGATGAACATGAAACCCTACCCTTGGTGGCAATCATGCATTTGTAATAACATCGCTGTGGAGGAATTTTGGCCCACTGTTCTTTGCGGAAGTGTTTTAATTCAGCCACATTGGAGGATTTTCAAGCATGAACGGCCTGTTTAAGGTCGTGTCACAGGATTTAAGTCTGGTTTTTGACTAGGCCACTGCAAAACCTTCATTTTGTTTTTTGTTGGGTTTCTGCATAACCCAAGTGCGCTTGAGCTTGATTTTAAAAACTATTGGACGCACGCCTTCAGAAAAGTTAAACTTTTGTCTCATCAGTGCACAGAATATTTTCCCAAAAGTCTTGCGGATAATCAGGCCCGGGTGTGGCAAGTGAAATTTAACTCAGCTGTCCAAAAGATATGGTTAATCACAGTTCATTCATGATTTTGCAAGTGAGTGGGTGCTATTACGTTTTTCACATAGGGTCAGGTAGGCTTGGGAAGCTTTTTTCTCTTAACAAATGAAATCATCATTTTTAAAAACCCTGCATTTTGTATTTACTTGGGTAATCTTTGTGTCATATTAAAATGTATTTATTTATCTGAATCATTTAAGATCACACAAGCTCATCTTCAGGTCCTTGGATGGTGGACGTGCCCCATAAATTTTTTAGAAATGTAAGGAGTGGTTGAGATTTCTATTAAAATTGTAGTTTTGTCCTTTGCCTTACCCTTGCCTGCTGTGTGTAGCTCTTGTTGTGACCTTGATGTTCCACAGTTGCACACTGTTTACAGACCAGGCTCTGATCTGTCTTGCAATAAATGTCCCGAGCCAGGCGGTGCTGCAGGCAGAAGTTCAGCTCTTGGGGCGTGGTCATCACTGGTACAGAGGCTGACGGGTGCAAACGCAGAAGAGTTTCCTCATCATCCTGGTTCAGTTCTATCAACCTGTCACTGTCCACAGGGACAGGGCTACGTGATGGTGGGTGTGGTCGTTCTGTCTCGACACTGCAGATGACAGGAAATAAAGTCAATCTAAAAGTTTTGAGAATGACACAAATATTAGTTTTCACAAAGTTTGCTGCTAAACTGCTTTTAGATCTTTGTTTCAGTTGTTTCTGTGATGTACTGAAATATAATTACAAGCACTTCATACGTTTCAAAAGCTTTTATCGACAATCACATGACATTTATGCAGAGAGTCAGTATTTGCAGTGTTGGCGCTTCTTTTTCAGGACCTCTGCAATTCGACTGGGCTGCTCTCAATCAACTTCTGGCCCAAATCCTGACTGATAGCAACCCATTCTTTCATAATCACTTCTTGGAGTTTGTCAGAATTAGTGGCTTTTTGTTTGTCCACCTGCCTCTTGAGGATTGACCACAAGTTCTCAATGGAATTAAGATCTGGGGAGTTTCCAGGCCATGGACCCAAAATTTCAACGTTTTTGCTTCCCGAGCCACTTAGTTCTCACTTTTGCCTTATGGCTCGGTGCTCCATCGTGCTGGAAAATGCATTGTTCTTCACCAAACTGTTGTTGGATTGTTGGAAGAAGTTGCTGTTGGAGGGTGTTTTGGTACCATTCTTTATTCATGGCTGTGTTTCTGGGCAGAATTGTGAGTGAGCCCACTCCCTTGGATGAGAAGCAACCCCACACATGAATGGTCTCAGGATGCTTTACTGTTGGCATGACACAGGACTGATGGTAGCGTCACCTTTTCTTCTCCGGACAAGCCTTTTTCCAGATGCCCCAAACAATCGGAAAGAGGCTTCATCCGAGAATATGACTTTGCCCCAGTCCTCAGCAGTCCATTCGCCATACTTTTTGCAGAAGATCAATCTGTCTCTGATGGGTTTTTTTGGAGAGAAGTGGCTTCTTTGCTGCCCTTCTTGACACCAGGGCATCTTCCAAAAGTCTTGGCCTCCCTGTGCGTGCAGATGCGCTCACACCTGCCTGCTGCCATTCCTGAGCAGCTCTGCACTGGTGCCACTCCGATCCCGCAGCTGAATCCTCTTTAGGAGACGATCCTGGCACTTGCTGGACTTTCTTGGACGCCCTGAAGCCTTCTTAACAAGAACTGAACCTCTTTCCTTGAAGTTCTTGAAGTTTTTATGCAACGCAATGATGGCTGAACGCGTTTCTTTGCAGGTCACCATGGTTACCAATGAAAGAACAATGATTTCAAGCATCACCCTCCTTTTAACACGTCAAGTCTGCCATTCTAACCCAATCAGCCTGACATAATGATCTCCAGCCTTGTGCTCATCAACATTCTCACCTGAGTTAACAAGACGATTACTGAAATGATCTCAGCAGGTCCTTTAACGACAGCAATGAAATGCAGTGGAAAGTTTTTTTTTTCGGGATTAAGTTAATTTTCATGGCAAAGAAGGACTATGCGATTCATCTGATCATCATAACATTCTGGACTACATAAAAATTGCTATTATAAAAACTTTTATTATAGCAACTTTTCTAATTTCCAAGATTTATGTCATTCTCAAAACCTTTGGCCACGACTGTGATTCTAGGTGCTAGCTCTAGCTCTACTAGGAGACCCAATTTTATTATCATGCAGTAGGGCAGATTGCAATTTGCATTTAACTGTGACATACGTATAATATTTACACAAATCCTGTACTTGAGTAAAGCAGACATTCCCGGGGGCAAATCTTACTCAAGTAAAAGTAGTAAAAGTACATCACTTACATGTGTACCTGAGTAAATGTACAACAGTATTAACCTTCGAACTTGCTTACAGTTTGACAGTTTGCACACAGTGCTTGTATTAGCTCATGGTAGCCTTTTTCAGAGCAAATCTCTCTCTCTCTCTCTCTCTCTCTCTCTCTCTCTCTCTCGCTCTATCCGCTTCCCAAACCTTTGAGCTACTGTATATGCTATTTTGCTGCAACCAGCTCTGCTTCTGAGTTTAAACATCTGTCACATTATTAGGTGCGTCTCCAAGGAAAGGCAGGTCATGCAGGTACGCGTGAAAGTCAGCAGGTGGCGGAATTCCTTCTTCAAATGCTACACGCCACTGCAGAAATTTGCTGTACTTTCGAGTGGAGTGAAAGTTAAAAGCATCCTCTAATAAGACCGCTCATGTAGAGTACAGATACATGAAATATGTCATTAAGTACAGTAACAAAGGACATGTGCTCAGTTCCCTCTAATTAGCATTCAAACATATTTATCCAGGCGAACACCAAACAATGGTACACATTATCTCGCTAAAAGGATGTTTGCCAATATTTATTTATTTATTTATTTATCACCTTATATTATTTAAATATTTTTTTTTAATTATTGGCAAACTCTACATACAATAAATATCAATTGTATTAATAAAAAAAATTTTTTTTTAGGTTTAAATTTTCTATACAATTTATCATCGTTGCTATTATTCAGACTGTAATACATATGCTGTACCAAAACGGTGCAGTTATAGATGACTGAATTGCAAACCCTTTTTCACGTCTCTTTGTTCCTCCGCTGAAATCGATCAGAGCTTGGATGGACTGATCACTCTTCATGGACAAACAGCTGGGAGCAGGAGAGTTCGGTCTTTCTGCCTAAATGACCACAAAGACATTCGATTAGTTTATTAAAAATGAGCATCGGCTGTTGATGAGCACCGAATGCTCCAAATCTACCCTGAAATATTCCCACTTGTTCACCTCTGTTGTCTCCATTTGTGGATAGCGGCTCACACCGTGGTTTGCTGGAGCCCCTGAGCCTTAGGAATGCCTTTGTAGGCCTCTCCAGACAGATACGTGTCAGTTACTGGGTTTCTAATCTGTTCTTGGTTTTCCTTTAAATCATGTTAGGATGTGTTGCTTTTTAGATCGTTTAGCATGCTTCTCTTCGTCAGACGGGCTCTATTTATTAAGTGATTCTGATTCAACCGGTCTGGCAGTAATCAGGCATGGATGTGGCAAGTCAAATTTAACTCAGCAAAAAAAAAAAAAGACTGCATTTTGGATTTACTCAGGTTATCTTTGTGTGTAAATTTGTTTGCTGATCTGAATCATTTAAGTGTGACAAATATGGCAAAAAAAAAAAAAAAAAACCGTAAGGGGCTAATACTTTTTCACGGTTTCACGGCACTGTAGGTAGATTAATAGATAGATTCCCCAAGTACTCGGCTCATCTCCAGGTCCTTGGATGGTGGACGTGCCACATAAATTTGTCAACATAAAATCTATTAGAAACGTAAGGCGTGGTTGAGATGGGCATTAAACGTTTCGTTGTGTCCTTTGCCTTACCCTCGCCTGCTGCGCGTAGCTCTGATCTGTCTTGCAATAAATGTCCCGAGGCAGGCGGTGCTGCAGGCAGAAGTTCAGCCCTTGGGGCGTGGTCATCGCTGGTGCAGAGGCTGATGGGCGCGAACGCAGCAGAGTTTCCCCATCGTCCTGGTTCAGTGCTGTTAACTTCTCACCCTCCACAGGGACCGAGCTACGCGATGGCGGGTGTGGTCGTTCTGTCGCCACACTGCAGGTGACAGGAAATAAAGTCAAGGTAGGGCTGCACGATTTGATTAATATAAACTTGTAAACAAAGGTGGACGAAGTAGAAATTCCGCAGGGCAAATATTACTGTCGCGTGGTGCGATATGGAGCGCCGCGCCACGCGACGTTTTTCATTGATACAGTAAGAAGAGCCCTTATGCAGGACTTTAGAGGGAGTGAACGAAATAGGAGTGCGTGAGAGCGCCTGTGAGACGCAGGGGAAGACCTTCCCGTTTGGAGATGGCGTGGGATTATTAATTAAGGAACTTAAAAGGAAACAAACGAAAACTGGAAAGACAAAATAAACAGAGCTCCGCCGTCTCCGCGAGAACAGACGGCGCTCTGGAAACTGAAACAAAAGCTAATGTCCTCTCGGGGCGTTCGCCCCCAACTGAGGATTTATAGAGAGAGATCAGAGTTTGTGCTCCGTGCACTTTAACCTGAGAGCGCACGCTAAACTGATGCGTGTCGCTCTGCCTTTCACTCTCTCTATCGCTCGCTTTCGCCGGCGTCTGAGGGAGGCAGAGGTCTGGGGCTTTGCCTCTGTCTCTTAACAGCACATCTGTCTGTCTATTCTTTCTTTCTTTGGCCCTGATACCTTACCAGTGCTACCTAAATGATCGCACGAGGTGCGCCGGTATCAGGACCCCTAAATAAAACACGCCGCCAGGTGGGGCTCGTTGGCTGATTGCCTGATGGCAGTGTTGCCTGGCAACCGCGTGCATAAATGGTGGTGCCATTTGCCTGTTCAGAACAGTTTAAGCGCGGCTCTGCCCCTCGCGCGACCCGCGTAGTTACAATCACTTATGTGAAAGAAGTTGATTTGTATATAATTTATTATGCATTACAGATTATATGCATTGCATTATTGTACCAACTATTATTCAGACTGTAATACATATGCTGTACCAAAACGGTGCAGTTATAGATGACTGAATTGCAAACCCTTTTTCACGTCTCTTTGTTCCTCCGCTGAAATCGATCAGAGCTTGGATGGACTGATCACTCTTCATGGACAAACAGCTGGGAGCAGGAGAGTTCGGTCTTTCTGCCTAAATGACCACAAAGACATTCGATTAGTTTATTAAAAATGAGCGTCGGCTGTTGATGAGCACCGAATCTACAAATATTCCCACTTGTCAGAAACCGTTGGTGACATCCAACCATTATCTGTAGTGCTCGACTCTTCGGGAGCACAAGGCGGGGTGCTGTACATAATGGAGGGGTTTCCGACCCATCACAGTGCACAAGCACAAACATTCACGCGCTATGGGTAAATTAGAAACACTAGGCAACCTGCTGTGAATGTCTTTGGTCTGTGTGTGGAAACTGGAGAACCGAGAGAACGGGGAGAACACGCAAACGCCACACACACACAGGAAAATTTTATACTATGCCATTTTGTGCATGTTTAGGAATATTGATGTGCAGTTACAGTTACAGAGCCTTGTCTAAAACCTTATGAAACAGATATTAACAAATGGTGTGAATTATTGGCACCCTTCAACAGGGAAAGCAGATTATACCGAGTTGAACAGACTGAGAGCCGCACTCACTCCTGCTTCTGCTGAGGTTCCTTCGATCCGCTTTGTAGCTCCATCCGGCTCTGCGGTCCGGCTCGGGACTCGCCTTTTCATGGTCGACTGTAAAACACACATTCTTACATTCAATCTCATGTAAACGGTGGTTGTCATGGCAGCACCAGAGAAGCGCTGGAGTCTTTTCTAGCACTCTAAGTTTCTGGTTTCAGTGTGTGTTTGTTGCGTGTGGTTGTGTTTTTCACACGTTAGCCCTCAGCTCAAGTTCCTGTTACTGTTCGTTTCTGTCCGTTCGGCACGACGCCGATTAAAGCTGACGCGCACGTGCACCTTTAACTCCTGATACCGGTGAACTCTTGTGCAGATTTTACAGCCTTCACTTTTTTTTTTTTCCAGATTGCTTTGAAATCATTTTTCTTAGTTTTGCACAACACCAGCACTTATTAAAGGACGTGACACTTTTTTGATGACCTCACTATCTTGTTTTTACTTCCTCATTTCATCAAGTTTGAACCGAGAATGAAGCCACAGACACCAGAGACCAGAGACCAGGAGTCTAAAGAGTCAACACTAAAACGCCTTGACCTTGAACAGGGATTCAGTGGAACTATAGCAACGCAAACCGTCTCTGATCGTTTCTATTATATATATGAAGGGCGTTCAAGTCAAACCGGGACTTTTGATCGTTATGAGGGTAAAAACTCCCTTTATTTCTCTATATAATCCCCTGCTACACTAATGCACTCATCCCAGTGTTTCACTACTGCTTGGATACCGTCAAAGTAGAACGTTTCCTCAGTACGCTGTCTGAAACGCCGGCCTCCCAGGAACTCCTTTAACTCCCCAAACATGTGGAAACGGCCAGGTCAAGTCAGGACTGCACTGGGGATGCTATTGTCCGAGTTAATCATTGATTTGAAATGAACAGACGCTGATTGTTCACGGGATCGGTTGCAGTGGGCTCCAAGCCGCCTTCAAATGATTTACTGCGTCTAAGAGTCTCATCACTCTTCTGTTCATGTCAGTCGGTGGAAAGGTACAAAGGTCAGCGCTCCACACAAGTGAGAACCTTTCTCTTTCTCTTTATGTTTACTTCACTTCTCTATGTGATCGTAAGAATTTTCAGGGGAAATTTTAACTGTAAAACAGCTTTCACACTCCATATCTGATCATTATATAATACAGCATGGACCGCATTAATTAAATAAACTACTAACAATTGACATCAAATACATTATTAACATTATTTAGCTGAATAATTTATATTGATTACGTTAGTGTGATTTTTGGGGAAAGAGAACTCATTCAGTTTATATAACCTGTCAGATCAAAACTGAAAACAATTGATTGTAATTTTAATGGATGGAAAAAAAAAACCCTAAACAAAACAAGAACAACTGAATAAGAAAACATTGGACCATTTTATCGACACAGACGTTAAATCCAGATGTGCACAGGGGAGCTGAGTAACTAGTGCTCCAGTCATCACTGTACATGTGTCTACATGTGTCTCACTGAGTGTTGATACTGAGTGTAATGCAGGACATCACATCAAATCTTCTAAAGTCTTTAACACACACACACACACACACACACACACACACACCACTGTGAGCTGCTGACATGATGACTGTACACCAGGTTCATGTGCATAATAAATATTTATAAAATCTGTCGCATTATAAATGATTACTCACTGATCACTGCAAACCTCCCGACTCGTTTCTTCTTGCTCCGTGTCTGTCCTGAAGAGTCTTTCACTTTCGATATGCAGAGAGAAACAGAAAGAGTTCTGCAGTGGCTTCTAATCATCTGCTACCACCAGAGGGCGGTGTTGCAAATGTTCTACTCTATTAGTGTTCACGAGGCGCCCCGAAGCCTCATTAGCATAAAAACGCCCCCAAATCACGATATAAGGTAAAAGGAATATGAGACTTGTGTATTTTTTTTAAAGTGGGCGACATGGCAAAGAAACTGGCTGTCTGAAAATACCTGCATCCCTCAGTGAAGAGTTACTATAGAGGGAGGGGCAGAAACAGGCTGTCTGAGGGGCAGAAACAGGCTGTCTGAGGGGCAGAAACAGACAGTCTGAGGGGCAGAAACAGGCTGTCTGAGGGGCAGAAACAGGCTGTCTGAGGGGCAGAAACAGACAGTCTGAGGGGCAGAAACAGGCTGTCTGAGGGGCAGAAACAGGCTGTCTGAGGGGCAGAAACAGGCTGTCTGAGGGGCAGAAACAGACTGTCTGTGGGGCAAAAACAGGCTGTCTGAGGGGCAAAAACAGGCTGCCTGAGGGGCAGAAACAGGCTGTCTGAGGGTCAGAAACAGACTGTCTGAGGGGCAGAAACAGACAGTCTGAGGGGCAGAAACAGACAGTCTGAGGGGCAGAAACAGGCTGTCTGAGGGGCAGAAACAGGCTGTCTGAGGGGCAGAAACAGGCTGTCTGAGGGGCAGAAACAGGCTGTCTGAGGGGCAGAAACAGGCTGTCTGAGGGGCAAAAACAGGGTCTCATAGTAGGGGCAAAACAGGCTGTCTGAGGGGCAGAAACAGGCTGTCTGAGGGGCAGAAACAGGCTGTCTGAGGGGCAGAAACAGGCTGTCTGAGGGGCAGAAACAGGGTCTCATAGTAGGGGCAAAACAGGCTGTCTGAGGGGCAGAAACAGGCTGTCTGAGGGGCAGAAACAGGCTGTCTGAGGGGCAGAAACAGGCTGTCTGAGGGGCAGAAACAGGCTGTCTGTAGGGGCAAAACAGGCTGTCTGAGGGGCAGAAACAGGCTGTCTGAGGGGCAGAAACAGGCTGTCTGAGGGGCAGAAACAGGCTGTCTGAGGGGCAGAAACAGACAGTCTGAGGGGCAGAAACAGGCTGTCTGAGGGGCAGAAACAGGGTCTCATAGTAGGGGCAAAACAGGCTGTCTGAGGGGCAGAAACAGACAGTCTGAGGGGCAGAAACAGGCTGTCTGAGGGGCAGAAACAGACAGTCTGAGGGGCAGAAACAGACTGTCTGAGGGGCAAAAACAGGGTCTCATAGTAGGGGCAAAACAGGCTGTCTGAGGGGCAGAAACAGACAGTCTGAGTGGCAGAAACAGACAGTCTGAGGGGCAGAAACAGGCTGTCTGAGGGGCAGAAACAGACTGTCTGAGGGGCAAAAACAGGGTCTCATAGTAGGGGCAAAACAGGCTGTCTGGAAAATACACAGCATGTCTCTTTCTCTCTCTCGGTTGAGAGCTAAAACAAAATGTTGTTTTGGTTGTAGAAGTTGTCTAGAGGGGATTTTATCACATATTATCCCATCTGAAAGGCAGTTCATATTACGTATTTGTAAATATACATTTTATTTATTTATTTTTATTTATTTTATGTAGGCACAGGTCACATCTTTGCCTGGGCTAATCTAATGTATCCCTTTAGTCCTGTCTTTGAAATTGTAGTATATTGCAGTATATATATTGTATATATATTGTAGTATATTGCAGCGTGAGCAAAAGGAAAATTCTACAACATTAGCATACAGGCTTTAAACAAACCTTTATTATAATGTACCTTCATTTCTTTTGTGTCACCTGTCTGCACCTTCTGAGCACCAAAATCGTTCACCAGTGATGCTGTCAGTTACTCTTATATACCTGATGATCAGATTACACTTTTATATCATTAGGGCTTCCCGTGGCTAAATATACCAATACACTTACCTACAGAACAAGAGCTTCTCAAAAACGATTTAGTCTTTCCTCCTAATTTCGACCTTGTTTCAAACCCTTCCTCAGAACCTTGTCCTCGTCGCTCCATGGTCCTCATGATGCACTTTGTGCAGGTACAGTAACAAACTCCTGGTTCTTCCAGGAACAGATGTACATACAGGATAGACATCGCATGATACTTTATTTGCCCACAGCTAATCTCAAGCTAATTGTGATTTCTGTTTGCAACACAATTCTTTTCACTTCAGCTTGCATATCTAAGTAATTTTTTTTAAAGAATCTATCAAATGAATTGAGCTAGTTTCATTTTCAGGTTGTAAGAGTACAGCATGTCAAACATTCCAAAAAGTGCTGAAGTTAGCACCATCAACATTCATCTAACAATACTTAAAATTAAACACAAAACTGAGACATCCAGGTGTTTTTTCAAACTATTTATTTGATAGTTAGTTTCTCTTATACAGAGTAACATAGCACATTAAACCATTGGTCTTCTTACGCCAGTACAACCGTAACATCCAGTATGGGAACACCTACAGCAACGCTTCATGGGGTGACACGGACACAAATACTGTTCAACTCATAAGCACCTCTAGGTGAAAGGAAACACACACACACACACGCACTCACACACACACACACAGATCACTACAGAGACTAGGTGGTCTTGTAGAGTCTTTGTGGGATGCTAGCGCTTCAGCTAAGACTCTTAAGTGCCTGGAAAAAAGAAGGAATGTGGTTCTCGTCTTGCTTGATGTTTACTCCTTGCTGTGCATGTGCAACAGGAGGTCGGCGACACGGTGGCTGTAGCCAAACTCGTTATCATACCTGCAATTAAAAAGAAAAATAATTTGTTACTATTTTATGAACCTATAATGAAGAATGAGTTGTTACTATAGCAACGATAAAATATTAGAATGGGCCTGACAATATTAATAGAAAAATGTGCCAGCCAGGACGCAGACACCTGAGGAGCTCTGTGTGTTGAAGGTGTTTCGTGTACTTACCAGGAAATGAGCTTGACAAAGTTGTCATTCAGGGAGATGCCGGCACCGGCGTCGAAGATGGAGGAGTGGGTGTCACCGACGAAGTCAGAGGACACAACCTGAAGAAACAAACACAAGCAGTGAGCGCTCATGCTCTGGTGCACAAACCATCTCATTAGGCAAGTTAAATTATCATGCGACTCACAGAGTCCTCTGTGTATCCCAGAACTCCCTTCATGGATCCATGGGAAGCCTTCTTGACGGCCTCCTTGATGGCAGCGTAGCTGGCGGGTTTTGAGAGACGGCAGGTGAGATCCACCACGGAGACGTCGGCCACGGGGACGCGGAAGGCCATTCCGGTCAGCTTGCTGAAACGAAACAGGAAATACGTTCACAAGTTTGTTATGTTTAACAAAAAAGTGAAAAATAAAAAATCTACACTCGTGTTCTTCCTGCTGACCCGTTTAATTCTGGAATGACTTTGCCCACAGCCTTGGCAGCTCCTGTGGAGGCGGGGATGATGTTCTGGTGAGCACCGCGGCCGTCGCGCCAGGCCTTAGCAGAAGGACCGTCCACTGTCTTCTGGGTGGCAGTGTAGGCATGGACTGTTGTCTAAAAGAGAGAGAGAACAAAATGGGAATAGTGTTTAAATTCCTTTATATGTAAAATACACTAAAATGTAAAGGTTTAACACCAAGAGTGTATAAAGCAGCGAAAAAAAAACTTGTAGAGTAATGCACAAATCATGTGGGTTGAAATAAATACAATAAACACCAAATAATATCCGAGGTCCTTACCATGAGGGCCTCCTCGATACCAAAGCTGTCATGGATGACTTTGGCCAGGGGAGCCAAGCAGTTAGTTGTGCAGGATGCATTGCTGTCAGATACACCACCAGGCACTCGGGTTATTATTATTAATATTTAAAAAATCCAAATACATGCACAGAACTGAAAAAGTCTAGTAATCAATAATCATGTGATTTAGAAATCTGGTGTCTCTTGTTAGTTAAACGTGCGTTCAGGGTGAAGCTCAGTCCCCCCCACCCCGTGTTTAGTCCGCTAATCTCACCTGACGATGGTCATGCTGGAGGGGTCGTACTTGTCCTCGTTGACTCCCATCACAAACATGGGGGCATCGGGGGAGGGGGCGGAGACGACCACGCGCTTAGCTCCACCCTGCAAGTGAGACTGTAGAGGACACACACAAGCACATGAATTTTACATGTGACTCGAGGTGAAGAAATTCAATTGTGCTTAAGAGTAAAGTTTTGCTGTGATGTGTGTTAATGAGGCTTACGGAGGCTTTCTCGATGCTGAGGAAGACTCCTGTGGACTCGACGACGTACAGAGCGCCGGCCTTACCCCATGGGATCTCAGCGGGCTTCATACTGAAAACAGATGGAGGAACAGGGGAAGGAGGAAAGGGTTCAGTACAGCTGAAAATTCACGTCCAACTCATGATTTATAAAATGAAAATGTGTGAAAAATAAATAATAATTTACTGAGCTGGTGGAAGTTAAATAAGTTAAAACATAAGAGTTAAAGTGACTTCAGTTTTTGGAGGACAGCTCATGCGTATGTTTTCTTGTCCTGACATGTTTTCTGTCCTGGCGCCAAACCACAAAGCCGTGTAACAAAAGAGGAGGATTTACGACGCTTTGTACAAACAGAGGGTAAAAGAGAGTCGCCTCTACTACACACACAAGATTTTTTCTTCTTCTAAGCTAGTCATGTATGCAAAACAGGGGTTTGTGTGTGAGAGCCTCACCACTGGAATACAGAGATAGCATGTCCATCGACGATGAGCTTGTCTCCCTCCTGAGACACCTCTCCCTTGTAGCGTCCGTGGGTGGAGTCGTACTTGAACATGTAGACCTGCAGGAAAGCACATGTGTTCAAACATTAGTATGTGAGCCTACAACCTTGGCTCACACACTAATGCACGATGAGGTCAGGAGGTCAACCCTCACCATGTACTTCAGGTCAATGAAGGGGTCGTTGATGGCCGTGACTTTGATCCCTTTCTGCAGGCAGGCCCTGAGGACCAGGCGGCCGATGCGGCCAAATCTGACACAACAAAACCCAACACCTAGTTACAAACATACACACAACAGAAGTTATGAACATTTGTTGCAGACGATGGTGACTGTCCTTACTCACCCGTTGATTCCAACGCAAAGGTCTGACATGGTTACGGCTTGATAGGTTGTTCTTGTAGAGGACCTGAAGGGAAAAAAAAACAATGAGAGGACATCTCAGATTATTTACTCCTCAATTTGATTTGAATCAGTTTGATAAAACACATCAACATAAATCAGATTTTCCCCTCACATGTATACAAGTCTGCAACACTATCACAACAATGTAATCTGATTTATTCTGTTCAGATAGGCTAACCCATAGTTTTACTTGTCTGCTGAAAAAAAAAAAAAAAATAGACCACTTCCTCTTTGGGGTGAATTACACTACATCTCTATACAGTATATCATGATATTAATCTAAAAATAATCACTTTGAAGCTTAAGAGGAAACCAACTGAAAGATCTGTAAACAACTTTAACAATTACTTTTCTTTTAGATTGATTAAATCGACATTACACAGGCGTGTCCCTCAACAAACAGGTCTTAAATTCATTCATTTGTTAAACTTTGGAAGCCGTCTAAGCTCTATAATATTTTTTAAATCCTCTATTAAGAAATAAAATCCTGACTTGAGCCACTGAGCTTTTTTAAAAATAACTTTTTAGAAAGGACGTGATTTAAGTTTGCGCCCTAGGGGATCTCGCTGTTCTGACTGTCGTTAGCATGCAGCGCGGGAAACTCTGTGAACTTTCAGGAGTTTGGCTTGAAATCAGATCTATTGTGTTTATTTCAGAGAGACGGGGAGAGAGAGAGAGAGAGAGAGAGAGAGAGAGAGAGAGACCAGAAACAAACATGCTGCCAATGGCGACAGGACAGCAGTCTCAGAGACTCCATGCAGCACTGAATTACTCCTTACAAGACTGTAATATGTAACATGTAGTTTCTGCTGCAACA
This sequence comes from Clarias magur, assembly GCA_013621035.1. Lineage (NCBI taxonomy): Eukaryota > Metazoa > Chordata > Actinopteri > Siluriformes > Clariidae > Clarias > Clarias magur. Next base: position 747,510 of record QNUK01000204.1, read on the forward strand.
GGAAACAGGACAAACCAAAGAGAGACAGTTGGATATAAATTACGAGTCACGCCTATTTAAAAAAGAAAAGAAAAGAAAAAAAAAAAAAAAGGTTCCTGAATCAAGTCTCTGCATGTGAAAAATGTGTTACCATGTGAGAGTACGAGTTGCACAAGCTGAAGTTAAACTAAACTGGGACTAAGACACATTTTCCCATATAAGGCATGCTGAAGAGAATTAATGCCTGTAAACAAGAGCACAGGAAGGGGAAGGAGCTTCATCTAGGAAACCGGATGCAGCGTGTGTGCGTGCGTGTGTGTGTTTAATTTGCTCTACCAGTAGAACAGTCATGTGAGGGTGTGATGAAGGGAAGTTTACCACATCACCAAGAAACCGCAAATAAGTGAGAGCTCATGGTTTGGGGATTGAAGTTAAAGCTTTACTTCTATCACAGAAGACTCTTTTTTTAAATATTACATAAACACAAGTCTACTTAGAGAACTATCAACGATTGGACATATTTATGTAAAGTGTCCGCCCTGTGAACAAGTGGTTGCTATGGAAACTGTAGCACGTAAATATTAATGATAATATAAAACTGTGATTTGCAGCTGCGCTGCTGATTCCAGAGCTGTCGGTCTAGACAATTAATCGAAGTCTAATCAAATGTCAGAATTGTACAGTATTACTTTAAGCGAATCAAAATGTCCACGTCGTGATGCGCAAGTGATGAAACCTTTGACTCGCTTCGTTTCAGGATATTTCGACACTCTTACAGTTAAAAGGAAATCCTTAGAGGAGAGTTCAAACAGTGTAAAGTTTGTCATGCTCATCTAAAATCTAAATCGTCTATTTAAAATAAAAGACAATGTCTCTGCTGTTTAAATGTTTTTAGCTGAACAAACGCAACAAATTAGTTATGCTAGGCAAATAGTTTTACCAAATACAAATAAAAGAATATAAAAAATACAGTTGTGGAAAATGCTGCTGTTGTCTCGCCATCTTTAGTAAAAATGACACTGGTAAAAAAAATAAATAAATACAACGTCTGCTGCTGAGCGTCGCCTGAACTGTAAGTGTGACCTCTTGTGGTGTAGAAGTTAGTAGACATGTGAGAAATCTTACGCAAAACAAACATACTGACTAATACATTTTTTTAATCAGTTAAATTCTTACCCAGATTAATGATGAACATCCCCACGGAGAACATTCCCACAAGTAGTACACAGTCAGTTTCTTTACTCATATGTGGCTATAGGATGTTAATCGGATGTAAGCTAATTAGTGCAAATTGTTTTGCATTAGATTGTGTGAACAGTTCTACAGTCTGGCTGGAAAATCAGGAAACCAAATCCACCGAAATATGGCAAAGCAGCTCAGAGACATAAGTAAGGGTGAATATGTAGAGCGTACGATACAAAAAATCTCAATGTTATGTAGCTTTATGTTTAATGCTCGCTGACATTTTAGACACCCTGGAAAGTTCTCGTCCAAAATTGGACTGGGGTTAGTCCTAGGGTCATTGGAGGACTAATAATCCCCCCCACTTTCTTTTTAAATGTATCTATAACTGAAACAAGTTGTTCAATAACCTCTTCCAGGCCGAGTCAAAAACAAATCACTGCTGCAACTGCTCGGCTTTTCTCTCAAAGCGTCCTTGCATCTGGCTTGGTGTAATGAAGAGACACACTAATAATCTGCAAATCTGATGAACATTTCTGTGCGTGCGCGTGTGTGTGACTAACCCAGCAGCATAATCCTCATCCCTCAAGTCCTTTCATTCTGCATCCTAGTGCATGTACACAAGAATAATGTGAGTTCTAACACATTCAGTGTACTGCTGTTACAGGACAACAATCTACACCGGGAGCTGTGATAAACCACCGTCTCTGTGTATTTTAGGTTTAATATCTGGCCAGGGGAATGAAGAATGTCCAGGGCTGCAGTGTCCCTTCCTAGCTTTGTTCTCTTCTTTTCCTTCTCCTGTTCAGTTTCATGTTCAAGTTCGCTACAAGAAGCAGTATAAGGTGAGGAGACGAGCTCTCAGCCCGGACTGTTGGTAGGGAACCTGAGGAGCTGTTTGTTGAATAAAACAGGACAAACAGGTTCTTCAAAGCGGCTCTCGAGAGGCGAGTGGTTGAAATAACATAAATGACAGAAATGGGACGGGCGCACTAACAAACGATTGATGTGTTCTAGCGTCCCTCCTCTGCACAATGACACGAGATCTTCAGCTCTGTGCTTGCAACACTGCACAGTACACCCGACTGTTACATGAGCCTGACTGTGGCAAAGGCTATTATTAATATAGTTACTATTAATAATAATAATAATAATAATATTTGGACACAAACAAGAATAATATTTAATAGGTTTCCTGTGCAAAAGAAAAGTATGACTCCTGAATTATCCACACAAGCAATTGTCTCTCATTAATGCTAAAAAATAATAAATATTAAAAATGTAAATAATATAAAAATTAATTTAAAAAAAAAACACAGTTCATAAGACAATTAAATTAACAAAATTTGCATTTTTATATTTAAGTGCACCTTCTGTAGCAATGGGTGGCAATACTTAGATTCCATAATCCTTATAAATAAACTCATACTTTATGTATTCTATGTAAAGTAAAACATGACATAAATTATAAACTATTACTTTAGATTTAGATTACTTTGTTAATTACTTCTTTTCTGTAATTACATTAGTTGTGTATATATTCTGAAAACAATTTAGGGGAAAAACTGATGTCAGGGGATTTAGTAAGTTTTTTTTTAAATTTCCTTCTTTTTATGTGGTTATCCCCCTCCACCCTCCCCAAATCCCAGGGCAGAAATAAGCCTCTCTCCCGGGGGAAGGACAGAACTGCACATCTGGGCATTTTTTTGTGAAAAAAAAAAAAAACATTTATTCAACCATTCATTCATTACAAAAGTAAAAATAACCAAGAAACTGGGTTGGCTTTGATGAGTTATATACTTGTCTGTGTTTTAATTACTGTTTCACAGACAACAGCTTTAGAAAAAAAAAAGAAAAGAAAAAACAAAACACAGGAGAGACACATGAGAAACATCTGTGTCAATCCCACTCTAGTAAAGTTCCTCAGTGCATCTGGCAAAGTTTTCCTAGAGACACAAATGTGTTCACTTTGTCTCTGTCACCTGGCCATCCTTCACACTGAGACTTTGTTTACTAGGAACAAGTTTGCATCCAGGGAGGGGTCTGGCAGCCATTTTAAAGAGGTGCTGTGTCATGCTGTGGCCATTTACACACCTCTATACCTCCGGCATTAAAATAAATAAATAAATAAAAAAAAAAAACAAAAAAATAACACCCCTCGGCATCCATTCAGGAAGTGCCATCTCACCACACCTACACCTTATTCACGATACATTCGCTTGAGTCATTACCAAACCTTAATTAGTGTGTGTGTAAGTGTGTGTAATAAGAGATACACATATAGAGAAGGAACATGTGTGTCATCATGCTCCTACAGCATTACTAAACTTTCCCCTTCATAAACCCCTCTCTGTCTCAGTAATTTTCCACCAGAGATCTCACACCAGGACGCGACTCACACAGCGCACACACCTTAGAAAAACACACATGTTCATACTGTAAAACTGAACAGCACAGAGACACAGACTCTTCCACTGAGCTGCACACGTGCCCCAGTCTCATGCTGCAGTGCGGTCAATAAGCCCAAGGACACGACAGGGACGCGGCTAGCGGATGTAGACATGTTGCTGTGTCATCCTGCACACCACACCACATCTGCAGACTCTAATAAAACTCGATATACTCTCTCTCTCCATACTGTGTGTGTGTATATATAGTATAGTATATTTATACGTCATAACAGTGCACCGAGGCTGTAATAACACTATGCATTAAAAATGAAGAGAATTCAGAAAAGATTATTGGACTCTTACGTCCATTATTCATTATTAAATATTCTTCTATATATATATTACGCATGTAATACATTGCTTAAACAGTTTGTGATAGATGTAAATAATAATAAATAATTATATAAATGAATAAAAGGTGATAATGATATATCCCATATATTAAGGATTATAATATATCCTGGTAATTTTTTATAACTGAAAATTTCATGCCTGACAAACCAGCACGAAAATAAAAAGAAATAAAAAAAGCAAAACGATTCATGAATCTGAATCAAAATCACGAATCGAATCAAAGCTTCATTTAAACTTCATCGTTTTTATTGACATAATAAGTGGTTAAAAGCTCGAAATATGTTCTTATATACTTTCTGTGCCTTAGAATCAGCGATAGTTATGATTATGAAGCAGGATAAAATATTAAATCTATAGGTTGATTATAGAGGATAGCGGATAAACCACGCCCCCTCGGAAGATCCGCCTCATCCTGGTTACAGTTTGCATCAGCATCAACCTTACCTGACATTCAGCACGTACACAGACTGCACCATTTAAAGGCACGAGTCAGACTGTAAACCCAGAATTCGCTACAACTCTCACATACCAACGATTCCATCGCGACACAAGCGGTCACTTTATAAAACTAGGATAAACATATATTATTTTAACCATCGGTTATCCTAACACGTCCCTTTAAACGTGCAGTATTCAGACCTGAATCCCTGGCCTCGTCGCAAATGACTCCTAACTCGACGTTAAGTGCACTAAGCAGGAAGCCATAGTGTGCGTTGCGTGAAACACGCTTTAAGTGCGCATGCGTTAGGGAACCGGTGTTTTTTTTTTAGACGCGCACACCCGAACCATCATCTCATCTTGACCTTGACGGTGATGCTGACCTTCACGGCGGAATGCGGAAGCCTTATACATGCGTGATGCATGCTGCGAAAAATAATTCATTTAGTATTTAGCCTTGTCGCGGTTTGTTAACACTTTAGTATCACTACCATTATCATAATGAGGAAGAAATTACAGTGTGCACGTTGTACTGACAGCACACACAACTGTGATGTACCTGTTGACTAACTTAATAATTATTATTTCTGCTAATAAAGAAAATAAGCTTATAAAGCGTTCTCCCTACGTCATGTCTCATGGAACAGTCTGGAAAGACGATGACGCAGCGCGTGCTCATTTACTAGCAGCTCGCGACGCACACCAGACAACCAAATTTCTTATTTTTTTTCCTCTGTTTTCCCTATTATTATTGGTTTTTACCAGTTTATTCATTCTTTATACGTGAAATGTATTTTAAACCCAGTGCAAAGTTACTTCCGCACTTGGTTTTAATGAATGAATATCACCTTCCTCATTCATTTTTCTGCATTTTGTTTTTTTTTTTAGCTAACCATAAGGTAATCTATCAGCAGCTAGCATCCTTTTACCTCAGACTCCCTCAGCAACATCAGATAAAGCCTAACAGCTTTCCTCGCTGGTTATATAACCAACCCTTGAGGTAAGTTGCGTCCTTGCAACCGAGGCCTAATCGCAGCACGAAGGGCATATATTCTTCCTCTTTTAAATTTTTTTTTACAAACTTTATGAAGATTACCGCAGTTCTTTTTTCGTAGCCCTAGCAGAGAAGATTAATTACTCTAGAAAGTCAATTGAAAGATTATTAAAAGAGATCATACGCGGAGGACTGACTTACCTCCTGCTTTCGGTGATGCTGCCGCTACACTGCACCGCTTCCGTCTGACGCACCCCTTTTATACACTGGGCACGTGCACGGCTCAGATCTCCCTGGAAACCTGACGTAAGTAGGCACTTCTTAAAGTGGGCACGAGCGGACTGTCACGGATGCCTTGGAAACGACGTGAAGAGCAAAAGAACGATGAGAAAGTCCCGTTCACTTAATAAATATAACACACACGCAAACTAATTGTAAGGTAAATGTAATTTGTCGTAAAATCTTTATCGATGCTTGATACACATTTGAAGATTATTATTATTATTATTATTATTATTATTATTACATTTTGGTGTATTACCTAATTTATTCTTTTTAAACATGACTGCCTCCCAATTTGCTTCCTACTTCCTGTATAAGTGCCCTAAATAGGGCGTAATCTAAGACGTCCTCTACGTACCCTACATAGGGCGCTACATTTGAGATAAGACGCCATTTTGGAGCAGCATCTTTGGCGTCACGTGACCCATGGTTGCGGATACAGGCAACGTGCGAGATGGAATGTAGCTCGCGCTTCATTCCGCTGTGATGACGCGGTGTGCATAAAGGCGTGCGCGGAGGAATGGTGCATTGTGGTCGAAAGCTGTAAAGAAGTTCGAGCTAATGTTGCTAACGTACACTGAGGGAAATGAATAAAAATAAAAATAAACCTACCTAAAATAACAATCTAACAGACAATGAAATAAAACTCCACATATGTATTCGAAGCACATTTCCTTTAATATATCAGTGTAATCTGAAGGTAATCTGATTTAATTTCGAGAACGTTCACAATTATATTTAACTACTACACTATTGTATTAACAGTATTGAAGGGTTTAGAATATTTTCAATCATTCAATCATCCATAGTCTCCAGGGGGGGCTGGAGGCTATACCAGGAGACATACAGTAGGGCACAAAGCAGATTACACACACACACACACACACACACACACTTCAGACAATTTCGGAACTCCAGTTAACCTAATGTGCATATCTTTAGACAGGGGGAGGAAACCGGATTAGTTGCAGAAAACCCACCAAACACAGGGAGCACATGCAAACTTTGGACAGGGTGCCATTCAATCGCAGGACACACACACCCACGGGCAATTTGGAAATTCCAATTAGCCTAATCTGCATGCCTTTGGACTGTTGGAGGAAACCGGAGTACCCTTAGGAAACCATCCAAGCACGGGGAGAACACGCAAACTCCATGCGCGCAGAACCCGAGGTGGGAATCGAACCCAGGAGGTGCTAACCACTAAGCCACCGATCCACCAGTACTAAAAGGTAGTTTAATGAGATTTTCCGTGCCTTCTTTTATTCCTTCCAATACAATTCCCACTGAAAGGTAGGAACATATGAAAACATGTACTGTACAGTATGTATGTGTGTATGGAAGCCTGAAGCAATTAAAACCTCCACATATTGTGTTTATTTATTTTTTTTATTAATAAAAGTAAATAGTCAGATACAGGCATCATGTGAGACTAAATCTAGTCAGTTATGTTTTTAAATAGGACTACATGAGCAATTATTTTAGGGAAAAGAATATCGGTATCAGATATAAAACAAAATAATTCAATATTCAGTCGAGTCACTGAGTCGAGTTGATTTTTCAACATCCAATGCTGACTCCCGTTCAGTAATACAACTCCTGATCCCACCAGCCTGTTAAAAAAAAAACACACAAACAGAACATTAGTCTTGCTTTGGTAACTACTTTTAAGTTAAATGGGATTCAAATAAAAATGAAGATAAGGAAGACTCACTGCCTGGGTGTCTTCTCACGCCTAGTTTTCTTATTTCATCATAAACGAAGATCAGAATGCCGTACGGCAGCGGCACAAACCACCACTGCACCCTGGAATGGAAACAGAATCGACACGGTTGTCTACAAATCACTGTACATCTACATTTTATCACATGTACAGGCAATATTCTAGAAATGAGAATGTACTGTATATAATATCAATAGTGCTGAGGAAAAGAAAAACCTTATAGGCATGAAGTTGAAGATGTTTGGCATCCCAGGACAGTAACACAACAAGTTACCGAGACACAGCTGGAAGACTATCGCAGACACAAGCACCTTGTTTCTGCACACATTATAAATAATTATCATATACTGTAATCATCATAACATCTCAGCAGCTCTGATATTAATCGCAGGTTTATATCCGAGCTAATGGACTTGTTTTAATAGTGTACATAGTTTCTATAGCAGCGGTTCATTCACTGGAACTTGTACTGGGAACGCAGCACCATACATGGATTGAAAATGTGAAATTGTTGATATGGTCTTCAAGAGTGGATAAAAAAAGAGTCTGGCGAGAGAAGGACTTTTGTAGTCGCAACGTTATATGTAAGTAATTATACAATTATAGTGTGTCATTTAAAATCAAATAAAATAGTTTGAGGCAGATGATGAAAAAAAGTGATGTCCCAGTAAAATAATCAACTTCAGCGTGGTAAAAGTGAGTCACTAATGATTTTAGCGACCTACAGTGTAAGGATCTGTTCAATAATGGAAACTACAAAGCACTTTTGTAAATCGCTCTGGATAAGAGTGTCTGCCAAATGCCTAAATGTAAAATGTTATTGTAGTGACACCTCGTGGCAGGAGCTTGAGTTATAGCTGAGAACTAATTGGCTAAGACAGGCTGATCCAGAATGAAATAGTTATACTTTTTGGCCTGTTTTGTTGCACATATGCATCTAGACTAAGATATAGTTGTCTTCTGTGCATGCAGCTGTCATTCCATATAAATGTGTTTTTCTTAAGGACTCACTGACCTGAAGAAGCCCTGCTGGAAGACAGAGAGACGACGAGTTTTCCTGATTAACACGTCAGAAATCTGGCAGACCTCAATACTGACGAAGAAGACGGTGTAGCAGGTGTACTCCTGATACAGACGCTGACTGAATGTCTGTCACAGAAAATAAAGGTCACATATTTTTGTTTAGATAATTTAGATTAGACAGTGTGTTTAGGTTTCTGCTTTATATTAACCACATAGTTTCTGATAAATTACAATGGTATGGATTTACTGTTGGAGATTGATTAGAGCAGGATGTAAGACTTGTTACAGGACTAATAGGTCTTTCAGGTGTCACTGAGTGGAAATGAGTTTTATATAGACGTCGCACTTCTTAGGATAAGGATAAATGAGTGCACATTTAATAAATGTCACAAAGCTGGCTAATTGCATAATCAAACTGCTGCTCATGCTCATGTAACACACTCAGAGGAAAGAGCTATCAATTCCATCACTGCATACATGAGCTCTCATGAGGCCTGTGATTGGCTGGTGTCACTGTGAATGACAGGGGAGAGAGTGTAAACCCCTCCCATCCACAGAGCAGTTGTTGTGAACAGCCTACAGTTTCAATTTATTTTTTCAATATTACAATTTACACTTCTTACTTATTGTATATTGAAATTAGCTGAATAACTAAACTTGCCTTGACATATCTTTTAAACTTGAAAGTTTGAAAGACAAATCATTCTCTTTTAATGATTTTAACCATAAGGATTAAGTTCACCCTGAGACTAATCTAGTTCTACCGACCCATTCCTGTCCGTAGCTGTCCTGTAGGTCCTGCAGTCTGACGTCTTCCCACTGAGAGCGAAGGCCCACGCACAGCAGGGGGTACCAGCCCTCCTGAGCCATCGCTGTGAAGTAATCTGTGAATCCTGCGAAAGACTGGATCGCTCCTGAATGCAGGAAACACACCCCACATTGAGAAACACATACAGTACACAGCTAAAATAGAAAGTCAGTGCCGATATTAGGAGCCTGGATACCGATCTGAAAGTACGAGTAGACTGCGAGCGCTTCATTCACCAGCCGGTCCCTGCGAGGGTTCCTCGGTTTGAGATGCATGATGTCGCTCTCGGCTTTCTCGTAGGCCAGGGACACCGAGGGGAACTGAGAGAAGAAAGGTCAGAGGTCAGAGTGAAACATGCAGGACTTTAACATCACAAATGAAATGAGGGTAGCGGCAGAGCGAACTCACAATGTCTGTTGCGAGCTCGATGAACAGGATGGTGATGCAGCCAAGCGGCAGGGGCACGCTGACCGTGATGTAGATGAGGTACGGGGTCAGCTCTGGAATGTTCTTCGTCAGAGTGTAGGCGATGGATTTCTTCAGGTTGTCGAAAATGAGTCGACCTACACGGCAGAAGGAGTTCAAATAAAGTTACTGTTTCATTGGTAAGGGTCTCGCCTGCCATGTGGAAGCCACTTCCAGGACAAGCTAAGTGCGCGGCTCAATCTCAGGTTAAAGTGGGGAGGATTGTTTCAGGAAGGTATTTGGTGTTAAAATGTGTGACAAAGCTAAATTGTGTGGGTGAGATGATCTGCTGTGGCGCCCCCTAATGGTACCCGGAGGAAACCCACAAAGCACGGGGAGAACATGCACACAGAGGATGGAATCAAATTCGAACTGTGGAGGTCCAGGGTGACGGTGCTAACCACTTAGCCACTGTCCCACCAAATTGAATTGAATTGAATTGAATTGAATTACTTTTTTAATTGCTTTCACTCACCCTGTTCAACTCCAGTTACAATAGAGGCAAAGTTGTCGTCCAGCAGGATCATATCTGCTGCGTTTTTTGCAGCATCAGAGCCGGCGATGCCCATCGCAATACCGATATCTGCCTTCTTCAGAGCCGGAGAATCGTTTACTCCATCTCCTGTTACTGCCACGATGGAGCCCTGCCATGAACAGTTAGATAAACCTCTTATCATTCATATCAACATGCTGTCTTTTATCCATTATAAACATGTGCATGAGTAAGATCATGTGCAGAGACTTTGGTTTCAACTGCATGTATCTATTACAAGTACTGTAATATCCTGGTATTATTTTCAGAATTTATGGATCTCATTAAACATTAACGAGTCTCTCAGGATCCGAAAGAGAACACACACAGCGTATTGAGAGCGTATCGGTGTAGTTGGGAATGCTGTGATGCATCCGTCTCTAAAGTGGTGTATATTTTCCACTGAGGGCTCAGAAAACTTTTATATCTTCATGTTTCTACAGTACACCCTACGTAGTGGCCAATACGTTGTTGTGTAGGATTTTAGGATGATTGACAGGTGTCTAGCCATGCCTTCTTTCCCCGATTAGATGGATGAAGGTGCTAGAATGTGAATGAGGTGTGAAGCCTGGTCATTGGTCTCACCAGACGCTGGCAGCTCTCCACGATGATGAGCTTCTGCTGGGGAGACGTGCGCGCGAAAACCATCTCTGGGTGATTCCTCAGAGCTTCATCTAACTCTTCGCTGGTCATGTCCTTCAGCTGACCTCCGTTAATAACACAAGCACGAGCGTCTCTGTCGACCAAAGTGAGGATGATTGATGAATTATTGCTTAATCCTAACACCAGTCTAATCTAATCTAATTTAATCTAATCCAAAAAATGTTATCTGATCTTACTCAAATCAAACAAAAACTCCATTATAATGCACATAACCCATTTTGGCTGGCTACTTGATTCGATTGTTTTATAAAATTGTTATTTACAGACTGAGGTTAAAATTTTTTAAACAAAAACTTGACAAATTATTTTTACACTCTTTTAATTATTTACAAAATTTACAGTCATGTCGATGAAATTGGGCTTCCAGTTTACGTACTAAACATAACACAATGTTTTTGTGACAAGGAAAGATGTCTTCATGTGCCTAGAAAAAAAAATATTCCAGGTGTATTGCATTCAGGCTGCAACTTCAGAATTAGTGGCACCCTTTAAGAGGAGTTTTTTTTAAAAAGGAGACATATTATTATTATTTTTGGGTCTTTACAGGATACTTGTGATGAGAAAAGTAAAGAATGTCCACATGCACAAAGGATTCAAGCTAGTATTAATAAAATGTTGCATGCTGTCATGTGTTTCAGGAATGTCTTGCCAGTTCTTTTAGTAGTAGAGTATTGCACTAGTCTCTAAATAACATACGCAGCAACTGTGCAGCTTCTAATCTCACACCGTGCATGCCTTGTTTCTGTTATTTAGTCATGTTAATTTTGAAAAAAGGGTGCCAATAAGTATGGACCTGAATATAAACAGCTTGGAAAGAAGTATTCCTTCCTGTAATGTTTGACCTTTCGCAGTCTGACCGTATTAGCGGTGCGCTGCTACAGTATGATGACGTGACGTGACATCTCTGACATGTTTATGAGCAGGTATAAGTTGAGCCTTTATTTGTCACATACTGTAAACATACAGAGTCAGAGGTATGGCAGGGGCAGGCAGGGTTAAGGGCCTTGTGAGTCGTACTGTACTTTACCTCTTCTTAACCTGCTCCACAGGGATGCGCAGCCTGGTGGCGATGTCCTCCACCGTCTCACTGCCCTCTGATATGATGCCCACGTTCGCAGCGATCGCCTTTGCCGTGATGGGATGGTCGCCGGTAACCATGACGACCTGCAAATGAAAGTGGTATATAAATTGGCAATTAATTTCCATACATATTATACATTATTCATATAATAATATTTTTCTTATTTACAATGCACAGAATAAATTCTAAATATAATGTATGATATAATTTACATTTATCAACATAACATGAAATTATTAGACTGCACCTAATTTGTTAAACGTATTTAAAATAACTGATTCAATTTCGAGTATCACAGTAAAGGAAATCAAGGCTGTAGTCCAGCTGGTTATTACTCGGCTTTTCCATATTATTTGTGAGTTTATTTATGATGCAGAAGCGGTCGTACCCGGATGCCAGCCGTACGACATTTCATCACAGCGTCAGGGACGGTGGCGCGAGGAGGGTCGATCATGGAGATGAGGCCGACGAAGCAAAGGCCAGACGTGGGGAAGTTCATTTCATCAGTGTCGAAGCTGTAGCCGCGAGGAAACTCCTTCTCGTTCAGGTACACGTGGCAGAAACCTGACGAGTGAATAATAATAATAATAATAATAATAATAATAATAATAATAATAATAATAATGTTTGAGTGAAAAATTAATTACAAAAATTAAGCAGTGTTTATTTATTTCTGTGTGTAAGCATGTGATTTATTTATTTGCTGATTGAGATTTCCTTGAATGGAATTCAAATTTGTCTGAAAATGCGTGAATTCAATTTTGTCAAAATTCAGATTTTACAATATGTATATGTAATATTTACTTTTTATTGGAAAAGCTCATATTTTCATACCAGATCCTTTATTATTATTATTATTGTTATTATTATTATTATTTATGATGTATTATATCATAAACCATACTGATTTTATATATTTATTATTGGTGATGTGTGTTTGTGGAAATTGAATAAACAGTCATGGCCTGGGCAGTTTCTATTCCCATGTTTAAACAAAACTATAAAATGTAATAAATATTATGCCTGATATGTTTTAATTTAATTTCTTAGTGATATAAATATGAAATAATGATTAGGATGTGATGATGTGAGAGTAATCAGACCATTAGGCCTAATAAAACATTATTTGTTGTATGTTTAAAACGATCACAGTGTGACACTGGACCTAATCACTATAATCTGTCGGTGTGAATAGTAAATGAGACAGAAGGCAGCGCTCCGCTCCGTCTCACCCAGCACTCTCTCTCCCAGTCCTCCCAGGTCCATGTACGCGGTCTGGAAGGCCTCTTTCCACTGCTCGTCCAGTGGCAGCTCCTGGCCCTTGATCAGGATGGTGGAGCAGCGCTCGAGGATCCTCTCTGGCGCCCCCTTCATCACCATGAAGTAGCGCAGGTCCAGAGGGTCCTCCAGCTCGTGTATTGACAGCTGCTCACCACAAGGGGGAGACAATGAGATCGCAAATTAGAAACATGTGCACTAGATGTGATGTATTTGAGGTGTTTAACGCCAAATGTCCTTTCAGAGGACTCCTTAGGGACTCTCAGAGGACATCCCACTGCATTCTGGGTTCTGACCAGGAAATTTAGATGAATTATCTATAGCAGCAGCCCTGAGAAGTATAACTCACATTCTAACATCTTATCATTTCTACAGCTCACTCTCATGGTCTTGTGTTTATAGCTGCTGTAATGTAAGTGAGAACAGCGAAAAGCAATACTACAGCGGTACCTTGGCATACAAATCCCATCTATTTGCATTTTTTTGTCATGGATTAATGCCTATTTATTTCATATTTGACTTCATTTACATGTCCTTTCTAAATGTTGTAATTGTTTTTATATACAAAAATATGATTACAGTGTTGGAAATTGGTAATATTGGTAATAATTTTGGTAAAATTGGTAATTATTTCCTATGGGAAAATGCATTTCGCAATAAGAACCCTTAAGAACCTTAAGAACATGTGTGGGATGAATGTTTATTAGATAATAAAATCACCTTCACATAGTAAGAGTAATTCGGATTAAACACACCACCCTGTCATTTATTATTTTTCTAGGACAGCATGACACACGCAGTGTTTCGATCGTTTCTGCACATTGAAAAACAAACCCGATACCAAACTGGTCCCAAAATGATCATAAACTTGTTGCCATGGAAACGGTGATCCGCTGTCATAGACAAACCTTCATAGTTTTTTGCTTCTGAGAATAATATCGGGTCATTTTAGGACGCTAATAAAATAATTCTTTAACAAAAATTGTGTATTATATAGTATATTACAAGATATTTATTAATAAAGTGGATTTTTTTCACCCTTTGGAAAGTAACAAACTTTTGCTCAAGTTCTGATCATAATCTTACCTGAAACTTGTTGGTGGAGTTGAACGGCACCTCACATAACTTTTTGAAACGTGCTCTGTAGTCTATGATGTTTCCGATGGTTAACTCTGTGAACTTTAGCAGCGCTGTCTCAGAAGCATCGCCCACCACTTCTCTCTGCACAATGTACGAGTTCATTATAATTAATATTAATTTTCTCAAAAAACAAACAAACAAAAAAAACTGTTAAACAGATGCAAACTGTAATATGATTCTGGATTTATAATCAACATCTTGACATCCTGGTCATTAAATGAATCTCACAGTCGTTTATAATAATTACAGTGATTGTGTATTGCTAACGCTAATTCCTTATCTCATTTGTAATAATAAAGAATAAAGCTCATTGATGTGCCTGATTTATATCACCCCTAATTTTTTTTTTCTACAATGCAAATTTAGCACACAGTATTTTCCTCACCTTAGGGATCGCCACTGTCTCCTGATTGGGTTTGAAAAAGGCCCGATTGCACAGACTCGCAACTCGTCCCAGTGACCTCCACGTCTCCGAGGACTGGTCGAAACTCTGACCTGGATGAACACAGTGATGTATTACTATATTGTCCACTCTAGAATTACTGGCACACTAAATAAAATTAATTAAAGATGTATTCGGATGAAAACATTTTCAACCCTGTAAGATTTTGGCATAAACATGTAATAAGCCATGTTGTTTTTCAGTTGTTGTTGGAACTGTAAGGACGATGCAGACATAAAAGTTAAAATCAAAATTCAAACTGTTCATGAATGAAACCAAAAGCACTGGTGAAGATTCATTTATGTGAAAAATATGTGGAGGACCTAAAAATCCCACGATCTCTATCCTTCTGGCTGCAGCCCCTGTGTGACCTTTAGTTTGATTAAGAGGTGTTCAGGGCCACTTTACTTTGCTTGTTTGCTCGTGTCTCTTTCTTTTCAGCTCCGTGTCAGCCGTGTTTCTTCCTTAATTCTTACAAATGGTCACATAACTAAGCACGCCTTTCGGAAATGTTCAGAAATGTTCCTGAAAATGTTGCATATTGAAAAACATTTTAACATACTTATTTTTGGGGTGATTTGTCATGCTAGAAAAATAGTTTTTAACCAAATAAACATTTAAATCCCCGGTCATTACTCTGAACTGGTGTAATCATTTCCCAAGCATTAAAAAAAAAAAAAAAAATTCATAGTATAAAAATTAGTTACAAGATTTTGGCACCCTAAACTTTAAAATGAAGATCAGCCATTCCCAAATTTTACAAAGCTGTAGCCCGGTTTGAGAGTGAAACAAGTTAAACACGACTAAGATAAATGAAGAATATTATGTTTTTCAAATTCCATATTTTATCAGTTCTGGTAACTATATAAATGGAAATACTTAATAAAAAGTTTTATTTATTTGTTGTGAATCACTGCTCACTTGCAGTACCCGTACGACACATTAGAGGGTGCTGCGCTCGCACAATTTGGGAAACACTGGTTTACAGACTTTAAACACTAAACACACAGTTATAGAAAATGCAAACTGAAGAATATAAATATAATCTGCTGTATTAGGGCAAACTTTTGGAAAACTGATACAGAGAAATAATGACAGCATTAAAAAGGATGGTGTAACCTTTTATTTTTTTTTTAAAGAGCCATTAATCCTTTAACTTTGTAGGGGTGTCAATAATTTATATTAAAGAAAGTTCTATTAGACTATCGAAAAATCCTATCATTAATAAAAAAATTTATTTTCAGACAGATCTTTTATTTTTCTTCTTTTTTCTTTTTTAAGGGTGCTAATAATTCTGGAGCTGATTCTAGACCTCAGGGTTCAATGTACTATAGTGTAGTTATGGTTTAGGCCTATTGGGAGACTGTAATGACTTTTCAGAATTTTTTGAGCTCGCATTCCTCACCTGACTGATCCTCGGTTGTGTCTGCAGCGTGGATCATGTTGTCGAACCACAGGTGAGCCACGGTCATACGGTTCTGTGTCAGCGTTCCCGTTTTATCCGAGCAGATGACGGACGTAGAGCCCAGAGTCTCCACAGCTTCCAAATTCTTCACCACGCAGTTCTTCCTGGCTAGACGTTTGGCCGTCAGGGACAGACACACCTTTTACACAGAAATACACAGTTTACACTGTGATGCCATATAAACATATGAATATCCAATATATAAATTTAATTAATTATTCATTTATGAACATAATAGCTTTTTATGTCCCATGAGTTTATATTACCTGCAGCGATTATTTGCACGGATAGCTGTGTAAATACTTACTGCTCATATTCGCATAATGGAGGCAGTGTTCAGGACAGTTTGACTTTGGAGTGCCAAGGTGAGATAAAGCACCGTATAAACGGACATTTTAAATGCGTGTTTGAGAAGGAACATGACCTCCATCTCTCCTTTCTATCATTACTACCGCTGTTACTTGGAGTAATCAAAATGATATTTATGGAGCATTTATAAAAATAATTCACAAATGCATTGGCAGAAAAATAAATACGAATATGATTTTTACACACAGGCACATTGACACCGAATGGGAATATTTAATTTCATATCAGTAATTATTTAAAACATAAAAAAAAAAAAAACTATCATTAATGTCCACAGTGCACAGTTTCTAGCTAAATGTCACTTTGAACCCCCCAGACCAGCAGAGGGCGCCATCATTGTCAAAATAGACTTGTCTCATGCAATTTAGTGGTGTCCAAAGAGTATGCATTTAAAAGTAACATTAAAACTAACAAGTAGCAGTTATGAAACTAGTCATTTATCGAAGATTAGAAAGACGCTATGCTAATCATACAGAGCTCATATTTATCATTAGAAATGTCATAAAACTCAAAAATCTGTTGAAAAAACCCTAAGACTGTAGTGATCAATTGATCCTCAGACAAACTCAACTTGTCAGCTTTCTTGCTTCTTTTTGTTGACGTAATTGTGATTACGAAAGGTTAGTGGCTTACGTGTCATCTACAGAGAGAAATGTTCAGCTAAAACACATTACATTTTACCAGTAAAAATGTGTCCAGGTATTATTTTAATTTTTTTCGTACTTACCGTAACAGTAGCTAACAGTCCCTCAGGCACGTAAGCCACCACGATAGCCATGAAGAAGATCATGGCCTCCAAGAAGGCGTAACCGATAAACATGGCGACCACGAAGAAGGTGAAGCCGAAGAAGATGGCCAAGCCAGCGATGATGTCGACGAAATGCTCGATCTCGATGGCGATCGGGGTTTTCTCGTTGCCCACTCCTGAGGCCAGACTGGCGATGCGTCCGATGATGGTGCGGTCACCGGTGTTGATGATAATGCCTGTACCTACACCTGTAAGGGGGGGGGGGATGGGTGGGATGGGGGGTTGTATGCTCTTAGTAATCACTTGATATGCTGCTCCTGGGTTGTTCATGAGCTAGTCGCTCATTGCAAACATACGGTATACAGCGCTATCTATCCAGAAACCTCTGTAGTCCAACTAGGGGCCATAGAGGCCAGTGGTCACTACTGTAATTCTTCCCATTTTTGTCCATGGTAGGACCGCCGGCAAATTTTGGAATAATCTGCATCTTCCCAGACTGTTTGACCTGAGAGACCTGAGTACCAGGAAGTAATCCACCAAGCAGAAAGGAGAACATGCAAACTCCATGCACACAGACTCCATGGTGGGAATCCAACCTGGACCATGAGGTGAAAGGCAACACTGCTAACCACTAAACCACTGCGCCACCATGAAGTGCTATACACTGTGCCTATACTGTATGTGTTACCATTTGCATGAAATACACCGTGTGTTACCCTCTAAGCAGGTTGTGGAGAAGAAGGCGATATTGCGGGTCTCCAGTGGACTCTCGTGTGTGCACTCAGGGCTCCTGGACTGAGGCTCTGACTCACCAGTCAGAGATGAATTATCCACCTGAGGACAGGAAATGAGAATAATGGGATGTTGTGTGTCTGCTTTCAGGTCAGATCTAAGCTCCAGGCAAGAAAAAGAAATCCATTTTAAAATGCATACCCTTATTATGTTCCACTACTTTGTTACATCATAACTGTAATTTGAGGTTAACATTCTCTACAAAACTGGAAAGACTATGATTGGATTGAAATGCTGCCTGGTGCGATAAATCTCAATCTGTCCTGTAACATGCAAATAGAAGGGTCAGAATTTGGGCCTCCAACCTGCCTTGTGTCATCCGTTCACACTGGTGGTGCTAAACTGGTGTTGGGAATTCATTTTATTTTGCTTTTAATCAACAAAATGAAATTTCCCAGATCCAGATCTTTAGATTATTCCAGTGTCCAGAATGATAATGTCGTAGAAAAAAAAAGTTGTACTAGAAGAACTATAAAAAATGAACCTATCACGTTGGATACTGTAGAAATCAGTTAGATTAAGGGTGTGTGGTCAGGCGTCTCTCCAAATACGGGAATGACTGTTTATAGCTGCTATAAAGTAAGGAATAACAGGAACCTGTCTCGAGGAGGTTCCACTAGGACTGTAGGACTCAAGTCCAATCCTTATATATTTTCTGGATAGTTTTGAGAGTGGGTTCTGCTAAACATGGTCTATGGACGTTTCTTGTTTCATACACACCATTGGATAGAAGTAATTATTCCATCTTCTTCATCTATTTCTTCTTCTTCTTCTTAAAAATAACTGTCTAATCTGATAATGTAGTAATAAAAGCTTTGAAATTACCCCTCAATCTCGTCTTGGGTTTGACCCCTAAAACCTCTTTCTTGACTCAGGATTGGTTTTAAACTTCGAGAACATCTCACTGTTTGGTGTTTTAATCCTGGCACATGGCAGTATTTTATTCCTACCAGTTTCTTTATAAACTTTCTACTTCCTGATCGGTGTGTTTCCTGATGCGTATTTCATTCTTTTATTTTTATTTTGCCCGTGTCCCTGTCTTTGGAGTGAACTGTCAGTTTCAGAGTAGACAAGTCTGTTTTTTTTAGGTTTTTGTTTGATATTTCTTTCATCTCATACCTTTGACTTTTACTTCCTGATGAAATCTGACAAAATCTCTCTGTTCCCCTCAATCTATTTTTTGAGACATCTCAACCAGCCCGATCAACCAATCTAAATAACAGTGAAAATGGGACCCACTATAATACGTGTGACGGTGATGTATCAGTGTGTGTCTTTCCTTACATTTAATGTAGTTTATATTTCATGAATTTAGTTTGAAGGAAGATTTTGAGGCTGTACTTCAACTTTCATCCAACTGAGCAGAGACGATTTAGGTTTCCTTCTGATCCCAGATCAGCATCCCAGACCCTGATCCACTGAGCCACCTTAGCTCTGTTCTCGGTTTCTCTCTATAGCAGTGGTCTAGTCACGCACCTTACAACCCTGAGACGTAATGATACGGACATCCGCAGGAACCCGGTCTCCTCCTTTAATCTCCACCAGGTCACCCACCACCAGCAGGTTGGCATTGATCTGGGTCTTTTGACCATCTCTGACCACCGTGGCTTGCTGGATGGAGGAAAAAAAAAAAAAACTCATTAGATTCATTTTTTGTCTTTTTTGTTTTTCTGCTCATGTTTAATTTAGAATCACTCCACCCTTGCCAAACAGGATCGGCTTTCACTAGGCCACTGTTCTTAAGGAAACTTTAAGCTTTTTTTAAACTTGGTGTTTAACATCTTTGTGGTTTCTGTCACATGACAAGCTGCAAGCGTTTTACACAAACAAGATTATAAACTAAAAGACTGGCACATAGCTGTAGTATGAGACTTCAGGATGTGCGTTGATCTCACCTGTGGAACCAGGTTCTTGAAGCTGGCGATGATGTTGGTGCTCTTGAATTCCTGGTAGTAGCCAAAGCAGCCGGTCACGACGACCACAGCGATGAGAGTGATCGCCAAATAAAGCTTCAGGTAGACAGATGAAGGAGTCCATTAGGACGGTAGTGAAAAGGACGAGCAGGAAGTTTTAGCTTTAAACAGACAACATCAATAACAGATTCTGCAACGATTCTCTAAACTACACAGTTGTGCAACGATTCTCTGCTTCTGTTTATTTCTTATTCAAACAGAAGAAGGCTTCTACTGGACGAACTGGACGAACAGGTAAATAAATCTGTTCTGATAGAAAACCTATGTTGCACAAACAAGGCTTCAATTAACCAGTCATAAGATTTTATTTTGGACAAGTAGAATCTTTTTTTTTTCTTTTCCCAAACTACTGTTTCTATCCTCCAAGACAAGGCTTTGGTGAAGTTGTGGATTCTTTTGCCCCACAGGAGGCTTCCTTTTTCTCAAACACAGGCTTCTTCTGCCAAAGCTTGGGCTTTTCCCCCCGAACTGAACCTTTTTTTTTTTTTTTTTTTACCTAACCCTCACCTAACATTTTGGGGCCTTTTTCCTAAACATATGTTTAATTGGTCATGAAAGGTAAAGTAAATCTGTCCTTATAGAAAACTTTGAATACCTTCTTTTGCCCAACCTAATGGTTCTAATTCCCAGGGATGAGGATTTCTTGGCCAAGCAAAGGCTTCTTTTACCCAAACTGGGGTTTCTATCCTCCATATCCTTCTTTTGCCCAACATGAGGCTTCCTTTGGTCAAACAGAGGGTTCTTATCCCCAAGCTTAGATGTCTCTAGTCCAAGCCCAGAATTGTGACAACTTGTGTCTAAACTACTGCAAAACCTATTTTGCCCAACCAGACGTTGTTTTTCCCAACCAGGGACTTTTCCCTCAACTTGAGGTTTCAGATGTTTTTTGGCCATGCTGTTCATGTCCTTAGAATACTTTTAATACCTTGTGCCCAACTTGAAGGCTTGAGACATTATGGATTTTGGCCAACCAGAGACTTCTTTTATCCAAACTAGTCTCCAAGCCAAGACTTCACCTAAGCCGAGTATTCTTTTGTCCAACATGAGGCTTCCTCGGCTCAATCAGAAACTTCTTCTGCTGAAGCATTGGCTTCCTTTTGGCCAAGATGAGTCTTCTTTTCACTTACCCAGACAGAGGCTTCCATACCCCAACCTCAGTACTGAGACTACTGTTGATAAGACTGGACTGGCTACATAAGTTGCAACTAAAATCTTCAACCAACCAACCAATCTTTTTGTGTGTGTGTGTGTTTATCTCCCTTTGATAAGTTCTGTTTGACTTGGATCTAAGTTACGCATGGACACAGGGATATCCAACCCACTCTCATGTTAATGATTATGACCTTACTTTGTCCTCTGAGCTTCATATCTGACTGCCTGCTTGAATTAAACAAGTTCATGTTAAATTTGGTATTAAACATTTACATTTACGTCACTCAATATGAAACACACACCAAATTGTACCTCATTTAAATTTTAAACCACATAAATGTAAAATGAGTGTATAAAAAAAAACAAAAAAAAACATCATGTTTAAAATTCTCACATTGTCATAGCTGGCGATTTCACCCTTGGCGCACTCGATGCCGAAAGCGATGAAGCAGATGACGGCGGCGACCCACATCAGACACTGCAGACCGCCAGCCAGCTGCCGGGCAAACTTCACATACTCGGGCGTCCCTTTGGGCGGTTTCAGCTCGTTGGGGCCGTCGCGCTCCAGAGTTTGCTGAGCGGTCCTTGAGGTCAGACCCTGCGCCATGGTGCGACAGATCAGACAGGAGGGTCAGCACGGAGTTATGGACATGATATTAATGATCCTGGGTGTAACAACAATAATGCTGGTGGGTTTAACGAAGGAAATTTACATTGTATTTACATTAGTGTAAATACAATTAATCAAAGCAAGTAAATAATGAACTCAAGCAAATCCATTGTGCACCTTTGGTGGGATCCAACCTTAACACTGGAGTCCATTCAAAATTAAAGAAAAACAGATAAGCCACATAAAGAGCATTTTGAGTAGACGCAAGATGAATTTTGGTCAGTGTTATTTATGAATTAAAAAATATTCTGATCCTAATCCAAATATCCAAATATTCTGACTAGCTGTTTACATTTGAATAATAATAATAATAATAATAATATAGTTGTCCAACAGCTAGTAGTAATTTGAGGTGAACCTTACTTTCGTGATGCTCGTCGTGTATCTCGCCTCTAATTCCTCAATCGTGATCTCGTGATCGTCCTGCGCAGATAAACAATAATAAAAAAAAAAGAATCATGTTCCAATCTTGCACAGCGGAGACACACACACAAGTGTGAAAACCTCCTTCCACTCACAATGTCCATCTCCTTCTTCATGTTCTCCAGTCTCTCCTTTTTCTTAATTTTTTTCTTTTTCTTGATCTTCACATCCATGTCGCCGTCCATTTTATCCATCTCCACAAACATCTCGTAGGAATCCTGTGAAGAACATAACACACACACACACACACATTAGTCAGAAACGTCTGCTTTGTTTAACGCTACAACTGATTTCTTTGTTTCGTTTCTAAGAGTTCTACATGTTGTTGTCTTTTTTGTTTTGTTTTGCGTACCGTTTTAGTCATGATGCTCAACTCGCTGTTCAAGTCGATCGACGTCCAAACCTCCAAGCTTTTTTCGGCTGAAATTGTGAAAATGTCCAGGTATCACGCAGACACCTTGTTCATAAACCCTCAAGGAGACCGCACGGGAGTGTGTTATCACCTAGGACAGGTTTATATACCGCACCGCTGCCTCGTGTCCTTCACCGGCGTGAACCAGGCTGCGTTCCCAAAGTCACCCTCGGCTTGTCTCTGCTTTATCACTATCAGCAACTCTGATACTGAACCCATTCCCTTTTGTTTGAGTGCAAATGTTTTAGATTTTTTCTTTTTTTTTTTTACTTCCAACACATGTAAGTAGAAGGTCATTGTGCACCGCACAACCAAGCGTTCACTTTCATCATCAAGAGCACAGCTCTTGTTTTACAGCACAGCAATTATATACTTTGTATTCATTTATACAACAGATCGTTCTAACTGCCCGAATGACCTGATTGGACGAGATGTGTTCCATGAGTGGTGATATTCAGCACAACGGCACTGACTCTATGCGTCACTCAACGTCCCAGGTGTTGTACAGTGGTTCATTATTCATCATATATTATCATTTTCAGTCGCAGCGTCGGTCTGGACGGTCCGCAGTACTGAGGAGAGAGCAGCTGCCTGACAAAACCCACATTCACACGCAGTCACAGAAGCACTTTCAGCTAAAACACACGTCTGATAACGTTATACAGTATGTTCGTCTTAAACAACACTTTGACTCTCTAATAATCACTTCTAGGTCGTTCGGAATCGCCTCTGAACCCCGGTGTTGTTCTGTTCATGTTAACGCGAGCTAACAAAGCTAACTAGCTTCTAACACAAGGCTGAATCCCAACTCCCTCTCTAACCCCTGATCAAGGGCACTACTTGGTGTATGGAACAAGGGATCGTGCACCCTACATAGTGCACCAGCTTTCCATTTGACTGCTTTTTGGGATTCAACCTCGCAAGTATATGGACCTGATATTCTACATCAATGTCAATGTAATTTGTAAAGAACATTTAAATACAACACCGTCGTCCAAAGTGCTGTACAACGACAGACAAACCACAATACACAATACACATAACAATAAAGCATAAAATTGTAATGGATCAATCTACATTAAAAGCTGTTTTTATCGGTTACACTTCATGCTTTCATGATCAAAACTTACGGTACAGAAAGCAATGTCATATTTTATTATATTTATATTTATATACTATTATATTATATCATATTCACTTGAAACCAGGTTAAAGTGCTTAATGCCCGCTTGAGTAGGGCAGTCTGAATTAGCTGAATTAGTGTATGTGTGTGTGTGTGTGTGTGTGTGTGTGTGAGAGAGAGAGAGAGTTTGCTTTCATAGTTAAATTGATGCAATCTGTGTGAGATAAGAGCCATTTCCCATGTAAGTGCTCACGGCTATTGTTTGCTCTCGGCACCCAGCGTGCGTAAGATTCAGTACAGACGTAATTAAAGCCCCGCTGAGACGTTCAGTTCCTCTTTAGCAAATCAGTGTCTCTATTATCAGGTTTTTTTTCTTTCCTGGAACTTCATATAATTCAATATATTATGTGTTGAATAACAGTGCTTCTGAATTCTCGAATCTGATTGGTTCAGAAGATGTTACTAGTTAAAGCTGTCGAAACACTCGTTTATATTGGTATTTATACTAAAAGAATAGATTCTATAGTACTGTAACACTTTTACACAGTCAAACACTTTTATACAGTTTTTATACAGTTTTTTTTTTTTAACATAAGTAGATATTTATTTCATATTTATAGGAGGAGTCTCCAGTGTCAGTGATTTTGTATATGTCATATATATTTATATAGTTTATGGAAACAATGAAGAGTTCACTCCAGAATAATTAGCTTTTTATGTCGTTTTTCTTACAGGTGCATGTGTTGGTGAGATGAACAGTTTTGTTTCAGTTTTTGTAAAATGCTGACAATAGTTCTACGCCATCACCACCCGGGCTACACCAGAGAAAGAGTGGACACATGCATTTAAAGGGGATATCCCAATATTATTATGACATCATTTTAGAAAAGGGGGAATTTTATGTTGGCACGTCTGGGGCCCAGACTTTCAGGCATCCTAATGAGTTTTTGTGTACGTTAAGACCCCCAAAAATGGCATGGACTGTGGGAAAAAAAAAAAATCCCTAGAAGAACAAGAGGGTGTGGCTGCAAAGTGACCAAGGTTATGTACCAACCTGAGCAGCGACCTCATTTCCCCTCTCGTCTGTTCCAACCACTCAGCATTCAGCATCCGCAGTATATTAATCACCTCCTGATCATCTCTCATCATCTGCACCTGTTTCTCACTGGGTCAGGACTTAAGTTAGATGTTTTTTATGCTTGAACAATTTACAAGTCACTGTGTGGCTTAACAAATAAAAATATTCCCCTGAAGCAGGTACAGAGACTGGCCTGAAACCAATAAGAGACAAAAGGGTATTTTTTTTTCTAACGACTATAATAAAAATCTGGGTCTTGGAAAGTTAATATGAAGAAATGATGGGTAGAGCGGGTCAAGACCACTTGAGTATACAATACATCGTAATTTGACAGAACATCGGGAATGATTTGCTATCTGAGTCTGTTAGGATACAATATAATACAATGCAGGCGATATGGGCTTATCTTCTATTTTTTTTTCTTCTTCTTCTACAGATAATTTTTTTTCTACAACAGTGAACAGTTGGTGACATCAACCAATTGGATCAACAAACTAAAACACATTTCCTGTTAAACAATCGCACGTCATAATGCGCGATTAATGAAGGGACATCTTTATGGTCTTGCTATCCGCTATCACTCAAATAAAGATGGTCTCCCTTTTGAGTCTGGTTCCTTTCCAGGTTTCTTCCTCCTGTATGTCTCAGGGAGTGGCTTTTTCCCCACCCCCGAGGCGTATCTTCTATTTTTTTTTCCTTCTACTTCTACGGCTAAGTTCTTTTCAGCTGTATTTTATTCCATCATTAATTTCTTATTGATAATTATGTTTTTAAGGTCACGGACGGTGAAATACACATTTCACTGAATATCGTACTGTGTATGACTGTGTACGTGACAAATAAAATTTGAAGTTGAATTAGCTACAATGGAATAAAATATCGTATAGTACAGTATTATATTGTATTGTATAGTAGCCTCTGATTACGGTGGCCGAGAAGTGCAAAACAACTTAACAAAATGAAAACAAAATAACAAATTAAAAACCACAATAACAAAACCCAAAACAAAATAACAAAACCCAAACCTAATTTGTTATTTTGTTTTGCGTTTTGTTATTTAGTTTTCGGTTTTGTTCATTTGGTTTGCGCCTCTCGGCCGTTCAGAAACGAACCGGAAAAGGTAGGTATCGTTTGCGAATGAAATTCTTACCGCTGATTGGACGAGACACCTGTCACTCAGGATATACAGGAAGTACTGTAGCGGCGGTAGATTCGTGTGTGTATAAATGTGCAAACATGTCCCGTCCTTATTGTGGTTTCAAATATGGCGTTCTGACAAATTTTTGCAGTTCTTGTGGAATTCTTTTTTCTTTTAAAAGAGACACAGCAGTTCGCAAACTAAGCTTTATACCGTGAAATGTCATCAGCATGTGCAGAATCACGGCATACGAATGTCCGTCCTCAAAGTAACGTTGAATAAATTCCATTTCCTTGCTTTCTAATGAAAAATTTTATTATTTTCTTAGTTTTGCACACCGAATTAAAAAAAAAAAAATAATGAAGCAGAACACACAAGAAACCAAGTTAGACACACAATTTCCTACTTCCTGTTTTATCTTGAGTGACAGGTGTCTCGTCCAATCAGCGGTAAGAAGTTCATACCGTTCAACTATACCTACCTTTTTCGGTTCGTATCTGACTGGCCGAGAAGTGCAAAACAAATCAACAAAACCCAAAACAAAATAACATTCAAAGACAAAATAACCAGTTCAAAACCAAATTAACAATTAGTTTCGGATTTTGTTATTTTGTTTTCGGATTTGTTAATTTGGTTTTGAATTTGTTATTTTATCTTTGAATGTTATTTTGTTTTCGGTTTTGTTAAGTTGTTTTGCACTTCACGGCATTTTGTGGTTATTTATCACACACCATTTTTTGTTCTCTGTAAAAAAATAAAAATTATATTTAGTTAATGATTGAGTCGGTGGTTAATTTGGATTATTTTCTTTCAAATCGCTAACCTCGATTGTTGCATATCTACATTTAATATTCACCCCAATTCGAAATTACTTTCCATCAGAAGTCACATGATTAATTCATCTGCTTGCAACGGGAAAAAATCTCGGGCGTTATCAATTCTCAAAATATCAGTTTTCAGTTCTCTAATTGTGACCCACGTCCGGTTTGAGTTCCCATCACATGGAAACCACAAACTGCTGCTGAGCATAGAGCCATGTGTTCTGCTTACAGTAATACTTCCTGTTTCATGTGACACCTGAAGACAGTTACACTTAGTGACCACGATGAAGGCTCGGACTGCCGAAGGACAGTTTCGTACCCGAGTCTCAAACAGTGAACAGTTGGTGACACCAACCAATTGGATCAACAAACTAAAACACATTTCCTGTTAAACAATCGCACGTCATAATGCGCGATTAATGAAGGGACATCTTTATGGTCTTGCTATCCGCTATCACTCAAATAAAGATGGTCTCCCTTTTGAGTCTGGTTCCTTTCCAGGTTTCTTCCTCCTGTATGTCTCAGGGAGTGGCTTTTTCCCCACCCCCGAGGCGTATCTTCTATTTTTTTTTCCTTCTACTTCTACGGCTAAGTTCTTTTCAGCTGTATTTTATTCCATCATTAATTTCTTATTGATAATTATGTTTTTAAGGTCACGGACGGTGAAATACACATTTCACTGCATATCGTACTGTGTATGACTGTGTACGTGACAAATAAAATTTGAAGTTGAATTAGCTACAATGGAATAAAATATCGTATAGTACAGTATTATATTGTATTGTATAGTAGCCTCTGATTACGGTGGCCGAGAAGTGCAAAACAACTTAACAAAATGAAAACAAAATAACAAATTAAAAACCACAATAACAAAACCCAAAACAAAATAACAAAACCCAAACCTAATTTGTTATTTTGTTTTGCGTTTTGTTATTTAGTTTTCGGTTTTGTTCATTTGGTTTGCGCCTCTCGGCCGTTCAGAAACGAACCGGAAAAGGTAGGTATCGTTTGCGAATGAAATTCTTACCGCTGATTGGACGAGACACCTGTCACTCAGGATATACAGGAAGTACTGTAGCGGCGGTAGATTCGTGTGTGTATAAATGTGCAAACATGTCCCGTCCTTATTGTGGTTTCAAATATGGCGTTCTGACAAATTTTTGCAGTTCTTGTGGAATTCTTTTTTCTTTTAAAAGAGACACAGCAGTTCGCAAACTAAGCTTTATACCGTGAAATGTCATCAGCATGTGCAGAATCACGGCATACGAATGTCCGTCCTCAAAGTAACGTTGAATAAATTCCATTTCCTTGCTTTCTAATGAAAAATTTTATTATTTTCTTAGTTTTGCACACCGAATTAAAAAAAAAAATGAAGCAGAACACACAAGAAACCAAGTTAGACACACAATTTCCTACTTCCTGTTTTATCTTGAGTGACAGGTGTCTCGTCCAATCAGCGGTAAGAAGTTCATACCGTTCAACTATACCTACCTTTTCCGGTTCGTATCTGACTGGCCGAGAAGTGCAAAACAAATCAACAAAACCCAAAACAAAATAACATTCAAAGACAAAATAACCAGTTCAAAACCAAATTAACAATTAGTTTCGGATTTTGTTATTTTGTTTTCGGATTTGTTAATTTGGTTTTGAATTTGTTATTTTATCTTTGAATGTTATTTTGTTTTCGGTTTTGTTAAGTTGTTTTGCACTTCACGGCATTTTGTGGTTATTTATCACACACCATTTTTTGTTCTCTGTAAAAAAATAAAAATTATATTTAGTTAATGATTGAGTCGGTGGTTAATTTGGATTCTTTTCTTTCAAATCGCTAACCTCGATTGTTGCATATCTACATTTAATATTCACCCCAATTCGAAATTACTTTCCATCAGAAGTCACATGATTAATTCATCTGCTTGCAACGGGAAAAAATCTCGGGCGTTATCAATTCTCAAAATATCAGTTTTCAGTTCTCTAATTGTGACCCACGTCCGGTTTGAGTTCCCATCACATGGAAACCACAAACTGCTGCTGAGCATAGAGCCATGTGTTCTGCTTACAGTAATACTTCCTGTTTCATGTGACACCTGAAGACAGTTACACTTAGTGACCACGATGAAGGCTCGGACTGCCGAAGGACAGTTTCGTACCCGAGTCTCAAACAGTGAACAGTTGGTGACACCAACCAATTGGATCAACAAACTAAAACACATTTCCTGTTAAACAATCGCACGTCATGACGCACAATCACAGAAGGGACATCTTTATGGTCTTGCTATCCGGTATCACTCAAATAATGATGGTCTCCCTTTTGAGTCTGGTTCCTTTCCAGGTTTCTTCCTCCTGTATGTCTCAGGGAGTGATGGCTTGAATTTAATGTTAAATGTAAATTGTGTAGCATTGTGTTGTGGTGATTTGATTTGTTTTGTTTTCCATCACTTATGCGGCCATATTTTTATATTTAATTAGTAATATTTTTGCTATTTGCAAAAAAACAAACAAACAAACAAACAAACAAACAAACAAAAAGGCTTTTTCCTCACTAAGGACAAATATTTTTGAGACTTTATCCTGAATTGCTATTCCTGTAAACCTGCTTTGGGACAATGTCCATTGTTAAAAGTGCTATACAAATAAACCTGAATTGAATTGAATTTCTCAGGTTATTATTTTACCCGGACAAAGAGCCTCAAGACAAGCAAAAAGTCCCCTTTGACTAGGGTGAGTGTTGCTTCTCTGTTCAAAGTCTTGTGTTTCACTGGTGTTTAAGGCGTGCACTTACGTCATGCCCTCTCCATCTGCCTGATCTTGACATCTGTTCTTGGAAATTATCAACCAGGATTCTGCACGTTTAAAAAAACTTTGAACAATTATTAAATCCATTATACTGTATATCTGGACCAACCTCAGCATCCAGCAAAAGTCAACAAGCGCCTAGAGAGGTGATTAGTCTGGTTTTTAGATCTCAGTGCTGTATTAAGGACCATTTTGTGTAGATGCACAACATAAATCTGGTTGAGCTCAGTGTGTGTCTCTCTCTCTGTGTGTGTGTGTGTGTGTGTGTGTGTGTGTGTGTGTGTGTGCCTTTGGGGGTTATTTATTATCGCGATGACTCAGTTAGTTCACATGACCCCTTCAACCTCGAACCACTGTTCTCAGTTCAAAATAATCGAACGAAGAACCCGAGCCCTTCTCGCCTCTCTTCTCGCCCTTGATGCTCTCAGAGTTTAATTAAGTCCTATAGATGGGTGTAAGGGTTTAATCATTAACCCGTTTCACAAGCAAAATGTAATCTAGTTATATTACAGTACTTTGTAATACAGTAGTAATTTTGTTCCGTGTAGTGGCCTTTCAACAATTAACACTTTCAACTACAACAACCAACCGTGACACACAAGTCAAACTCACAGGCTAAATTATGACATTTTATCTTAGAAAATGTCATAGAAAGAGCTCCAGCCATAGACATCCATCCATCCATCCATCCATCCATCCATCCATGTAGGACCCTCTGTAGTCCAACTAGGGACTGTCGAGGCCAATGGGGAACACTGTATACAGCATATATTCCCATTTTTACAACCATTTCAGGACCTCCGGTCAACACACACACACACACACACACTCATTCACACACTACGGGCAATTTGGCAACGCCACTCTGCATGTCTTTGGAGTGTGGGAGGAAACCGTCGCCTCTAACGACTTCTCCTTATACTCCCACCTTCTTTATTGTTCACCTAATGAGGCTTTCCAGACGGAGGGGATCCTTCGAGCTTGGAGGACTCAGATATGAGGAGCTTATTGTACCTCTAACCAACTTCCCTCAGACTGAGGAAGCTACTTGGATGAGTAGTGAGACAAACGTACAGTATCTGTCTAACAAGAAATTAGTCCAGTTGACACGACTCAGCTTCCAGATAACCTCACCAGGACGACTGAGAATCTTCACAGATAGATAAGATTCAGTTATTTGAGGCAGTTAAGGATGAAAATTCATTGTAATTTTACTGTAAATTTAACTAGTTATTATTAGCTTCCTTTGTTTATGGGCAATAAGTAATAAAAAGCAACACGTTTAGATGAAAATTAGCATGTTAGCTACTGTAGCTACTCAAGTCAGCAAGCTTGCTTTCCAGTAAGGTCCTGCGGCTGAATTCACTCCTTCACAACGATTTACTTTCGCATAATTGATGATATTTTACAATTTCTTATTTGTAGTTTTTATATTGTAGCATAGCTGGCTTGTTGGCTTGAATTTAATGTTAAATGTAAATTGTGTAGCATTGTGTCGTGGTGATTTGTTTTTGTTTTCTTTTTTGTTTTGTTTTCCATCACGTATGCGGCCATATTTGTATATTTAATTAGTAATTTTTTTGCTATTTGCGAAAAAACAAACAAACAAACAAACAAACAAAAACAAACAAATGATATGTAAATACATTTTTACAGTGATGTGCTAATAATTTACCAGGTGATTTAATCATAACTCTGATACTCTGAATGTCCATTATAGGATGCAAAATCAATGCATATCCTAGCACACACAAAAAAATGTTATAAATCAAACATGTGGCCTTAAGAATCAAAAGGTTTTTTGTTGACATCGTGTGCTGTGCTGTAAACGTGAGTTGCTAATACTGTAAATGTTAGCTTAGACACTGTAAAGAAGAAGAGCAATATCATGCAGATGTTTAAATATATTTGCAAATGTCTGACAGTTTGCACCATAATGAACAGATATGAAATTCAGGGTTTTGGGGGCGGAGTTACAATTCGTACCTTCGTTTTCTGCACAGCATCAGTTAAACAGTCACGTTTTTTTTTTTTTTAAAGTAAATTATACAGTATGTACCTTAAAAATGAAATATAACATTAAGTATACAAATAAGGAATGCACACCAAAATGGCAGTTTATTAGGTACAGTGATCTAACAATAACAGACTGGTGACGTGGTATAATTACTAAGGATATAATAATCGCAGATTATCATGTTATCATACATTTAAATACAGGAACAGGAACAGAATTCTAGCGTGTATATGGTACAAACGCAAGAAGCATAATGTACAGTATGTTTATACAGGATATAAAGTAGAGGACTCGGCTGCCACTTCATATTTAAACGCTCTCTATTATTTGAGATAAATAAAAGTAAATCACCTGGACATATAAAATGTATCAGTAAGCAATATAAAAGTGAATATTTTTCATAATCAATAATCGCATCTTGCTAAAGCTCTCTGGCGTCTCAGTAGCCGTCGGCTAGTTTCCTGGCGGCTGTAGCCGTGACGGCGGCGATGATGATACAGATGACGATGCTGACGATGCCGAGGCCCAGGGCGATGTTGTTCAGGAGTCGTGACGTGTGAGAGTTTCTCAATGCCAGATCTCTGTTGCCGGTCATGTTGGCATCTCGAGTCTGTAAGAGAGACCAGAGCGACATCATGGGTTTGACAGGACCTGAATCTCTTATCAGGTCATTTTTCTTATTCTTTAAAGAATGGAAAAAGGTTATTCATATATTGTTTATACAGTACATTTTCACTTGCTCACATTAAGAAACGTATCACTTTTAAATTCTTTTTTTTTTTTTTTTTTTTTTGGATTTTTTCCCCCGATTTTCTCCCTAATTTAGTCGTGTCCAATTCCTCCCCGTCACTAGGGGGCGCTCCCACATTAAGGCTACTACTACCACTCAGCCGGGAGGGCCGAAGACTATCACGTGTTTCCTCCGAACCACGTGACGCCAGCCGACCGCATCTTTTCGAACTGCTCGCTCGCGCACCGTTGGGGGCGGCGTAACACACTCGGAGGACAGCGCTATCCGCTCCCGCCGCTGCGTGAGCTCACAGACGCCCCTGACTGGCTGTAGAGCCGTGATTAATGTGGGAGCACTAAGTACCTCTCATCCCTCCCCTCTGAGAAAGCTCGGCCAATCAGCTCTCTCTAGACCTCCGGCTGCGAGAGGTTACAGCACCACCCGGGATTCGGACTAGCGATCTCCGGATGATAGGGCGAGCGCTTTACCCACTGCGCCACTCGGAGGCTAAATTCTTTTTAAAATTAACATTGTTGCATTCTGCATTCTTATTGGACGCATTTAAGATGCTGCATCTTTTGATCCGCCAGACAGTGGATCAACGCTCAACCGTTTGGTAGAGCACATGTTGAAAAATCGATGATATTGAAAAAGGTGTTGAACGTAAACTGATTGAACCATCTCTACTATTCGATTGTTTAACAAACAAACAAACAAACAAAAAACAAACAAACAAAAGAAAGCGCTAGATGATGCATTGTCTTCAAATAGTAAACCTTTTTTTTTCAATAGTATCTTTTCTCAGAGGCTTTGGAATATTTATCTTAACGTCCTAATCTTTGGAAAAAGTCTAATGTAAGTGTATTTCCCTAAACAAATAGTACACATAGTAGCACACGATGTGAAAGCCTGTAACTGAAAAGCTCCAAATCTTTAGTCCATCGCTTAAAAGTAAATGTGTAACAGATGCATTTTTCTGTAAGACATACTGTATATCTGTTTCAGACGTATAAAGTTACACATAACGTAAGAGATGCACGTCAGTATGATGCAGAAAAGATGTAATGGAGACGTAACGTAGGAAACACCCCACAGGCAGAAGTGTAGATGCAGCGCAGGTTGGGGAATTACAGTGCAGTCTTTCTACACCTCCTGACTTTCCTGTCTGTCAGGTCAATTGTTCTCTTCCACATCACAATGCAGCATGAAAAGAATCTTTTGATTCTACAGCCGTCTACTCTGACGTCCCTACAGCACATGCTGTATCCAAGGCAGCCAGCTAGTTTAGAGAACTGGCTGATCACTGGTGAATCTAATGCTTCCAACACGCCCTTGACTGGACAAAGTAGAAATGTGGGCGCGATTCTTCAATTTCAGACACGTTCACAGAAGAAAAGTCTAATGGAAATGTTTAGAGAAAATGCATGACAGATCATGATAAGTGGTTTAATTGTTTCACGTGGAATGATGCGGAGGTTGTACAGTGCAAGTTGTTTTTGATTCTGATCTGAGAAAAACTATAATTGCTTCATAAAGTATCACAAGGAAAAAAAAGGGGAACTAATGGATAAAACATTTGAGCTCTTCTGTGCAATAGTGGCCTCTGTCCCCATTTAACAAACCTCACATTAACTGATAATGGCAAAACATATTTCCAAACAGGGAAAATTGCCCCACTTTTGTACTAAAAGGCTTCCTTGTGCTGTTGTATTACCCAACAAAAAGGTTTATTTATGATTTTATGATTTTTTAATATGTTTATATGTACAGTATATTAGTACTTTTACCATGAAGTGACATCTCAACCTTTTGGAAGAGGCCTTAATTGGTGTGGGTTAAAAGGTAAATAAAAAGGAAAAGGAAAGCATTGACTAATCTTTCCTTTTTCTTGGTGCAATAATGAAATCAGCAGTTGTCGCTGGAAATAAAGGTGACCCTGAGCTTGTGGTTTTTAAAATTGGGAAAGCACAGAGGTCAGTTATTTACGAAACATCACATGAGCAAGAGCGCTGTTCTGCTAAATATCGGCACAATTGTGAGGAGAAAATTGCTTTTATACAGGAGTTATACAAACAAGAAATTATTATGGAGTGACTGACTTTTCAGACTAAACATTTTCCTCTAACACCGCAGCCACAGCTGGATAGAGCATTGTGTGTCACCAACACCAACACACACGATAGCTGACAAGATGTGTAGTCATGTTTTTAGTTTATCAAACCTTTGACTTTTTTTTTGGAGTAAACACAGAAAAGTGGATTCATACAAACAGTAAAACATCCCCATACTGTTACAGCTAATATCAGCACTCTGATATTACGCATCTTGTACCAGAATTAACCCTGTTTATTATTAAGTATAAATCTGCGCATATGCATTTGTGTGTGTGTGGTTGGAGGTTCATTATGTTGCTTTGATAATTGGATTCTTTTAAACTCTTTTAAAATTTTTATTTTAAAACCTTAAAAAAAGATTTCCCTATAGCCCTCTATCAAACATAGGCCTCTATCAAACGGTTGAGATGTTGCTTCATGGTAAAAGTATAATTGACATATATTTGGTGGTGTTGCAACAGCACGCATGTTTCTGGGCATTAGAAAACAATAAAAAAAGTAAACTAAAATGGCATACTACTGAAACAGATATTTTGTTGCGTCGTATACCTCAACCAAGTGGTAGAGAGGGCTTTTCAAGACATTTTTTTTTTATGTGCTCTACCAAAAGGTTGAGCAGAATGTTAAAGACTTAATTCTGTCTCAGCTTATACAGTAAATAAGAGCTGCAAAATCCATTCCCAACACGTACTAGAAAGCAAATAACCAGCTAGCTGACTTCTATAGACAACAAGCTATTTAAACAGATAAATAAAAACAACGATTTATTTTTTTACAAAAAATGGCTGGTTACAATAATACAGTAACAATTCATCCTGAGTGAGCAAAGCTGTTTGGACTCGGTTAGTGATGGACGACTGCGGCTAGGAGCGCTCTATACTGTAAGTCTGACTGACGCAAGTACAGTATGTTTAGCATTGAGACATCAGCACTGTTTATTACCGCTTTAGAGACTGACGACGGGTTAGGAGATTCCACTGAAGGTGTCTTTTATTTCATTTTATTTTGAACACAGAACCCCACCCTTAAAGCACTCCAAGTAAAGCTGTTTGTCTAGGTGGAACCCAAAACGACGTATTATACACACACGTCAGTGTTCATTTTTCCTCCCATTAAAAAAACACTCCGGTCCGGTACAGAAGCAGTGTATCAGAGCTGTTTTCGTCAGCGCTGCGTCGAGGACTTCACAGTAGATTTCTGTTCGGCGAGGAATTGCAGTGAAATATCTCATTATTTGAAGTCGCTGAAATACAGACTTTCACCACGAGGGATGATGGCGTTAGTAGTAATTTGATTGGTGCCTTTTAATTAAGCTTTAAAGAGGCCGGACCTCCTGAGCGGACTTACAGTAAAGTCCTTAACTGTGAACAGGAAAACATTAATCAGAGCAAAAGGTTAAAAGAAAAAACCTATCTGCGGTAAATCTCATATTTTTCATGAAGCATGTCTAGACGTCTGGATTTCCGACCTCAGGATGATGTCATGTTTTCTAGAGTTTTTGCATTATATTGTAATCCGTCTACTATTGCACTTGCTCTAATGTTACAGGAGCAAGAAGGTCAGGTAAATTACCGCATTAACTCTTTATAGCGCAGTAAAGCAGACGGACTGCTAACACAAACATGCCCATGATTAGCTCGAATCAGACAGAGAAGAACAGAACACGGCTGTGGTTTATATTCCAGTAACTCTCTCTCTCTCTCTCTCTCTCTCTCTCTGACCGCACATACTGTATATCGACTCTGCTCTTTTAAACTGTGTAAATCAGATAACTTTGGAGCTCGGTCAAGTTTTATGGAAGTCACTTTTATGTTCTGTGGTCAGAGGTTTGTTGCTCCGGCGCTAAAATCCCCGAACAAACAGACGCTTCCAGTATCCAGCCGTGCATGACGTGGTCAGTGATTATTCTCGCATAAATGCCAGCCAACAGGTGGTAGGTTCGCTTTCTTCTCACAAAAGAGACAGAAATGCAATACTATTGTGTTAAACCTATTATCCATTATTCATCTATTCTGTTTCCTTATATCTATTATTGTCATGTAGAGAATATAGCTTAAACCCAATCACACCTTTGGGCAACTCAAAGTTGGTTATGGCACTAAATGACAATAAAATAATGTTTCAGGTTTGCACTAATAGCTCTGCCTTAAGACACGAGCTGGAGGAAATCACATGCGTAAACAAGCAGAGGCTATTTCAACACCACCGTGTGATCGTGAAGAGAGGACGTGACTCAGCGTCTAAATGCCAGAATTGTCAAACTCGACTCTCTTGCAGAACGCGGATGCAGATGAGGATTTCGAAATGAAAATAAATGAGGGAAATTATCATCCTGGACTGAGGCTAAAATAATCATCACATGATTATTTTTCATGAATCATCGTTTTTTTTTTTTCACTTTTCGTCAATAGCATTTTTAATGTCCACTTGTGAATGAGGTCCAGATGATATTTTTGTTTTATCATGACACAATCTTACGTAATCCGACATGCCGTACGGAACCAGGAGGTCCCGGGTTCGAGGCCCGACACTGCCTGGCTGCCACTGTTGGACCCTTGAGCAAAGTCCTTCTCAGGTGCTCAGACGCACTCGGCATCCTGTAAGCGATTCCCCTCGAGACGACAGATACAGACAGTTTGTGGAGTGTCCGTCATCCCCCTGTGCTGGATGGCACCAGGACCGACCCGACCCGACCCGACCCGACCCACTGATACTCTAATCGCACTTACTGCATGTTTTTATCGGCATATTAGTGAATCAAAATAACGTTAACTTCGACTGTTGTTCAGCCTTTACTCTGATCAGTGTTTTCTTATTTTATCAGAGCTACAATACTTTACAAAGTCTGGGCGTGTAATCAAGAAATACCAGACAGTTCCCAAACGGCTGGAGAATTCCCACATGGATTACACGCAATCATTCTGTAGAGGAGTCATGGTGGAGAGCAGAAGGGTGTAAACTCTGGCCTCACACACACACACACACACACACACACACACACACACAGCTACAAGCAATCAGAACACAGTTGTTGTTTTTTTTTGTTGCTGAAAATGAAGAAAAACATTTTTATCCTAATAATAATAAATACTAATAATAAAATAATTAAACAATTAGTGACTATTACAGCACAGCGATGTTGAGTTCTGGTTCGCGATTTCTCAAATGAGGAAGTGTTGATTAATTTTCTCTAACTGCAGCTCTTATATTAGTGTAGCTGCAAATTCTGGGCTTAAATTATTATTATTATTATATTATTATTATTATTACCTTCTCTCTTTTTCTAATAAATGACATTATGGTTCCCATAGCAACCGCTCGCTGGAAACGAACTGATTATAAAACATTGTTAACATGTAAGGAAGGAGTCTCCAGTTCCAGTGTTTTGTAACAGTTAGCGTTAAAGCTGTAACATTTTTCAAAGGTTTTTTTTTTTTAATTTTTTTTAGGAGTTTAGCCCTTAGCCCTCTTAGCCCAGACTTGGGTAAAGAGTTTTTTTTTTTATCTCGTCATGTCCAGTGATGCATTCTGATGTTTATGGCGCTATAACAAGGCGTGAGGTGGGAGGTGCGAGGAAGCTTCGGTGGCCATGTGCATTGCATAAACCCCAAACTTCTTCTTGCTCACATTTATCATCTCTGACTTTCCTGTTGTTCAATATATAGACCAAGACCTTCTCCTGTCACAGGGTCGCCGCAGTGGATCATCCGATCTGCACACGACTTGGCACAGGTTTTACGCCTCCCGTTTTATCCGGCTTGGGACGGTACAGCATGGAGTGGCTGGATAGTCTGGGGTGTGGCAACCCACTGAGCTCAAGGCGGGGCTCAAACCCGGATCCTCAGATCCTTAAATCAACAACCTAAAGCCTTAAAACCACCCGCCTTTCTGCTTATCACCATTTAAAAAGTGTTTTTTTTTGTTTGTTTGTTTTTTTGCATCACCTGGACTTTATGACATCGGCCTGATATACTGTACCGGGTTCCTCAATTCTGTCATCACCCAAACCAGGATGATCACTGCCATTTAAACAGTACAAACGTCCTCACACTCTTCAAACCAGCTTCCATCATTTCTTTGACTCCTTCAAGCTGCTTTGTGACAGTGAGCCTTGTTAAAGCCGCCACATCAATAAAACAGCCCGCTCGTTTCCAACTGTCGTCGTGTCAGTTCCTCATTTCGATGTTTGAATAAGAACTGAAGTTCTGCATCTGTGTCTGCGTGATTTATACCCAAATCTCCCGTACGTGATCACAAAATCTACTGTGGCTCGGTGTCGAGTCTCATGAAAAATAAAGGAAAAAAAAAAAAGAAGATTAGAGCAGGCGGATAGAAACCCGAAAACATGTGAAATCTGACCTCCGATATCATTTTCATAAGTTCATACAGTAGACGACAAGATTGCAATAAAGATGGTTTAGTTGCAGGAAAGTCACATCACTCATGAAGCAAAGATCCACGTCGAAGCGGAATATTTCTTTTTTCACTTGGAGCGTCACCGCATGCCTGCGCCGACTGCTTCATTAGTCGTCAAATCAGTTAAGCGTGCAAAAATTTGTGCCCCCATGGGAATAAAAATGAAATGAATTGAGAAACACGGGGAAGTAATAGAGTTTACAGTAACACGGTACGTGTGTGCGACGGATTCCAGCGACGCTCTCTGACTCATCAAGCGAGTATGCTCACACAGTGCATTTAATGGAAAAAACAACAACCCACAATTCAATAGAAACCCAACCCTGTCAGAGCATCAGAACAGGAATAACAGCTCGTTGTGGTTTGCTGAATGATTTGGAGATGAATGCTGCCGTCTAATACAGTATAAAGGACAAAGAAATGACTAATCGCTTGCATAAAGTGCGATAAGGCTGTGGATAATTTAACTTATCTTAATAATACATATATATATATATATATATATATATATATATATATATATATATATATATATACAATTGAGGTGACTTGAAATTGGTAAAATGTCTATAAACAGTCTAGGATTATATTACTTTAATTATATAACAGTTACACAAGTGTTTATATTTTATAATACGATACAATACATATACATGCTCTATTATTTACAAATGAAATGCCTAGAAATAGAAATATGAAAATCTGGGATGATTTATAGTGATATTTATAGAGATAGCCAGCCAGCCAGACAGACAGACAGACAGACAGACAGACAGACAGACAGACAGACAGGGAGAAATAAAGAAATGACTCGGTGTGAAGGTTTAGAGGAAACCTCTGAGTTGGCGGTCCCTACTTACGTTGATGGAGTAAATGAGAGCGGCGATGCCGAGGGGCAGACAGCAGCACAGCATGGTGAAGATGGAGTAACCCAGGTAATCAGGAACATGGCTAACGGGGGTCACCGGGGTCACGAAGATCGTAGGCTGGGCGGTGACGGTGGGCTGGCCGGGGTACGCCGGAGCTCCTCCGTAAGGCTGACCTGCGTAAGGCTGACCTGGGTAAGGTGCAGAACCGTAGCCCTGGGCTGGAGGATAAACACCCTGAGCAGGAGCCGAAGGATACCCCATGTCAGCCTGGTACGCCGGAGGCTGGTCAGCGTTCCGCGATTTCTCATTTGCGTAGACCGGATCCATTTTTTATTCTTCTTTCTCTCTCTATTCTCTCGCTCCTGGTCCGGTGCCTCGATGCCCCGTAAACACTCCAGTCTCGTTCTACTCGATCCTGTGTGCTGCTTTTCCTCATGTGACCACACCCTCGCGTGGGCGTTTACACAGTGTAAGTCTGACTTCTCACACGGGGCTGAAGAATGAAATGAGGAACGTAGATAACAGCACATGCCTGGGGGGGAACAAAAAACAAACACTTAGAAAAAAAAGGAAAGTGTACTGATTCAGTCTTCCTTTGCCTGAGTGAGAGAGTGTATGATCATAGAGAGGAGCAACGTCTATACAGTAGACAGTACTTTGTGCATGAAGCGTTTGTTGAAAGGTGTTTGGTCTTTAAGGTCCGGTTATGTAACATTAAATCATTTTTAATGGTATGTAACATTTTAAAAAACACACAATAAATATATCATTTTTTACAGCACCATGTCAATAGAATTGCTGTTAAAAAATAAAATGAAAGTATTTTAAGAGTTATTGCGTTGTGTTTGAGAAACACTCCGTAAAAGGAAAATCTACCTGCGAAGGACGGTGTCAAATTCTGTAAATGTCACCACGAGACTGACCTTAGAAAGTGTCCACGGAATCGTCTGTTCCCGAACTCACAGCTGCCGCACGGTACTGGGGTCCTAACCTCGCAATGGCCGTTTATTATTTTATATTGCAATCAATTACAACATCAGCTAAGAAAAGCAATATATGGTACATTAGTATAACTAAGCAAAATAGTTCAAAGTCTTGTGAGCGTAAATGAACAATGCCTGGGAACACTGCCTCAGAACGTTATCACAGCACAACAGAACTCTTTTATACTCCGGTCCTGTGACTCTTGTTCTAACAGCCGTACTATACTAACCAATTAGCAGGTTCTCGCCTTATAAGGGGGATATACTGATACTGAACTACGCTCCATTAGCTGCACATTAAACCTCACAGAGCATCTTAGGTGTGAAGAACATCTTTGATAGCATCAGTCTCGCAGATGTCAACTGATTCTCTCTTTAAAAAAGTTTTTTTTTTTTACAGATGTTACAGCAATGTCAGGAAACATGTCTTTGCAGCATCTCCTCCGCGGCTTTGTTTCTCGTCGAGCTGCGACT
Source organism: Clarias magur (assembly GCA_013621035.1). Classification (NCBI taxonomy): domain Eukaryota; kingdom Metazoa; phylum Chordata; class Actinopteri; order Siluriformes; family Clariidae; genus Clarias; species Clarias magur. Next base: position 788,907 of record QNUK01000204.1, read on the forward strand.
CGTCCTGCTTGGATGTCTAGAACAGTTTCAGCTTCACACATTACATCTCCTATAGTGACAACTTCAAACATTCCATCATTTCTTTTAACGTTGAATGTAATTTCTATCGATGCATGCGTCTGAGACCAGTTTAGTCGAAGAAAAAAAAAAACAACAACAAAAAAAACACGACTGATGCGTTTTAGCATTTCACACTGCATACTTAAATTGCAACTCATTTGATCCTACGGATTAAATTTTAAACACTCGTCTTATGGCTTTATTTTCTTTTTCCGCTCTCACGTGCCAGGTGGTGCTTGATCTTTCTGGAGTGCTTGTATCACTTACTTACCGCTCCTGATGTCATTTCCACAACCCGGCTCGAGTTACAGTTAAGCCAAAGCTTTGTAAATGATTTATAAATTGCTAGTATAGCGAGAAAATATATGCTGAAATGAAATGTAGCTGCATTTACAACATGCACGGATGCATTTTATGATGCAACAACGGTGCGCGTGAACACCCACACACGGCTCGCGCGGCTTCAGCGTTTCCATGAAAACGGATCACACCACGCAATGTCAAGAATAGCCGAGCACGATGCATTAAGCGTGGAGTGTATACAGTATACAGTAAGGAAAAATGTTGCTGTTATGCCAAATTATGCTGCCTTATCCAAAGAAGCTACCACAGCGTGAATTAATACTGTAGATTCACACTACCCTCGCACGCTACCCTGTCTAAATATGCTACACAAAGCAACACGGAGAGTGCAAACACTAGTTAGGAGTGAGAGCTAATATTTGTGTTTACTGTATGTTCAGTTAGTTAGCATAGTTAGCGTAGCATTCTACACCCAAAATGTGTTTCTGGTTTTTTTTGACTAACCCTAACCCTAACCCTAACCCTAACCCTAGAAAGTGTTTTCTTTTACTTATTTATTTTTGCTTTTCTTTCTCACTGTTGAGTTTATCACTGAAAGGTTTGTATTTACTTTGTAAACACTGTTTCTTTAATTATTTAAGTTTTTGGTTTTCACTGTAACTAAGGAGCAACTGGGTGTGTTGTGATTCTCTAAAGACTTGGGAAGTCTGCTAACGTTCAGAAAAGTTTGCTTCATTACTTCACATACAGTAGATCATTCCTCCTTTAGTCATCAGTTACTGCCTTTCATTTTTTTTTACATTTAATTTTGTTTATTTATTTTTGTTTTGTTTGTTTATTTTATTTGTATTATTTTCTTACGTCAGCTTCCTATTTCCCTAGACATCAATAATGAGAATTAAAGGGGTACTTTAACAGTAGGTCAAGTATGTTCTGATACATTATTATAGCATACTGTATACATATTGCAGAATATATGGGGTAGCATATTCTGATCGACAAAAATCCCCATCAGGTAATGCTCTCAGTACATAATCAATAAAATAAAATGAAACCCAGTCGTGTTGGTGATGGCATGCAAAGAACTGTTACAGTAGCTAGGAAAAAATGCTAGGTAGCATGGGTTGATTGCGAGAATACAGGATAAATATGAAAATATGCATTTAAAGTATCTTTATTGACATATCTGACAGATTATCATTTGTATGCTATTGTTTTAGGAACTATTTTACAACATTCCTTAGTGCTGACTAAATCAGTTGATCAGCCGACTGGAAATTTAAAAGTGACTGTACATTATGGAAAGCCACTGAGGTCAAAGCTCAGCGGAGTGATTCAATTTCAAAACTAACAGCTGAAAATGTCATGAAACCGAGTGGTTCCATGAGAGGCTTTTTACAAATGTTGATATAGGAGCCTTGGTGGTGGGACGAGGAGGTCCAGTCACAGAAGCACTTTCAGCAAAAACACACATTTGATAATGTTACGTCATCTTAAACAACACAGCAATAATCGCTTCTAAGTCTGAAGATCTGAATCTCTAAACCATCCATGTTGTTCCGTTCAAGGCTTATACAAGCTACAAACCTAATGAGCTTTTAACACAGGGCAGAATCCCAAATCCCTTTCTAAGCTCTGATGAAGGGCCCTTGAAGCTGGAAAGTGATGGTGTGATGACCGATATTGTTAGTCCCCCACAGGTAGGATGTGAGAAGAGAGGGAGGAATTCTGGAGTGAGTTAGATGAAGTGATGCAGAGCATCCCCAGAGGTGAGGGAGTGGTGATTGGTGCAGGTTTTAATGGACATGTTGGGGAAGGGAACAGCGATGATGAGAATGTGATGGGCAGGTTTGGTCTTCAGGACAGGAACGTGGAAGGACATAGGGTGACATATAAGAGCGGAGGCAGAAGCACTCATCTTGTACTACATCTTGTGTTGACGTTGTAATCTAAAGGAGATCAGTGACAGCAAAGTATTGGTAGGGGAGAGTGTAGCCAGACAACACAGGATGATGGTGTGTAAAATGACCCTGGTGGTGAGGAAGGTGAAGAGGACAAAGGCAGAGCAGAGGACAAAGTGGTGGAAGTTACAAAAGGAGGAATGTTGTGCAGTTTTCAGGGAGGAGTTGAGACAGACTCTGGGTTGTCAGTAGGTGCTTCCAGTTGACTGGACAACTACAACTAAGGTGACCAGGGAGATAGGTAGGAGGATACTCGATGCATCATCGGAAAATGGACAAGTACACAAGGAGACTTGGTTGCGGAACGAGGAGGTCCAGGAGTGTATACAGGGAACGAGGCTAGCTAAGACAAAATGGGACACTGATGGACCTAAAGAGAGTAGACAGGAGTACAGGGAGATGCAGCATAAGATGAAGGTAGAGATGGGAAAGGCCAAACAAAGAGCATATGATGACTTAGGTTATAGGATATGCTAGGTTGGACAGTAAGGAGGGAGAGGTGGATCGGTACAGGTTGGCGAGGCAAAGATGGAAATGATGTGCAGCAGGTTAGAGTGATTAAAGATGGGGACGGAAATGTACTGCCAGGTGCCAGGAGGGTGATGGGAAGATGGAAGGAGTACTTTAGAGAATGCGTATCACAGAGTCGCTGTGGTGTTGTATGAGGACGTCTGGAGTGGCAGAGAAGTATGTTAGAGTGGTGCAGGACATGTATGAGAGCTGTACGACTGGTGAGATGTGCTGTAGGCGTGACAGAGCAGTTCAAGGTAAAGGTGAGTGTGCATCAAGGATCGGCTCTGAGCCCCTTCTTATTTGCTATGGTCAAAATCTAGAGAGGTGGAGGTACGCTCTGGAAAGCAGAGGAATGAAGGTTAGCCGTAGCAAGACAGAATACATGTGTGTGAATGAGAAGAGCCCAAGTGGAACGGTGAGGCTACAGGGAGCAGAGGTAAGGAAGGTGCACGACTTTAAGACCTTAGGTCTCACCGGTCCAGAGCAACGGAGAGTGTGGAAAGGAGGTGAAGAGGCAGGTACAGGCAGGTTGGAACGGGTGGAGAAAAGTGCCAGGTGGGTTATGTGACAAAAGAGTATCAGCAAGAATGAAAGGAAAGGTGTACAAGACAGTGGCGAGACCAGCGATGATCTAGAAAAGACAGGAGGCGGAGTTGGAGGTAGCAGAGATGAAAATGTTGAAGTTCTCTTTGGGAGTGACAATGATGAATAGGATCAAGGATGAGTTCGCCAGAGGGACAACCCATGTTAGATGTTTTGGGGATAAAGTCAGAGAGGCCAGATTGAGGTGGTTTGGACGTGTTCAGAGGAGAGATTGGGAGCATATCGGTAGAACGATGCTGAGGTTGGAGCTGCCAGGCAGGAGGTCTAGAGGAAGACCGAAGAGGAGATTTATGGATGTAGTGAGAGAGGACATGAAGTTAGCTGTGGTGAGAGAAGAGGGTCAGACGATAGGGTTAGATGGAGGCAGATGATTCGCTGTGGCGACCCCTGAAAGGGAACAGACTAAGAAGAAGAAACCCGGATGCTAGTTGAAATTCCTAATCAGACTATGTGAAAATGTAAAAAGAAACTTGTGCGATTTGCAGGACTGTCCGCCACCTACATGGTTTATGGATTTATATTTATTTGATTAAAATGTGTGTATAGCTGTATCTGTGTGTGTATACCGTCAATATGTATATATGTTTTGTATGTTCCTCTTCTGCCACTAAAACAGCCCTGAAGCATCAAGGCCTGGACTTGATACAAAACCTCTGAACGTCGCACGGTTTACAGACACAAGGTGTCTGTGGTGTCTGGCACCAAGCCGTCAGTATCGGATTCTTGATGTCCTGTAAGTTCCAGCACGTCCCACAGACACTCGACCCGGGAAATTTCATACCGTTCCTGAACAATGTGCGCGGTGCGTCACAGCGCATTATCCTGCTGAAAGAGACCACCGCCCACAGGGAACACCGTTTCCATGAAGTGGTGGCGCTCGCTCAGCAACAATGTTCAAGTAGGTTTCACGTGTTAAAGTAACGTTCACACGACTGGCACGACCCGAGGTTTCCCAGCAGATCGTTGCCCAGAGAATCACACCACCGCTGCCGGCACGCCTTCTTCCCATAGTGCATCCTGGTGCCATCCCTTCCTGAGATAAGCGACACACACACACACACACACACTAAGGAACAACAGGGTGTGTTGTAACGTCTAAAGACTAGTGCAGTCTAAGTTTGCTTCATTACTTCACATACAGTAGTTCATTCCTCCATTAGTCATCAGTGAGCGCACCTTTATTAAATAAACATCATTTTTTACACTTAATTTTGGTTACATTTTATTTTTCAGTTATTTTAATTTGTATTATTTTCTTACGTCAGCTTCCTATTTCCCTAGACATCAATAATGAGAATAACAACAGGATTGGAAACCATAAGAAGGGGTAAAATTAAAGGGGTACTTTAACAGTAAGTGGAGCATGTTCTGATACATTATTATAGCATACTGGATACATATTGGAGAATTTAGCGGTAGCATATTCTGATAGGCAAAAATCCCCGTCAAGTAGTGCTCTCAGTACATAATCAACAAAATAAAATGAAATGTGTTGGTCATGGTGAGAAGAAAATGATAGGTAGCACAGGTGGATTGCGAGAGCACAGGATAAATATGGAAATATGTATTTAAAGTATGTTTATTGACATATAATCTGACAGATAATCATTTGTATGCTATTGTTTTAGAAAGTATTTTACAACATTCCTTGGGGCTGACGAAACCAGTTGCAGCAATTTCCGCTGACTGGAAATTTGAAAGTTTATTTAAGACTGTACAATATGGAAAGCCACTGAGGTCAAGGAGCGACTAAATTTCAAAACGACCAGCCGAAAATGTCCTATTTCCGACATGTCACACACACCTGGCTATTCACAGGATGTAAAAGGAAATGTGATTCGTCAGACCAGGCCACCTTCTTCCATTTCTCTGCGGTTCTGATGCTCACATGCCCACTGTGGGAGACTGTTTTAGAGGACACGGGTCAGCATGGGCACCCTGACGCAGCCTCATACTCAACAAACTGTGTGTTCTGATTCCTTTTTTTTTTAATCAAAACCAGCACAAATTCTTCCAGGCATTTCACCCAGAGTAGCTCTTCTGTGAGACTGGAAAAGACACTCCACGTGAAGAACACAAGGTACACTAGTACTAGGAAAGACATTATATAATTTTTACTTTCCATGTACCAATATCTGATGTGCTTGCCGGTAAGCCGGGACCTTCACTGTAGGGAATCACTGTAGGGCGATTATTACTGCATTTACCCATACAGCATCACAAATGTTCACCTTAAGAACTGAATTTTTTGCAAGAAATAAAGCATTAAAGCGTATGAAGCATTATAGGTACACAATTCTACGAACTGAGCTGAAGTCAGTGGAAAGCCAAGCGAAGCACGTTTAACTTTTTTTTTTTTCTCTCTTCAAGAAATTGTGAAGACATACAGTAGCGGCACGGGTCCCAAGAATGTTAGCAAGAAGAAAAGTGAGCCGCTTTCATTTTGTTTTTTAAAGCAGCCGGTGTCAAGAGGAATCATAAATTAAGGTTAAGTGAGGTCGAATATTTATTTATTTTATTTACGCATCTTTTCTAAATGTTTTGATTGTTTTTCTACGCAAATATAGTGTATTATATTGTAATTATATATACGATTATAGTGTTGGACATTGGTAATATTGGTAATATTTTGGCGTGGCTGGAACGCATTATCTGCATTTACATTATTTCTGCTGGGAAAATGGAAAAACTTTCACCTTAAGAATTTCGTATGCCGAGGTACCGGTGGACTTTCCAGCCTCCTAGCAGGAAAAACAGGCAAGTAAACAAAAATAGCATGACCCTACTGCGGAACTTAACTTGGATAGACTTCACAAAGACGTCGAATCAAAATGTCTGGGAGAGTAACAAATACTGTATATACACATGTTTACTTGTTAAATCTAGAGCCCTGACTGCACAGGAGGTCAAAAACAACACCAACCACAGTTAGACGTCTAGCTTGTTCCTACTGTAAGAAAAGATACTGTAAAAGTGGAGGTGTTTGAAAAGCAGAGCAAAAAGAGTTAATGTGTGTGTGTGTGTGTGTGTGTGTGTGTGTGTGTGTGTGTGTGTGTGTGTGTGTGTGTGTGACTGAAATGTACGTTAAAGTACAAAGGTTTTAAAGAGGTTAACACCCATGGACCATCAGGTGACCATGAACAAAGACTTTCCAGACCCCGCTGTGGGCGTCGCTTCCTCATTCCCTCAGTCAGCCATGAAGAGTTTCTGCTGTAAGCTCTCGGTTTCAGAACCGCCGAGTCCAGCTCGTACACACAGGAACATTTTCAGATAAGACTGACATATTGTTCACAGAAAAAGAATATAATTATACCACTTGTTTCCTTTTTAAAGCTAATAATAATCTCTCAAATATATATTAAGGAAATTTGGAAACGCACCGGTCCATACAGTATGCGTTAAGTACACCAGCAATGGATGAAAGTCTCCTCCAGGGTCCAGGTTCGATTCCCACGATCCCCGATGGATGGATGAAAGTATAGAGGAAACAATGTCTGGAGGACAGAAGGATGGAGCTGTAGGTGAACGTGAGGAGCGAATGAATCTCAGGAAATAGGACTGAACCTACATGAAATTAACGGCAATGGCGCCACCTACAGTTGGACTTGCGCTGTTCTAGCAGATCTGCAGCAGACTGCGGATAGTGCTCAATGAGTATTGCAACTTGTATGATTTAAAAAGAATAAATAATGGCAATTATTGTTTAAATGAGGTTTAAATAAATGTAATCAAAACAAGATTGTGATTCAGACAAAATGAAGCAGTTTTAATCAGTCCACGAGGAATAATAAGGATAAGAAAATGGTCAATAACAGGGAGGCGTGATAGTGATTTAAAAGTGTGGTGTAAAATATAGGTCATTCAAAATATCAATTACAAGTGAATTATCAATAATTTTTTTTTTTACATCAAATAAAAAATGTAAATGTCAATAATACTTATTTATTCAGTGTGTAAAGAATGAGGAAGGCTTCAGGATAGACAGAATAACTCACAGCAGTTTTAAAAGAAGTAAAGAGTTTTTTTTTTGTTTCCTCCAAAAATCCAAAATTGATTTTTCAAATGAATTAAAATGTATTTATAAACAAAAATGTAAAACTGAGTAAAAAAGTTTCAACATAAATAATACTTCAGTACCTGGAAAGTGTCCAAACCTAAATGTGTTTAAACATTTAAAAGCAAAAATTCAGCGAGTTTGACTGAAATTTAGAAATGTGAGGGGGAAAAAAGAAATAGTCTAAAAGCAATTATGTAGATTTGTTCATTAGAAGTGTAAGAGGTTATGGACAGGATTAGTGTTGATAACATGTTAAGGAATATTGTAAATAATACTGATGTAAATATATAAATGATTTTTGAGACAGTCCACTGTGTGTTTTAAATAAAGCTTTATCCAATTCAGTAGTATCAAAAATGTTTTTGTCATGGGTCTGGCTGGTGGTTTGGCTAGACCGGCTGATGTTGTTGCCGTGGGCATAAAGGTAGGCCGGTGTAGCCAAACCACCAGCCAGACCCATGACAGAATGCTCGACCCAGTTTCCCAGAACAAACTGCTACTTATAGAAGCTTTAACGAGCCACCTCAGTTCAGGTGAGCACTCATCACCTGACTGAGGTGGCTTCTGGGAAACTGAGTCAACCAACAAAACTACAGAGAGACAGACATGAACAGTGACCTCTAGTGGAGGTTCCTAACAGTTTTAAATGACCAGAATGTTAAATATTTAATTGCAAGACGAGCTTGGAAACTTTGTATGAAAATGTAAGTAATCAAAGTATTAAATTTGTTTAGTATAAAGACACTACAATAATTGTAACATAGTATCACTGTTGTAATTACTGACTTTCCTCAAAATAATTATTGGAATTTTTTCATTTGATACTTATTTTTTTTCCTTCTATTTTTGGGTTGTGTAAGATATGAATATGTGTTTAAGGACAAAAGAGTAAAAAAAAAAAAAAAAGCATTTTGTACAGTGAAATAAAACACACGTCAGACTTTGATTGGTTTAGCGCTTTAGTCTGCAAAGAGGACAATTTTCTTCTTAAAAAAAATAAAAAACAATTAAACACACAACCTGCTAGAAACCGATTATTGATAATAATAATAATAATAATAATAATAATAACAGGTGGTTATTAAGTCAAAATTAAACGTTTTATTTGTCAAACATTCAACTATAAAGTGTAACATAACACTGTAGATTACATTAACAGCACTGACAGGAAAGAACACGTGGATAGATTGCGGTGTTCATCAACTGTCGTGTGACTAAATCTGATCATCTTTAAAAAAAACAAACAAACAAACAAAAACAATATTTTAGTAAACATGTTAAAAACACAAAAACTCACATTCTGGCAATTTCCACACAAAGACGAGTTTTTTGGTTACTGTTTCAGTTAGTTGCAATGAACATTTGACAAAAACACAAGAACGATTTTTTTTCCAGACGAGGAGCCACGTAAGCAGCAAACAGGTAGAGAATAATAATAATAATAATAATAATAATAATAATTAAAAAATAACAGCATTTATATAACAAAGGGCCAGTTGTTTTGTTTTTCTGCTTGAAGCCAGCGGGATTGTGGTGGAATAAAGGTACTGCAGGGTCTTCACTGTTCTCCGTCAGTCAGATCGACGCCGAGAGGTCCGACAGCAGCGTTTAACATTCACTGCCCCGAGCTAGCGACAGGAAACAAGAACAAAATGACAAGATTTATTACAATGATTAGGACAGTTACACCACCAAGCACCAAGTTGATCAACTCTATGAATTATGATATGGGTTTAAACAAGGGCTGTCAATATTAATATGAACGTGTTAACGTACAGTATGCGAGGGTCAAAACCAAGTTTGACCCTAATTTCTAGTTTCATAAGAAGACATTAAGCACAAGACATGGGAGTGGTGGCTCAGGTGGATAAGGCCTAAACCGGTGCTTTTCAGATCTGAGGATCAGGGTTTGAGCCCCGTTGTTGATCGGTTGTCACACCCCATACTACACAACCGCTGCATCTGATGATGGGCGAGAAACTATCGAATCAAGAGCTTTTGATTTAAAATTTGTTAAATGCTAATGTTTGAGATATTACAAAACTGTTTCCTCCGTTTCCTCTAACCAGTTTGTCGTGCGTGTCTTTACTCCAACATTGTGAGTTTATAATACACGTAAATCTGAAATTGTGATTAATCCCAGACTATTGCTTAGAATAAGATTTGTAATTGATTGACAGCAATAATTTAAACATCAAGAAAAAGCTTCAAGCTTCACATGTCAAGGTTGACCGGAGGTCATTTAAGCACGCTTCACAACCGCAGTAGAGACACGAGGCCTGTCGTACCCGAGAGGACAAAAGGAAGGGAATGGGGTCTAATTCGGCCTTGTGCCAGATGAGGACGTGAAAGTGAGAATAAACCCTCAAGCGACAGGGTGGGTGATTGGTTCTTTGGTTCAGAGCCACTTAAACACCAGGTTAGCTTCGCCAAACCTCTATCTCACACTGATTGCTCAAGGGTTCCTCCAAAACAGTCCCTTATAGAACAACAGTCCCTTAATAGAACCTCTCCCTGACTGCCTGCCGACTCGATAATCCTCATAGTCAAACTAAACCTTCCCTCAGTAAAGCTTTAAATAACTTGAACTTCAATCTAAAGTAGCATGTAGCTTCTGTAATGAATGGCGCAGGAATTACGGCATGTGGTCAGCTGTCAGATGTTTGTGTTGACTACGGCCTGAGGGCGTCACCTAGCAACCGGTGTCGGGTCTGTTATGAAAGGTCGTTCAGACGGCTGTGGCACCCGAGATGTCAGAGACCGCATCAAGGTTAAGTTGGAAAGATCCCAGATAATGATTGGGAAAAATCCCAGGCAATGTTTTCCTAATGTTCAGTCAGTCCGTGAAATGAGTGAATCTTATTTCTCATGAGAACATTAAGCTCTTGGTCTGTATCTGCATCATGAACTTCAACGCTGCACTGCTGCTACATGATTAGCCGCCTGGATAAATGCACGAATGGACCACCGTGTATCATATAGACATCCACTATTCATCTAGTCTCTAATAAAGAAAGAAACACTCGCAAAGCGGTGTGACTTTTATTCTCTCCGCTCTCCTCTAAAGCATGCTGGTCCTGTCGACGTGCTCAGTCGTAGCATCAAGTTCCTGTAGCGGAATATTAATATCATCAAAGCATCTCAGTCATTCACAACATGGACAAGCGAATAGCTACAGGAGGAAATGCTACAGGATCGAAACCCCGACCTTGTTGTGATTATTACCAGGGTTTGAAGGTCACACAAAATCGGGTTGCCGGGTGATATTTAATCCTCACATACACACACAAAGACGGTACATTTCTCTTTCACAGGTATGTTTCGTTTCTCAGGTACACACACACGCAGCGAAAGCCAGTCATCATGGAAACGCTGCCGAGGCTCCGTAGGGAGAAACACCATACGCTCGAGCTGGCTTTGTGTTTACGAAGGCTTCACAGGAGAAACTGGCAAAACAACACTCAGCAGATGGAAATCACACACAGGAGACGCCTCCAACCGCTACGACCGACTCGCGCATGTCACAATGAATCCGGTTACTGCAGGTCATCACATACATACATTCACACACACACACACACACACGCACACGCGCACACACACGCACACACACATTGTCATCTATACCTCTTTATCCCGTATTCAGGGTCGCTGAATCTATGAAGTAATACCTTAGGTATTAAACCACAATACTTATAACTTGTTCATAATATTCAAACAAACAAACAAACAAACAAACAAACAAACAAAAAAAAAACAGAACCATGAGGAAAAATATCATGAGGATTTTTTTTTTTACCAAAATGGAATTATTTAATATTACTATAGCATATTTTATTAATTATCTAAGAATTTAATATAAATGCATATTTTACATTTAATAATAAAAAAAATCTGTTATGTAAAAGTATATCATATTATTAAGCTCAAAATACAGATAAATAATATATATAATTATTATATAATAGTATTATTATTATTATTATTAAATGATTTATCAGTATTTTAAGCTTAGTATTATAAGATATATTTTTAATAATACATGTATTTGTTTTAATTTATTAAATGTAAAATATATATGTATATTAAATTATTACGTAATTAATAAAATACAGTTATATTAAATAATTACATTTTGAGTAAAAAAAAATCTTGTTCTTAAAAATGATTATAACTTTTTAAACCAAATATGAACTATATGAAGTATATTACTTAGCAACATTAGCGAAGCTAGCCATCTCCACAGAACTGCACTAATGCTGCTTTCCACCTCTCCAGAAATACCAATGTCATTTTATTAGCTAGCTTAGTTTGTTACCAAACCATGGTACCACATGTTTTAAGTCCTGTATTTATGATGATAACGCTAACTAGCTAACTAACTAACTAACTAACTTACCTCACATTGTGTACACCACTAGGCAAGTGTAATAACAGGCTAGCTGCCACAGTACATTGTTGAGCGCATTAGCCAGAGTACATTAGGCTAATCTTTCTCAGGCAGCCTGCTAACATTAGCCAGTTCCTGTGTAATTAAAACATGTAGCTAATTTTGACCAACAAGCTACAGTAGCTGCCTTTTCCTAAATCTCACCCTGTGTCAAGCTTTAGCTACGTTTAGGAACGTGTTAGGAGGCTAACATGCTTCCAAACAGTTCACATTTCACCACTTTTTCCACACTGACACAGTCCAGGAATGTTTAGAAAAATGAATAGAAGATAATAAATGTGTATAAATTGCGGTTTTAAGCAGTTTTTAAACAGTGTACCTGTGTCATTGAGCATCTGTTGGGCCGCTGCGTTACTTCCTGTCCTCCTCCTAGATTCGGAAATAAAGTGATTAGTGCTTCATCAACACACACACACACATCATCATCATCATCATCATCATCATCATCAACATATATGTATCATACCTCTTGTCCTGGTTAAATTTGCATCTGCAGTGGCCACCTGTAAGAGAAAAGTAACAGGTAAAACATGTAATGCAGCACATTCTTTAAAAGTCACACCAGAAAAAAAAAAAAAACGTATTATTAATACTAATACATATATGAACACATCACCTAATTGTTTCAATAATAACAGCTCACTCACAGGGAGTAATATGGCATCTAATAGGGGAGCAGGGATCAGACATCGAGGAAACGGTCATAAACCATTTAGTACTGATAAAGATACTGATAATTAGATACATGCTAATTGTTTAATTAGAGTCATCATCATTTGCAAATTAATGGCACCCCAGATTTTGAAAAAAAAAAAAAAAAAACTGCTTTTCCTGTTGCATGGTGTCAGATTCAATATTATAATCAAATACTGGATATTTGCATCTTATGAATCTGAATGGTATCACACGGGAGGCTGTGATTAGGCTTGCACCTCTCAAAATATTTTGGACATAGGGAAGATTTCAGTAAACAAACAAGCTAGGGTTTTTATCTTTATTAATGTCAAGACTGTGAAAGGCTGGTGAGGAAATTCCATGTAACTATAAGCTAAGAACAGGAACTAACTTTTTCCACGAATGTTGTTGGAAGTCTTTGTAAACTGTATGAGTAAAAAAGAAATAAAACACTTTAGGAGGTGCTGGTATGGAAAAATAAACCAGTCGGCTCCATGATGGTACCAGCAGTGTGCATGAGTGTGTGTGTGTGTGTGTGTCAGATAAACTCACTGAGGAGGATAGTAATGCCGATCAGACACAACACCGCGGCCATGATCAGTCCTCCAACACGCAGCTGGTGATAATCTACACACAGTATAAAGAGGCTGGTCAATAGGGTAAAAGTCACAATGCGCCCCCTTGTGGTGTGAGCAGATAAAAAAATGTGCTATGTACGTGAACAAATTAAGTAAATATTATAACTAAAGTGAGGAGAGAGCTGCGGTTCTAAAAAACAAAAAAAAAAAACAAAAATAAAAACATTGGAAAACATTGAAAAATATAAATTACAACTGTTAGTCTAACACAGATTACATTACGAAACACCTTCAACCAAACTTCACCCTAACTAGCTAATTCCCCCAGTCATGATCATGTTTTGACAGCTAACGGCAGCGGGTACTTTAGAGCTAATATCCAATATCTACAGTATATTAATAAAGTAATTATTATGTATCCTTGCACATTTAAGGCATTTTGCAGACACTTTTATGCACAGCGACTTACATTTTTTAAATAAATCTTATCATACATCCTTCGTAGTTGAGGGCTAAGGGCCCGTTGCTCAAGGGCCCAACAGGGGCAACTTGGCGATGCTGGGGTTTGACCCTGGAACCTTCCAATCAGTAGTGCAATGCCTTAATCACTGAGCTACCTCTGACCCATATGAAGTAAGATCAGTGTCCACTCTAAAAGTAAGTGTTCCAATGCAAATGACTGAGTACATTAAATAATTAATTAAATCATGCATAAATAACCCAGTGAATTGTTTACTTACCAAAAGTGAATGGATCATCCTCTGATGTAAACAAACAAACAAACAAACAAACAAACAGACAAACAAAGCACACATGTTAATATCACTTTAGATAGGAACTTATAAACACAAATAATAATCTATAAAAACAAATGAAGTAATACATATATAGAAACACATGAAATATTCTACAGATACAAATAACAATGTATATATAAAAAAAAACAATATATATTAAAGCCGAATTCTATACAAACAAACTCAAACAAACGCAATAGTCTATAAGAGCAAAAAGAACATTTCGTAGAAACAACTGAAATAATCAGGAAGAGTGATGGCGTACTTTGTTGCGGATCCTCTGCCAAGACGAGGGTGAAAACTAGAAATACAGAAAATTATTGTTAGTTTGAAGTCATGGTTATTTAAATAAAAGGCCTTAATTGCCCTTAAAAAAAAATTTTTTTTTGCAAATATTTTTTTCTGTGCATGTTTGTCCTTGATGGTGTTATTAATGAACTAATCACACTGTTGGGCACGAGAACATTACATTTCTTTATTTTTACATTTTGCATTACTATTCACTGTAATAAAAAAAACATACTTTTTACTAAAATGGATAAAATGTATGTTTGTACAATTTACAATTCACCTTTCATAAAAAACATATACATGAGGACACTAGATGGAGCATTGACACCCTGTGACTGATCTCTCTCTCTCTCTCACACACACACACACACACACACACACACACACACACACACACACACACACACACACACACAAATATGATAATGACTCACATGTCATTAAGATGACTGACAGAATCTGTGCCATGGCGATGTCGCTTCACCTAAAAAACAAAAGGAAGTTTATTTATTTATTTCTTTATTTCCGGAAATGAGGAAATTGAATAAGAAACATTCCCCGTAAGCCGCGGTGGTGTTCTCTGATCACAGATTACACACGTTAATATTAACTGCTATCCAAATACAAGCCAGAGATCCTGTGTATCGTGTAACCTCAGGGCTGATGGGTCTCGCAAGCCTCTTATGCTCTAAATATATACGGCTGACCTTCAGCCTGCGCACACGAGCGCGGGAGATTATAATTCGATAACTTCTGGTTCATGAGCTGATGTGATTGTACGAGGAGCAACACATCAGCGGCTAACGGGAAACAGACCCGACCTGTAAAAATAGCAGCTGGGTTCTTGCGCGGACGTTTCACGGATCTGAAATCAGTATGAGACAGTTTTACACAAGAATTGAACAAACACACAAACAACTTGCTGACGTTATCTGGGTTAGCTGGCAGCATGCGGAAGTCAGCCCTGCCGTCCAAGTCCTGTGTCCGAGTCTCCGTGTGCATCGTCGTCCATGTTTCTCAGTTAGCATGACCGCTGATAATCTCTTAATACGTCACCATAACCAGTAAATAAGTAGATTGTACAGACTGTTTCAAGGACACGATCTCGATGGCATTTGTTTAATGAGGTCACTATACACGTTGACATAGCCCCGCCCCCAATCACTTTTACAGTATATGTAAGCGCTCTATCTACTGTACGAATACAACCTGAATCACCTAAACACTGATTTATATCCGGAAGGTCACTTTGAAGACGGGGTGCGAAAAAAAGAAGAGAAATTTTACATAGAAGAAAAAAAAAGTAAAAAAAAAAAAAAAAAAAAAGTAGGCTTTTTTATATATATTTTTATTTTATTATTTAACAAAATCATCTCTTAAAAATTGCTTTTATTTTTTATTTCTCGTCCATTATTATTCTTGTTATAATTCGATTCATTAATATTATTCCCTTGCTATCAATTTCACTTACGTACTTTTGCTATATATATAAGTAAGTATCTAAGGAAAGTCATGTGTGTGTGTGTGTGTGTGTGTGTGTGTGAGTGTAATTTTCCATGAGACGTAATTACCCAGTAAGAACGCCGTGTCTGATCCGACCCCCCGTCCAACCCTGTGTGTGTTTCTGAGTCCGTGTGTGAACGGGAGGAATATAATAGGATCTCTGAGGACATCCTGAGCCAAACTGTTTCCCTGCGTTTGATCCCAGCGGGTCTGTCCTGAGCCTCGCTGGAGAAAAGGCCAGCCCATTCTTTTTTCTTTACGGGTGGTGTTGAATTGAAGAGCTTCAGGGCTCAGGACAGTGCAACGAAGACGTGAATTCTAGCTGACATCGGTCCAGTCGCAACAACGGCCTCATTGTATTCGTTCTGTAGACGCAGGCGAATGCAAACGAGGTTTTGTTTCGCTAGAGGAGCTAAGGTGTGTTTCTGTCACAATGGAAACCTGAAACCTCGCTCTGACGCTCTTTTGTTTCTCTGGGAATGAAAAACGCAGCGAGCGCGGAGCTCTGGACCATCCAGGCCTCTTTCATTTCCTCTAAGGTCGTGCTTGCGTAAAAAGCTTGCAGGTTTATTTATTTATTTTTTTTTTTTGACTCCCAGGGCAACGGCGTAGTCAAGGATCCAGCTGCCTCGATTAAGGATAAGAAATCATCCCCTTAATGGATCCGCGCTACTGTTCGATGTAATGAGTTTAGCCTCGACATTCCTTAACCTCTTTGACTCCCAGCTTGTTATCGACTGCTGTAAATTATAACCTGGGCATTTAACTTGGCTCTACACGCAAACGTCGCTGTTGGGACGCCGCAAATCTTTTTTATAATCTGGAAGCAGACATTTAAAAAATGTTAAGGCTTTCTGAATGAAATGTGAAGCATGCATATCAAACACGGCACGACGCGCACACAAAATCAACGTTTTTTTCGAAAGAATTAAGCACATTTTAACACTGAAATGTTGAATCAGCAGCTTCAAGTCACACCTTTACATTAATATTAATATCCATATTAATAAAGCACTACGCTGTAATTAAACGCTACGTATTAATCCTACGCTGGCGTCTCTATACTAACAACTAGAGATGTTGATGATTAACTGTTAATTGATGAAGATCAAAGAGTTTAAAATGTTTAAAAGGTTAATGTTTGTTTTGCATCATGTTTCTCACTTGTACACCACAAAAAAAGGCACACCTGTGGTTTAGCTAATACGCAATACTGAACATTAATCCGTCTCATATAATTAATCAGTTGGGCCTGGGCCGCTAGAAGTTATACATACATATGAAAAAAAACAAAAACAAAAACACCTACGGTATAATTAAATTAATATGAATGAACAATGGGGTGTTTTATGAATGTTAATGAGCAGTGGGTGGGTCATTGTGTTAAGTAATTATGAAATAGCCGAAGATAACATTGATTTTTAGAGATGCACAAAAATCAAACAGAATTTAAAACAATAGGATATACAGTAGGACCTTGAGACGTGGCAGAGGGACAGAGAGAGACAGAGCGAGAGTGAGATAGACAGATAGACCGACAGACAGCTTTATCACTGAGCACAACATGGAAGACGTGCAGTGCTGATAATGAGGCTGTGGTGGTCTCATGTAGTACAATACTAGACTTGTTTGTGTGGCCTGTCAACCTTTGGTGTGTACTGCAGTGTTGTGTCACCTTCGATAGGTGTTGTGTTTTCTTGTGTAGCGTAGTTCTGTGTACTGTGTTGTCCTGTAGTGTAGTGCTGTCCATTAGGGTTATGTAGTTTACTGTTGCGTTGTCTTGTGTAGTTTAGTGGAGTGCACTGTAGTATTGTGTAGTGTGCAGTGTACAGTCGTGTCATTTAATGTAGTGTAGTGCAGTGCTGTGTACAGTTGTATTACTGTATGTACTGCAGTGTTAAGTATTATATAGATTAGTGTAGTTTAATGTAGTACTTTGTACTGGTTGTGTACTGCAGTGTTGTGTAGTATTGTATAGTGTAGTGTAGTGTTGTGTAGGGTTGAGTACTGCAGTGTTGTGTTGTGTAGTATTGTATAGTGTAGTGTTGTATTGTGTAGTGTAGTGTTGTGTACTGCAGTGTTGTGTAGTATTGTATAGTGTAGTGTTGTATTGTGTAGTGTAGTGTTGTGTACTGCAGTGTTGTGTAGTATTGTATAGTGTAGTGTTGTATTGTGTAGTGTAGTGTTGTGTACTGCAGTGTTGTGTAGTATTGTATAGTGTAGTATTGTATAGTGTAGTGTAGTGTTGTGTAGGGTTGAGTACTGCAGTGTTGTGTTGTGTAGTATTGTATAGTGTAGTGTTGTATTGTGTAGTGTAGTGTTGTGACCTGCAGTGTTGTGTAGTATTGTATAGTGTAGTGTTGTATTGTGTAGTGTAGTGTTGTGTAGTGTAGTGTTGTGTAGTATTGTATAGTGTAGTGTTGTGTTGTGTAGTGTTGTGTAGGGTTGAGTACTGCAGTGTTGTGTTGTGTAGTGTTGTATTGTGTAGTGTATTGCAGTGTTGTGTTGTGTAGTGTAGTGTTGTGTACTGCAGTGTTGTGTCGTGTAGTGTTGTATTGTGTAGTGTATTGCAGTGTTGTGTTGTGTACTGCAGTGTTGTGTACTGCAGTGTTGTGTAGTGTAGTGTTGTGTACTGCAGTGTTGTGTAGTGTAGTGTTGTGTACTGCAGTGTTGTGTTGTGTAGTGTAGTGTTGTGTACTGCAGTGTTGTGTAGTGTATTGTTGTGTAGTGTAGTGTAGTGTTGTGTACTGCAGTGTTGTGTAGTGTAGTGTTGTGTAGTGTAGTGTTGTGTACTGCAGTGTTGTGTAGTGTATTGTTGTGTAGTGTAGTGTAGTGTTGTGTACTGCAGTGTTGTGTAGTGTAATGTTGTGTACTGCAGTGTTGTGTGTAGTGTTGTGTACTGCAGTGTTGTGTAGTGTATTGTTGTGTAGTGTAGTGTAGTGTGTACTGCAGTGTTGTGTTGTGTAGTGTAGTGTTGTGTAGTGTAGTGTTGTGTACTGAAGTGTTGTGTAGTGTTGTGTACTGCAGTGTTGTGTAGTGTAGTGTTGTGTAGTATAGTGTTGTGTAGTGTTGTGTAGTGTAGTGTACTGCAGTGTTGTGTAGTGTAGTGTACTGCAGTGTTGTGTAGTGTAGTGTTGTGTATTGCAGTGTTGTGTTGTGTAGTGTAGTGTTGTGTACTGAAGTGTTGTGTAGTGTAGTGTTGTGTACTGAAGTGTTGTGTAGTGTAGTGTTGTGTACTGCAGTGTTGTGTAGTGTAGTGTTGTGTAGTATAGTGTTGTGTAGTGTTGTGTAGTGTAGTGTTGTGTATTGCAGTGTTGTGTTGTGTAGTGTAGTGTTGTGTACTGAAGTGTTGTGTAGTGTAGTGTTGTGTATTGCAGTGTTGTGTTGTGTAGTGTAGTGTTGTGTACTGAAGTGTTGTGTAGTGTAGTGTTGTGTACTGCAGTGTTGTGTAGTGTAGTGTTGTGTAGTATAGTGTTGTGTAGTGTAGTGTTGTGTACTGCAGTGTTGTGTAGTGTAGTGTTGTGTACTGCAGTGTTGTGTAGTGTATTGTTGTGTAGTGTAGTGTTGTGTACTGCAGTGTTGTGTAGTGTAGTGTTGTGTAGTGTAGTGTTGTGTACTGCAGTGTTGTGTAGTGTAGTGTTGTGTAGTGTAGTGTTGTGTACTGCAGTGTTGTGTAGTGTAATGTTGTGTACTGCAGTGTTGTGTAGTGTTGTGTACTGCAGTGTTGTGTAGTGTATTGTTGTGTAGTGTAGTGTAGTGTAGTGTACTGCAGTGTTGTGTAGTGTAGTGTTGTGTACTGCAGTGTAGTGTGTACTGCAGTGTTGTGTTGTGTAGTGTAGTGTTGTGTACTGCAGTGTTGTGTACTGCAGTGTTGTGTAGTGTATTGTTGTGTAGTGTAGTGTAGTGTAGTGTACTGCAGTGTTGTGTAGTGTAGTGTAGTGTGTACTGCAGTGTTGTGTTGTGTAGTGTAGTGTTGTGTACTGCAGTGTAGTGTGTACTGCAGTGTTGTGTTGTGTAGTGTAGTGTTGTGTACTGAAGTGTTGTGTAGTGTAGTGTTGTGTACTGCAGTGTTGTGTAGTGTAGTGTTGTGTAGTATAGTGTTGTGTAGTGTTGTGTAGTGTAGTGTACTGCAGTGTTGTGTAGTGTAGTGTACTGCAGTGTTGTGTAGTGTAGTGTTGTGTATTGCAGTGTTGTGTTGTGTAGTGTAGTGTTGTGTACTGAAGTGTTGTGTAGTGTAGTGTTGTGTACTGCAGTGTTGTGTAGTGTAGTGTTGTGTAGTATAGTGTTGTGTAGTGTAGTGTTGTGTACTGCAGTGTTGTGTAGTGTAGTGTTGTGTCGTGTTGTGTTAGTGTATTGTGTGAGTGTTGTAGTGTGTGTAGTGAGTGTTGTTAGTGTAGTGTTGTGTACTGCAGTGTTGTGTAGTGTAGTGTTGTGTAGTGTAGTGTTGTGTACTGCAGTGTTGTGTAGTGTAATGTTGTGTACTGCAGTGTTGTGTAGTGTTGTGTACTGCAGTGTTGTGTAGTGTATTGTTGTGTAGTGTAGTGTAGTGTACTGCAGTGTTGTGTAGTGTAGTGTTGTGTACTGCAGTGTTGTGTAGTGTAGTGTTGTGTAGTGTAGTGTTGTGTACTGCAGTGTTGTGTAGTGTAATGTTGTGTACTGCAGTGTTGTGTAGTGTTGTGTACTGCAGTGTTGTGTAGTGTATTGTTGTGTAGTGTAGTGTAGTGTACTGCAGTGTTGTGTAGTGTAGTGTTGTGTACTGCAGTGTAGTGTGTACTGCAGTGTTGTGTTGTGTAGTGTTGTGTACTGAAGTGTTGTGTAGTGTAGTGTTGTGTACTGCAGTGTTGTGTAGTGTAGTGTTGTGTAGTATAGTGTTGTGTAGTGTTGTGTAGTGTAGTGTTGTGTAGTGTAGTGTTGTGTATTGCAGTGTTGTGTTGTGTAGTGTAGTGTTGTGTACTGAAGTGTTGTGTAGTGTAGTGTTGTGTATTGCAGTGTTGTGTTGTGTAGTGTAGTGTTGTGTACTGAAGTGTTGTGTAGTGTAGTGTTGTGTACTGCAGTGTTGTGTAGTGTAGTGTTGTGTAGTATAGTGTTGTGTACTGCAGTGTTGTGTACTGCAGTGTTGTGTAGTGTAGTGTTGTGTAGTGTAGTGTTGTGTAGTGTACTGCAGTGTTGTGTAGTGTAGTGTAGTGTACTGAAGTGTTGTGTAGTGTAGTGTTGTGTACTGCAGTGTTGTGTAGTGTAGTGTTGTGTAGTGTAGTGTTGTGTACTGCAGTGTTGTGTAGTGTAGTGTTGTGTAGTATAGTGTTGTGTAGTGTAGTGTTGTGTACTGCAGTGTTGTGTAGTGTAGTGTTGTGTAGTGTACTGCAGTGTTGTGTAGTGTAGTGTTGTGTACTGCATTGTTGTGTACTGCATTGTTGTGTTATTTAGTGTTGTGTATTGCAGTGTTGTGTTGTGTAGTGTAGTGTTGTGTAGTGTAGTGTTGTGTAGTGTAGTGTTGTGTAGTGTAGTGTTGTGTTGTGTACTGCAGTGTTGTGTAGTGTAGTGTTGTGTAGTGTAGTGTTGTGTACTGCAGTGTTGTGTAGTGTTGTGTATTGCAGTGTTGTGTTGTGTAGTGTTGTGTTGTGTAGTGTTGTGTACTGCAGTGTTGTGTAGTGTAGTGTTGTGTTGTGTACTGAAGTGTTGTGTACTGAAGTGTTGTGTAGTGTAGTGTTGTGTTGTGTAGTGTTGTGTAGTGTAGTGTTGTGTAGTGTTGTGTAGTGTAGTGTAGTGTAGTGTAGTGTAGTGTAGTGTAGTGTAGTGTACTGCAGTGTTGTGTTGCCAGCGTACGACGCGAGACAGTACAGACAGAACAATTGGGCGTTTGTATCTGACTCCTCGGCGTTGTTGTATCTGCGTTTCTTGTCCCTTTGTGTTGCTGTGCTGTGACACGCAGCAGCTAATCTGCAGCCTCCGTATCTCCGTCTCACTGTGTACTTTACTTATCACCTCACACACTTAAACACATCCACACACCCCGAGAATAAACACCAAACCGTCTGCGTCTGAACAACCTTCAACATGTCAATGTACTGAACAACGAAACTGCTACACAACCACGACAACAACCCAGATACACACCGGCTCCATGAGTTCATGAATACTAAGTAACACTAGCTAATGTAGCCAGCCAGCTATGTGCTTATCAACTTACATAACGTCACCGTAACAAAGACGATATTGTTCATCAGTAAAATTAGCAATCAGGTGGTGTGTAAAATGAAATATTATATAAATAGTATGTATAATATACAAAAAAAAAACACATCAAATAAATAAAGAGAACTCCGCTGAATGATTAAGATTTATATCCATGTTTGTTGATCTGAAACATGATTACAAAAAGCAGATTAACTCTACATTAGCGCTTTTATACTGAGAGGCTTTGAGGTTTCTGTTCAGTCCTCAGCCACCTCTGAAGACCTCCAAGTCCCAGTGTGGCACTTCAAACCTGAAATAACTGGTGCAGTCATATGTGTGTGTGTGTGTGTGTGTGTATGTTTGTGTGTATGTTTGTGTGTGCGTGAGTGTGTGTGTGTGTGTGTGTGTGCGTGAGTGTGTGTGTGCGTGAGTGTGTGTGTGCGTGTGTAGGGCGTTGGTTACTGCGGAAGGTCATGGGTTCCTGTGCTCAGCTTTGAGAAGGATTTCAGAGATGAAAAGGATTCGACTGTGCAAAGTAAACATCAAAGCTGTTTGCCACGTCATACACCTGCCAGCACATGTGTGAGTGTGCATATAAGTGTGTGTGCGTGTGTGTGTGTGTTTACAGATTTAAAACGTTGTGGCGACCAAAAAAGCACCAAAGGTCCTCATAATGATAGGACGGCGTCAAACGTCCTCAAAAACGCCATGGACCAAAAAAAAAAATCCAACACGACTATTTATTTGGTTAAACAGGATTATTTTTCGCTATTTACTGAGGTAAAGGTACACGGTGGGTGTAGCGCTAATTTACTAGCATTACATAGATGAAAGTACAAATAAACTTGGGTTGAATTCGGGATTCAGTAGTTTTTATAATAAAGAAAGATTCTACTATTGATGCTCTCATTAGGAACATTATGAAATCTTCTATTAAAGGTTCTACTAACTAACACATTCATTATAAAAACTGCCGAATATGATTTGTTTCTTGAAAACATATTCAGTACATTCAACTACTGTAAACTAAAGGACCCAGTATTCAAAATACAAATTTTTTTGTTGTTGTCATCAAGTTTAGACATTCAGATTGGTCTCCAGTGTGCCTCTACGAACAAAATCTCTTTTTTTTTTGTCCTTTTTCCATTTCTTAATCTAATTAGCTTTTACCCCTCTGTGACCTCATAAAGCAGAGCCCCACCCCCAGCGTATTGCTCAAGCTTGTTGAGTACTAACACACACACACACACACACACACACACACACACACACACGTATCCTCACAGCTCTGACAAGTTCAACAAGAAGAATGGAAGAAGGAACGCTTTATAATTAAAAGACAGTGAGGAAACATACAGTAGTTTCTGTTCTTATTTACATTGTAGCAGACGTAAACAATCATTCCCTCATCAGCCTTTGTTTTCTTTTTCTCTCCCTCAAATAAACGCAGCTTGTCATTTCCCTGAGAAACCGTAAAGTATAAACTCGTCTGTCCTGAAGCGCTGACACTGGAGACTCCTTCCGTAAATCTGAGATTACGTCTGGCGTACGGGTCACAAGTCCCTGTGGACGAGCTGTTACCATAGCAACAATACCATATCAGAACAAGTGCAGTGAAATAAATAGAAACGCAAACGGAAAGTTACTGCACACCTTCTGACCAGTCAGATTCGGGAATTCAAGCGTGTGTAGGATTTGCACCGGACGTTCATGCTGGTTTGTAAACGAGCCTAAATAGACAGATCGGACTTTCAGAATGTTGTCTGATCTGTCTGTTTACGCTCTGGTGGATATGACACGGCCGGATTTTTCCACTCACGGTCTCTCTACGCAATATCTAACCCTGTACCATGGGTGTGTGTGGCGTGCCAAAGCTCTATCTGCTACAGGAAAAGTGTGTGCGTGTGTGTGTGTGTGTGTGTGTGCGTGTGTGTGTATGTGTGTGTGAGAAACTACAGCCAGCGTGTTCTGGCATGCATGTATGTGTGTTGCTTATTGCAATCACCTTGTCAAATTCCCTGCTAGGCAACACTTGATCTACACACACACACACACACACACACACACACACACACACACAAAGATCACATACCAGACAAAAGGATGCGACACATGCGGAACTCAAGCAGAACTGAAAGCCAAGCTAAATTAGGAACAAAACTCTCTGTCGCTGCGAATAGACCAGGAACACACACACACACACACACACACACACACACACACACACACACACATTTGAATAAACACACTTTGTCTACCCTGATGAACAGTAAATGGTGACAGAGACGTAGGAATTTACATCCACATCATTATCCATATTTTACTGTAAAGATCTCTAAACAATAAAAATATTCAAGTTCTACTTTTTTTTTCCATTAAAGGCACAACTTTCTAAAGCAGAAACTCCCGAACGCATGCTACTACCATGACTCATGACTCGCATTTCTTTCCTCATAATCTCTTCCTCTCCAGAATTTAAGGAAACACTGTCTTATTTTTTTTTTTTACGCAGACAAAAGTCTTACACAAGGCCTATTTTTGTTTAACGCAGTTTTGTACCATTTTACATTGACATACACAATCAGATGATTAAATACATATCTCAAGATACAGACAGTACAAAAATAAACAATGGTTTTGAAGGAGTGGATATTTTGTTCCAATGAATTTATTACACATTTTCCATAGACTTACTCCTACTCTTTGGTTCTCTTCCTGTCCTGAGTAATCAGTTCTGCTTTATTGTATATTTAGGAATTTTATATATATATATATACACTGCATAAAATTTTTTAAATGGTCAATATTTGGTTTGACTCGACTCTTGTTAGAAGAAAATAAATAAAAAATAAATTCCTAGCTTGAATAGCAAAAAATCCATTTTTGTGACATATCAATAAAACTCATTTAAATGAAAATGTAAATAAACTAATGTGATATGTAAGCTGGGGGCGCAAACCTTTGAGCTTGCTTTAAAAAACATGCTTTTTAAATCACCAATAAATTTAGATAACACAAAACAGATCATGCTTTTGACAAAAAAGTATCACTCACTCATCATCTATACTGCTTTATCCTGTATACAACAGGGTCGTGCGGGGCGGAGCCTATCCCAGGAGACTTGGGCATGAGGCGGTACACCCTAGATGGGGTGCTGAACCATCACAGGTTACACACACATACACAAATACACACACACACTATGGGCAAGTTGGGAATGGCAATTAGGCTATTCTGCATGTTTTTGGACTGTGGGAGGAAAAACTGGAGGAGACGCACCAAGCACAGGGAGAAGATGCAAACTCCATGCACACAGACCCGAGGTGGGTATCGAAACCGGACCCTGGAGGCGTGAGGTCAGAGTGCTAAACATTTCTCTACCCTACCGCGCTATACTGTAAAAATATATTGAGTTCACATACTGTAGGTGCTAATCATAAAGCGGTGTTATACTGCACCAATAAACAGTCACATAAGGATCAAAATCTTTCTTTTACATTTTTTATCACATATCTATTTATCTTTTCTACTTTCTACATATTAATCGATTACATTTATCTTAGTCATTTATCAAAGCAGGTATTTATGTATGTAAGTTAAATAATGCGGTGGGAAGCTCAAGGTCACACATGTGCCTGAGCGGAAAATTCCAGAAATACGGTACGAATAACACAAAAGCTCCCATTTCAGAAGAGTTCATGTTTTATTCTCACTATCGAGGAGTGTGTGAGGAGTGTGTAAACTCCTGTCCTGAGTGGTGCGTTAAGCCCTGGTGACATAATGCCTGCTGAGGAGGGATAGGACAAACAAGAAACATCTGGACTTCATCGACTTCTGGAGCACCAAGCAGGCCTCAGGTCCTTCAAGTGCATCCGTCAATAGTGATGGAGGAGAGTCGGTTTAAGTGATGAGCATCCTTTTCCTGCGCTTTTTATTATTATTTTTTTATTGGATCATATGTATGCATTAAAAACAAACAAACAAACAAATAAATAAATAAATCTGACACAACTGGGTGCAGTCAAATGTTCGCTTAGATGTCATCATCTAATCTCTCTCATAAGCCTCCTAGTGCTCAGGTCTCACATCTCTCCCATGCAGGCAGGAGTCTGGTCCAGCTGTGATTATTAGTAGGATAAACAGATTATGACGTCACTGCGTGCAACGGGCCTCTTGTTATTATTACTATTATTATTATTCTCATTATTCTCATTATTAAAGTCAAAGGAACATTAACAACTGAGTAGAGCTTTCTAGTGTGTGTGTGTGTGTGTGTGTGTGTGTGTCGCTTAGAAAGCGTTATAACGGCACTCAACACCTCGGAACCATCGCTGTTCTGTATCTAATCTTCTCTCTCTCTCTCTTTTTTTTTTAAGTAATATTTTTCGTGTTTGATGTGCAGCAAAACAAAAACCGTTGGAATTAAAATGTCACGCGCCCGGACGAGGCAAGTCGTCACCCTGGCAACAGCTGGAGCGATTCATGTTTAACGGCATCAAATTTAAATGTGAAATTTCAAAAACAGCATAAAAGAAACAATGTATCTACTTGTGTCTCTGTTTTTCTGCTCCAAAGATAACTTATGACTTAGAATCGGCACTTGAAATAAAGACAAAAGAGATCGGACAAAAAACAAACAAACAAACAACAACAAAAAAAAAAACCCCAAAGACAGGATGTTAAAGACTAAAGGGGAAAATGAAACACGTGAAGAAGCGGTTTGTTCACTCACCTCGCGATAAGCGCGCGCTGTGTTCAGTTTCCCGACTTACAACAGCGACTCGTTCAACAGGTTTAAACAAAACCGACGAGCTGAATAAGTCACAGCAACACCCTTTTTACCCCAGTGACACCTCAACAGGTCTCTGTGTGAGTGTGTGTGTGTGTGTGTGTGAATGAGTGTGTGGGCTGAGTTTTGAACATGAACATGCCCAAGAGACGGAGCTAATAATATTCCGTTTGTCGTGAACGCCGACGCGCAATTTTTCTCCCCAAGGAAACTTCTCGATTCAATGGGCCGCTTGTGTGTTTCACTTCGTGTCGGTGTCATACTGTACTGTACATGCGGCTCAAACACTGCGCTCATGTCCACAAAATGATTCCTCATGCTCACAGGAACCACACACACACACACGCACACGTTATTTAATTTTGAGTCCTTGATTATTTCTGTCATCAGGGGAAGAAGAAGAAAACCTCCACAGATGTGATAACTTGGTGATTCAGGACATTCAGGTGGTCAGCTGACTTCATTTTATTGCCACGTAACGACCTGAGCGACTGAAGCAGCCCCAGATCATAACACTCTAACTGTATTGTAAATCCTTCATCTAAAAATACAAAATAATATTCATAAAAAATAGGAAATTAGCCTCGGCATGCGAAGCAATCTTGGCATACGCGCGACCGGACCGGGCCGAACTGAGGTCAAATGTTTGCCGATTGATGATATCAAGGTTATAAAGCGCTCTTTCGTATCAACCACACCATTGCATTTACATATCTGGCTGTTATCAGATTTTCCCTTTTGCATCGTTGTTGTTGTTGTTGTTGTTTTTTGCAGAAACACATCTCTAGTCTTTGTATAGACCTTACGTTTAATAATGACTTATAAATGATATAACTTATACATTCTACGCAAAACGTTTGCCGTGATCCTGTAATTATACAGTCCACTCGATATCTATATAAATCTAGGTGTGAAGTATAAGTCCGTATTTTGATTAAAGTTAGTATGCGATATTTGCCGGAATTCTAAAAATTCTAATATTGAAAAGTTTATCATTATTTTTTAAGATAGCAAGTCTGTAAATTATAGACAGATGTAGAATGAGAGCGAAAGATGAACATGATATACTTTTTCAGAGTCTCCATGTTAATCAATCTTTTGGAAGTTTTATATAATATGAATAGCACAACAACTAGTATTTTTGTCACTGTTTAATAGAACGTCCTGCATGTTGCTTTTAAAATGTTAAAATTTGAAAAATGTTTTTTTTTAAATACTTTCTATACTTAATTTTTTATTATTATTATATGCTCATTTCATATTTTATTTTTGTTATTTGAATATTTTCTTTTCATATTCTATTTTTTTTATTGTTAAATTCTTATTCATATTGTTTATATAAAATGCTTTATTTTTCTTTTCATTTTTAGATCAAATACGGGTGTTAAAACATTTTACTGCATATCTCACTGTGTATGTGGCAAATAGCATTTTTATTTGAATGTGAATTTTACATATTAATCATAAATTGGGAACTAATTTGATACATTTTAGGTTTTATGTGTTACATACAGTGCACGAAAGAGTCTAAAAAAGGCATGGAAAGGAATTTAGTATTAAATCATACTGCAGGTTTAATATACTGTTATGTTACATGTTCAGGACGCTGACCACACTGCATCTCTAAATGTCTAAACAATACAACATTTCACTACTTTAATAACTAACCATATCTAACTGAGCGCCATTAAATTACTTTAAAAGGGGCATCAAAAGATGAGGACTCCATGATAATTTATTAAGTGCAAAAGCACCTGACTTGAAACAAAAACAAAACTTCAGAGTAAAATGTTTCATCCCTGAATTAGATACGCTGCATCCAATTAAGCCCGTTTTAACAGAAAATCCATCTGCAAACGGCAAAACTTCCACGGTTCTCAACCTGATGTCATGGCATGTTTAAATCTGACTGGTGGTGTCATCACTTTTCCTGTGAAAAACAGACATTTTATGAAAATGAATAGTTCGACATCATTCACAAACATGGTAATGTACAGAAAAATGTTATGCAGGTGGATGATGCCATGATTTGGGTGTCATTTTTATGCCGCTACGT
This sequence comes from Clarias magur, assembly GCA_013621035.1. Classification (NCBI taxonomy): domain Eukaryota; kingdom Metazoa; phylum Chordata; class Actinopteri; order Siluriformes; family Clariidae; genus Clarias; species Clarias magur. The sequence continues at coordinate 817,717 of QNUK01000204.1, forward strand.
AATTCCTGAATCCTTTCAACCTCTTAGGCTTGGAATAATATATATATATATTCCAATCATGGAATCATGCTAAAATCTTTACAAAAGACATTACAACAAAAGTGTCATCTCTAAAATCATTGCGAAATAATGAGTGATGTTTAAAAAACATTTATCAACTCACTTCTTTCTGCCGCATTTGTCATCTATGGGAGAGGAATAAAAGGTTTAGTTTAGATGACGATCAGAAAAAGGTGAGGATCACTCAAAAAAACAATCCTTAAAAATAAGAAATAAATCTAAGTAGTAGGAAGTGAGACTTACAAAAAAGCACTATGATAGCTCCTATTACAAGCAGGACTGTGAAGATGATTCCTCCAATCCTCAGCCTGTCGTAGTCTAGAAGAAATAAAAAATACAAGAAAGCTACATTAAAAGTCCAATCCTCACCATTATATATTACTTGATATATGTTTCGAGTTATACTTTATGTTTTATGCTTTATTTTGGTAAATATGTGATACATGAAAAAGGTAAGTACTGTACTCACTGTAAACGAAAGGATCTGCGAACAAGAAAGAGAGACAGACGCAATAATGCTGAGTGTTAGAGACAATATAAAAAAACATGACATGTTTAATCAGTGTTTCTGTTTTCAGATATGAAAAAAAAAACAGTCAGAACTGTGCTGGTTAGAACTACGGTTAGACACATGAGTCTGATAGGAAAGAGAGAGAAAAATACATGTAGTGTTTGCTTACTTGCTTCAGCTTCATTGCACAGTGCGCTGAAAACTAGGAGGAAATGAAGGACATAATTACATTATACATGTAATTATAGTTTACGCATTATAGGTCAAAACTTACAAATCAATTTTAATTTTTAAGAAGCTTTGTTAAAAATAAAAAAAAAACTTCAGAGTAATTTCATTTTTTTCCTTCAGATTTTAAATAAATATGACACATTAGGTGTAGAAAAAAAGGAAATGAAAACATGCTTAAATGCCTAAAGATTTACGTATAACAGATATGCAAATGTTTCCTGTGTGTTATTGCATCATAAGATATCAGAGCCAATCACGATTCAGTGTGCAAAATAAGGGGAAAATTCACATTTGGATCTTCACAGAATTCGAATTTATTCCTGAGGATTTAAAGCTTTGTCTTGGCTGATGATTATTTATTTATTTATTTACCAGTTTTGTGTGAGTTAATTAATTAATCCATTTTTATATGAACAAAAATGCCTCAGGATTTCAAAGATAAAAAAAAAAAAAGAAGTGATGTCATGATCATGATCTTAATATCATAAGGTTTTATCTGCTGTTTAAGCTTCATAAAGATGAAGGAAAAAAAAAAAATCTAAAGGCATTATATTTGGAGATAGTTGAGATTGGAAATGTAATTCTTGTCAATACTTACCTTTATGTATTTTGTTGTAATCAATAAAAAAAATTTTGGTCTTATTTTAGTTTATTTATTTATTTATTGATTGATTGATTTATCTAAAACTGGACACTTCTCTTTTAAGCTGCTTGTGTTCTAAATGTTGAATGTGTAAATGTGTAAATGCTAAACGGGACGTGTGGCGTGTGTTGATCGGAACACAAGAATTTCCATCAGACATCCTTTAGGCTGTTGGGAAATGCCCTAAATGTGACCTTTGAACTGAACACACACACACACACACACACACACACACACACACAGAGGCAAAGTGTCCAGATTTGATTTCTTTTTACCTGTCAGGAGAACGAGCAGAGCGAAGCGGGTCATCTTTCCCCGATCCTGTCTCCTGACATGAAGAGAAGGAAAATGTTTCACAAACAATTTCACACAATCAGAATGAAACCTCGCTGAACAGACCGCAGGGACGAACAGCTAGTTTTCGAGCTCTTGTGACAGAAACGCAGCCGACAGCTGACCGCAGAGTGTTTTTTTTTTATTTTTTTAGGTAATAATCTGAGCAGTAAGAGTGACGGGGATGGATGGAGGGTCGAGGAGTCAGGAATGTATGTGAGTAGACACAGCTGCAGCGGCAAGCTGAGAAGAATCAGCGCGCGTGTTTGGACAGTAAACATCAGATCCGTGTGTCAGCGAGCGCCAGGGTACCCTTGGCTTGCCCTTGTAGGCACATACGAGGGCTGTTTTGGAAACTTTCCGTCTCCCTTTGCCTTGTTTAGTGTTAACTTTTGACCTCCGCCGACTTTTATTCGTATCGATTTCCGCGGATCTCGGGCGAACTGGAATACGAGATTTGAGGTTTCAGAAGCGTTTTATCGTTATTGTTTATTGTTTTATAAGTTTATTGTTTGTTTGTTTGTTTTCTCTTTCAGGAATTACAACTTGTTTATGTTTTACATATGAACAGTTAAAAAAGTTTGAACGTTCCAGGGTTTGCACTTGATTTTTTCACAGCTACACATTCAGATATATTTTCCAGATTCAGATTTACATAATTTAGATTTTTTTTTTTTTTTTTCAGGCACAAAAATAATCACAGCAAGTGAAGTGAACATGCCTTAAAATCTCTCTCTCTCTCTCTCACACACAAACACACACACACACACACACACACACACACACGCACACACAATCTCTCTGTCTCTGACTTTTGAGTGCATTATTTTTTTTCTTTTTGAAATGTATAAATGTAGGTAAATAGCTGTGTACAGTAGAGTAAACGTCTAAATAAACCTCGAAACACACACAAATCGAGTCCTTTGTATACTGTGTAATGACGTCACATTTCTTCATGGCAATACCAATTCTCTCATATCATTTCACGGTTAGGTTGAAATTCTACTCAATTTCAATAACGAACTATTTCGTGGTAAATTTTGAGGCCTCACTTGAACACCATATCTGGAGCAGATTAGGATTATAATGAGTAATTAATCAAGTCGAGAAGAAATGGATCTGTTCTCACCCTTTTCTGCAGGATGTGATGTCGCTCGGCGCCTGGAGAGGTGTGGATAGATGCGACACCCAGGAAGTGCACATGGACATATCTGTCTTTGCTTTTTTACCTTGAAGAAAAACTCCTCCTTATTGTGTACATATAAAACACAGGACATAGATCGCTCTGTGTGTGTGTGTGTGTGTGTGTGTGTGTGTGTGTTTGTGTGTGTTATACAGTAGCCGCCCTGCAACATCAGCAAACTGTTATGTCCTAAACATGACTACATGTGTGTGTGTTTACGGCTAAAACAGCAATGTAAAAGTCACTCGGCGTAGAAAGTCGAACGGTGGAAAAGTTTCTCGAAAGGATGCCTGAATGAAAATTTGTATATCTTTATTCATGATATGGAAAAGAACGTGACACCTAGAAAGTAGAAAGGATGCAAAGAAGGCGGCGGACATTGTGAAGTTACTGTAGTGCCTCGAGGTGGAGCTTCGACAATCATGTGATCTCACATCATACAGCGATACAGTGCGATTACTGACTATTAAATTCATGAGTGGCTGCAAAAAAGCTTTGAGGTAAAATGTGGGCGGAGTCATGCATTAGGGTAGGGCATTTGGGAAGGTTTCGTGTTTTGCCACGATGTGCCATCGTTCCGGTTCAGGTTTGACTGGTACAGTACAGACCGTATGGTTGTGTTTATATATGATTGTTTAATCCGGCTGCCTTCGCTGATTACAAGCAAACTATAAACACAATGATACTGTATGAAGGCGACCGTGTCAGAAGACGTAAATGTTACTCTGTTCAGAAGGGTCAAATTATTGTCCTGTATCAAGCAAAGAAAGGAAGCAATGTGGTCGGGAAAACGTCCTGGATGAACCTGATGTGGGATCACTTAAACGCTTAGTGGAATCAAATTAGTAAAAAGCAAACAACAACAACAACAACAACAGTAGAACTCGTGGCTACTGTATGTTTAATAGTGAAAGTAAGAACATTTACCACACGCACAACATGAAGAGAACTCAAGGGATTGGGACTAAACAGCTGCGTAGCCTTAAGAAATCTACTTATCAGTGAAGCTAATAATAATAAAAACAGAATTATCATTGGAGAACGGTCATGTGGTCTGATCAGTCCAGATTTACCCTGGTCCAGAGTCATGGGCACATCAGGGTGAGAAAAGAGCTGGATAAAGCGATGCATCCATCATGCCTAGTGCCTAGATATACTGTAGGGTTTCTTCGGTTGGTCAGGTCTAGGTTTCGCAATATTATGTGCCCCCCCACCCCGCCGTAAAAAAAAAACAAACAAACAAAAATGATGTGGATGCCAGGATTCATCGGGATCAAATTGCGAGAGCGGTTCTGGACACATGAGACACATTTTTCCACATGGATTGACCACCACAGAGTCCAGACCTTAACTCCGTTGCGAATCTTCGAGATGTGCCGGAGAAGGCCTCACACGTTAGTCCGACTCCCACGATCATCAACGCAAGAGAGAAAAGCAATAAGATTCTGGCCGGAAATAAATGTTGCGACGTTGCATCAGCTTGCATTGTGTTCAGCATGGAAGAACTCGACTGGCCCGAACACAGAGCCCTGACCTCAACCACATCAAACACCTTTGGGATGAACTGGGACGGAGACCGTGAGTCAGGCCTTCTCGTCCAACATCAGTGCCTGACCTCATAAATGATCTACAGGATGAACGGGTGCGAATTCCCAGATTTTCAGACTTAGACTATATATATATATTTACACACACATTATTGGTGTGTCTTTAACTAAATACATGAAAAAATGTATACTTATCCATTACTAAGGGTTTTTTTTTTTTTTTTTTTTTTTTTAATCAGTCCTACCTATTCATTATTTTGGGAAAACAGAGATGTGAAACAGCAGATTTACGCCGGGCCCCAGGCGTGGGAGAGCACTGACTTTTTGAAAGCCTGGAGAACAGATCACAGCAGTAGAAATATACAAACTGAAAGAAAAAGGAGGGGAAAAGTATCAAACATCAGATTAACAGATTTACAGGTCTGCTCAGAATGTGGCGCTGTAACCTCTCATGAGGTCGTGACCCTCTCACCACCACGAGGGACAATTCAAGGAGAACATGGAGCTCCAGGAGGTCATCCAAGTGTTCCACGTGCTTGAGCGCTGACATGTGCTCTCTTCTCCTTCCTTAAACTTATGTAAATGTCATGCAGGCTGAATAGAGGCCCACCGGCTAACACGCAAACGGTTAGAGGTGAACGGGCCGAAAACACGCCAGGATGTCTGAGTGACAGTTTACAGAAGAGTACGTACATTTGGAAAGCGGAATTTAGAACTATATTATACTTGGACATATTTACACAGTATGCAAAAAAAAAGTATCTCGTTTTAAAAACCCAGGAACAAAAGCTCATCGAGTGCAAAAGTTTGCGCCCTCTACGGTTTCAGGATGGAAATACCTCAAATAGTTTTCTATTTGATTTTTACTACAAATGACTAAAACTCCACAGTTAAATGAGCCAGACTGACAGACATTATTACAGACATTATGAAGCTAAATTGATCATTAACGCAAGTTATTTCATAGAACATTCAACTGCTGTCTTGAGATTTCCAATTCTACAAATCTCACTGTTGTAAAGTATGTTGTTATTTCAGATTATGTTGTTATTCCAAGATATTATCTCATTATTCATTTTTCTCCTCATTTCAGGATGTCATTACAGTATATCGAGCTATTATCAATATTATTATTTCTAGTTAAATAAAAAAAAAAAAAAAAGTTAAAAGTTTTCTCAGGTGGAAATTCATTTTCATTTTATACCAAGTAATTATCTCAGGGTCTGAAATATTATGTTAAGTTCTAAAAGACGGTATTTCAATATATGCATGTCCCTTAAAGATGACATTGTTTCTACTTAGCTGTCACTTCAAAGTGTTATTTTTATATAAAACATTAAGTTCGCGAAATAACAACAGATGGTGAAATAAGATGAATGAAAAAAAAGTACATTAGTTTACTGTGGTTTTAATTTGTGAACTCATTTTAAGACATGTTACCAGGTCAGGGAATTCTCTCGAAATTGAAAGATGTGTTGTAGATTGTAGATGTTATATTATTGTTGTTTTAAGACCTTGCTGTTGTTCTTTTGATGTTCCAATTAACTGTTTATTAACAATTAGTCAACAATTAAGTGAACTGTATTAGTGCATTATTTAGAAATATTACCTTGGAATTTCAGAAAATTGACTTTTTTAGATAAAAGTTTTTTTTTTTTTTTAGATAAACTGTTATTTCACTGTACTGTTAAATGTATCAGGTTCCTGAGACTTTACTAGTTTAAGTTATATTCTTTCCAAGATGTTATTATTGTGAGTTAAATCATGGTTATCAAGTTCTTAAAAATAATAACATGACTTAAAATAAGTTCAAATAAAGCGTGGTAACTAGAAATGTGTAATACATTCAAAATATAAAATTCATCTCAAATAATGAGGTACTAAAGTTATATCTTTGGGTTCAGGGCTTTAATTTAAGTTTTAGAAAACTTTAGGTTTATATACAAACAGGAAACGCAGAACAGATTTTTGAGCAGAATGAAAAAAAAAAAAAAAAAATCACACAATTTTTTTTTTTTTACAATAAATTTTAATTTACTTTTCAAATTTCGATTTCTGGTCATTTGATATATTTCTATATATAGCCATTAATGAATTGTTTGGCTTTAGTCGGAGATGGTGGTCTATGTGGAGTTTACACTGCTTTCATGTCATTACCCTACAGCGTGTCCCGAGTCATACGTAATGGAAAAGAACACATTTGCATTTCTGCCTCAACAATGCAAATTAAATTAAAAAATAAATAAATAAATAAATAAATAAAAATAATTGCAATTTAAAACGATAAATAATAAAACAATAGATTTTTTGCTCACATAATGTACATGTGGTGTGCTTTATGACATGTGTCCTGACTGAGGGGATAAATTAAGAGGCAAATTTTGTTTACAAATTCGATTTCACACTTCGACTTTCTGCTGCTTGTTACTATGACAACCGTAGTGATGAACTCTTCATGAACTGCAGTCTTTGGGTTCTGATGCCGCTTAACATTCTTAATAAGATGAAGGTGTGGTGCAAATATTTCCGGAGCGTGTGATTATATTATTAATGTGCACACAGTATATGTGTGTGTGTGTGTGTGTGTGTGCGCTTAGGGTGTTGAAATACATCAGAACCACTTAATTTAATTTTCCATGTAACATTCATTCATTTAGATAATTACAGTCTCTCTCTCTCTCTCTCTCTCTCTCTCACTTTCTCTCTTTATATATGATATGTCTATAGCGTATGTTCTTTATGTTCTTTAAATATATAACATATATAAATTATTTACAATTTACATATTTTGAGTGCAGTAAATGTCATCAGAAGGCATAACAGGTATAAGAAATAACAAAAACCCCAACTATACCATACCCTACTGTTCTAACATATACTATTCTATTCTATACAACATCTGTTAGATTTTATATTTAATGTAAACAAAGTAACCTTAATGCACTTTCTCTACATATCCATAACGAGAAGCACGTAGCATCCCTTCTTTTGCGATATCTCACTGGTTCGATCACAAGCTGCATTGGCACGGGATAATCAAGAACATGAACAATCAAGTCACTAATCTCTGATGCTCTCTTCTTCCACCCCGCCCATGACGTCGTCTTCGGGTTTGCCCTCTGAAAAAGTTAAAAAAAATTAAAAAAAAAAACATTCTTGTAAAACTTACTGCACTTTAAGCCCATTCATACTGTACCATCCCCAGAACAGTTTCGGATCAATCGTGTGTGAATCCTGCCACTTACTGAAACACTCCTGAAATTTTTCTGATCTTTTCATGCTGACGTACGTCACACCGAACACGATTAGGATCCCGAAAAAGCCGCCCATGACACAGCCAAAGAGCATCAGAAAATATGCACTGGCACCTGGCAGAAACCAGAAGAAAGGATGGTAATAAATAAATAAATAAATAAATAAATCTGCAGTGTTCATTTGACTGCGGTACATGATGCCTCCGTAAGATCTTTATTTAAAAAATGGGATTGAGTTTAAATTCTTACGATAATTATTTTAAAGAACAGTGTTTAAAATGAAAAACAAAGAAGTAGACAAACAGTAATTAGTGACTGGTGGTTAAGGAGAATGTGATTTATGATTGGTCATTGGGATCAGTGGTGATCAGCGACAGATTTTTGGGAACAGGAGTGATCAGGGATCGGCCACTGGGAATAGCAGTAATCAGTGATTCATCTTTGGGAACAGTGATGATCAGTGAATAGGAATTTGGAACAATGGTGATCAATGATTGACCATTTTGAACACTGGTGACCGGTGTTTGGTCAGTGGGAATAGCGGTGGTGATCAGTGATTGGTCATTAAGGACAGTCATGATCAGTGATTGGTCATTAAGGACAGTCGTGATCAGTGATTCGTCTTTAAGGACAGTCGTGATCAGTGATTCGTCTTTAAGGACAGTCGTGATCAGTGATTCGTCTTTAAGGACAGTCGTGATCAGTGATTGGTCATTAAGGACAGTGGTGATCACTGATTGGTCATTAAGGACAGCCTTGATCACTGATTGGTCATTACGGACTGTTGTAATCAGTGACTGGTCATTAAGCACAGTCGTGATCACTGATTGGTCATTAAGGACTGTTGTAATCAGTGATTGGTCATTAAGGACAGTCCTGATCAGTGATTGGTCATTAAGGACAGTCGTGATCAGTGATTGGTCATTAAGGACAGTCGTGATCAATGATTGGTCATTAAGGACAGTCGTGATCAGTGATTCGTCTTTAAGGACAGTCGTGATCAGTGATTGGTCATTAAGGACAGTGGTGATCACTGATTGGTCATTAAGGACAGCCTTGATCACTGATTGGTCATTAAGGACCATTGTAATCACTGATTGGTCATTAAGGACAGTCGTGATCAGTGATTCGTCTTTAAGGACAGTCGTGATCAGTGATTGGTCATTAAGGACAGTGGTGATCAGTGATTCGTCTTTAAGGACAGTGGCGATCACTGATTGGTCATTAAGGACAGCCTTGATCACTGATTGGTCATTAAGGACAATCGTGATCAGTGATTGGTCATTACGGACAGTTGTGATCAGTGATTGGTCATTACGGACAGTTGTGATCAGTGATTGGTCATTACAGACAGCCTTGATCACTGATTGGTCATTAAGGACCGTTGTAATCAGTGATTGGTCATTACGGACAGTCGTGATCAGTGATTGGTCATTACGGACAGTCGTGATCAGTGATTGGTCATTACGGACAGTCGTGATCAGTGATTGGTCATTAAGGACAGTCGTGATCAGTGATTGGTCATTACGGACAGTCGTGATCAGTGATTGGTCATTAAGGACTGTTGTAATCAGTGATTGGTCATTAAGGACTGTTGTAATCAGTGATTGGTCATTAAGGACAGCCTTGATCACTGATTGGTCATTAAGGACAGTCGTGATCAGTGATTGGTCATTACGGACAGTCGTGATCAGTGATTGGTCATTACGGACAGTCGTGATCAGTGATTGGTCATTAAGGACTGTTGTAATCAGTGATTGGTCATTAAGGACAGCCTTGATCACTGATTGGTCATTAAGGACAGTCGTGATCAGTGATTCGACTTTAAGGACAGTCGTGATCACTGATTGGTCATTAAGGACAGTGGTGATCACTGATTGGTCATTAAGGACTGTTGTAATCAGTGATTGGTCATTACGGACAGTCGTGATCAGTGATTGGTCATTACGGACAGTGATCACTGAGTTTCTAGCCACTTCTCTCCTGATGAGTTTGAGAGTTACTTCTTGAGGATGTTTGTCCTAAAAACTTACCTGTAATCCAAAGGTATCCAGTTTGGACAGACAGACCGCCAGGAGAGCATATGAAGGAACTGCCATTAACGTCAGTGGCAATATTTGACATTTTCCACGTAGCTGTAATTTGAGTCGCACTGGAATCGCAAATTCCATACATTGACTGGAAGAGATAAAAAGAGACGTCAGGCCAAAAAACAGGTTAGGGTTAGGAGTTAGGGTTAGGCAAAAGCATGACTTAGAAAATAGATGAAAGCTGTATCTGAATTTACAATTTGTGCATGGAAAAAGCCTCATGGTCCCTTCATTATTGCCAGTAATACAAAAGGACAGGTGTATGAAGCGAGGATCAACACTAAATCTATTTCAAAGAAATATTTTGTTTTTGCAACAACTTGATTCCAGACAAACTGACACACCTCATATGTAACATCTTAAAATAGTTTTACTTGTCGCTAATTGAAGGAAAATTTTTTTTTTTTTACTGTTTGTACACATGACAAATGTTTTTAAGATGTTAAAATGAACTGAAAGTGCAGCTAATGATTTTACAGTTAGTGTACGTTTAATATTAAAATCCCAAACCATGGAGGGCAAGTTGATGTTTGGTCCGGGGCATTGCAGGGTGTAGGTGTTTAGAGGGAGATGTGCAGTAAAGTTCATCGTCGTGTTTCCTGGTTGGACAGCGCAGGTGAAGGTGGCAGCTTTGCCCATTGTTACAGTGGTGTTGGTTGGGTAGCTGATATAGTTCTGTCCTGTAGATCAGTGGCAGGGAAACACATATACGATTAAATAATTGCATTTTGAAAGAAATAACACAACATTCTGATTTTGAGCATCGTGATACTTATTAAATGGTTTTACTGGTAAAAAACTTGTAGCTAGTATAGTCAATTGCATCCATTGCTAGCAACTAGCATCTACCTCAATCGAGAGAACTTCCGTAACGACGCAGGCTTGTTAGCTACACGACGCACAAGGAAAGCCTGACTAGCTTGCTACAACGTTTTTGATACATTTTCTAATTTAGTTAATTCACTTAGAATAAAATTTTTTGCAGGTTCAAGACAAAATAAAATTGAATTTTTATATAAAACACATTTTTATATCATTTCATATGCTTACTACTTTAAATGTATTATTGTTTTCTTAAAATTGGTTTATTCTGTTATCATAAGGTATATGTCATAAAATGGAATCATCAAATGCAAAGCCTCGTGTTATGATCTCTCTATTTAGTTTAAACAACAACAACAACAACAACAACAAAACAGTGCAATCACAGTCGCAATACACCAAGAGCTAATGCTAATTTGTGTTCTGTGCAATAAACACTGATGCAAATCTGGGTCGTTTAAGGTCGCCTGTAAATTTTAACCACGAAATGAATGAATCGCGAAAGATTAAAACCCAGCAGGTTACTAGAGCTCGACACCGATTTGGGAATTGTAAAGACAAACTTCCTGCTTAACAAATGTTAGCTAGTTTTAAAATGTTACAAGTAGGGTACAGAATATACTAGATCGAAAGTTATGAATAAAAGAAAAGGTGTTTATTCAAATTAGGTTAAGGTCATTACCAAGTCTGCATCAAACTGGTTAAAAAAAAAAAAGGAATAAAAAGTGAAACAATTAAAACTGAAGACACTATAATTGTCAGATTATACTGTATATTGTCTAGTTATCAATTTCTTTGTTTATTTATTATTTCCTTTACATATCTGCTTTACCATTTCACAAATGATTTCTTTATTGTATATTGATAGATATATTGATTTACGTACTTTTATTGGTTGTAAATATCAAAATTACTTCATTGTACAAATTCTGAGAAACCAAACCCGGTTTTTCAATAAAAAAGAAGAAGAAGAAGAAGAACAAAAAAAGAACTCCCTGTGTGGGCTGTTGTTTCAGTGCCTTTCACTTATTTGACTAAGAAATGTGCAGTTTTTTGACTATTCTAATCTTCTGTCCTCATAAACAAAACCGTCCCCAGTACACACCCATGCTGACGACAGAAATCCCACATTGATATTTCTTCCTGCAAAAACAATTACTTACATTCTTATAAGTTCATATATGTTTTAAGAACTGCACACTGTACGGACGGTTATAAAATTTTTATCGTTTTGTTGGAAAAACAGACAAAAAAATTGCAGACATTCATATGTGCATTTCTCAGATTTGAGCATTTTAGAGAAATCACTGAAACCTGGACTCGGTAACCTGGATGGCTGAGCAAGATTTCTGTAGAAACACCACCATCTCACTATCCTGACAGTTTTCTTTCTTTTTTTTCCCTCCATGTAATCATATCACATCTACATTTAACTACAGGGTTTTTAAAAAAATTTTTTTATAAAAGGCTCCATAATGTAGATTGGGGAAGTTGCCTTCTTTACAAAAGTCCTTACATAATTCCTAAATCTCTCTCTCTATCTCTCTATCACGCTTATTGTATAATGAGTATAATGAACACATCATCTGTTCTTGCTTATTTACATTGACCTCCTCGATGTATTTCTCTCATTTCTGTTCATAATCATGGGCCGTGTTCCACATAACAAACCATTTGTCTTTAATGTAACAAAAGGGGAAAAAAAATACAGTAACATTTCCATAAAAGAAACAGAATGTTGGTTAAAATCTGTAACCCGCTCAAATGATGTGGTGAGATGTAAAACATTAAACGTACCTTGCGCAGGTGAAAAAGACATCAGCACGAAGCAGATGAAAAGCCACATCAGGCTTAACGTCTCTCTAGACATCACCATCCTGCCTTTTATCATCAGAATCTCTTAGTGGGAAAATGATCAAGCTCAAATGTGCCACTGAGCCTAAATTAAAAAAAAACAACAACTACAACGACAACAAATCCCTTCTTTCTTTTTTTCCGTTCTTTCCGCTAAACATCAGTCCAGGCTGCACCGCGGTCAGCACTCACTCTCCTCCAGCAGGTAGACTGGCAAGCAAATTGAACTTCTCATTTGCAAGCGCAGAGCGTCTGAGAAGACTTCCTCGTCCGGGCCGGAGCAGGCGCATTCCGCGCTTTCCGGTATTTCGATGACTGTGTCCTGGGTGTTCCTTTAAACTCGGTTCCGTAGGGTGGTGCAGGTTTTCCGTGTTTCCCCAGTCGGTTTACGTGAGTGCTAAGCATTTTACTTCCAAAGTACCCAAAAAAGATTTACATGGATTTCATGGAAAGGAGCCAGCAACAGGCACAATACACAGCGATTTTAATTATCATGAGGGAATCCTGGGATCTCGGTTGATCGGTTCGCCCTGATGATGACCAAGAGAAGCCAGGAATAATTCGACCTTAATCCGTAAACATTTCATTTTCACCGTATACAGATCTCAGATTCTATTGACCTCTTTAACTATTTAGAATAAACTTACGATTCGATGATTCGTAACATGGATCTTATAGCGCGTTGAAATGAGGGCTGGGATCAGAGCACAGTGTCCGCCAGGATACAGCGAGCCAGGTGGATATAGGGTTGAAGGCCTCGCTTAGGGCCTCAACAGTGGCAACGTGGTGGTGCTGGGGCTCGAACCACCAACCTTCCAATCAGTAACCCAGAGCCTGAACTGGTAGAGCCCTAAATATTCATCTTGACATCTTATCCTTATCGTCCCTTTTATAGATGTTACAACTGCAGAGAAGCGTCATGTGCCTTGAATGTTACAGTATATATCATTTATGAAATCCCTTAATTACCAAAGGATCCCCACACAGGAAAACTGCAAAACCGCACAAGCTTTAGACTGCTGACGGGTTCCTCCGTCCTCCTTCTGAGGGAAACCCTTTACATGCGATACAGACGTCTACAACTGATCGCATGATCATATGAACGAGTTTCAAGTGGACATGTTTTGAGGATGGAAGCGAATACCACTTAAATATCGAACGAACCTTTAAAGAACCCCGTGAGAACCCTTGAGGTGACTTTATTTGTCCCTCTGTCCCTCTGAATCCTTAAAATGTAAGGGAAGACATCATGGATAAGCACTGAACACTATTTCTTTTTAAATCAAGGAATCCTCAAAGGTTCTGGGTTTCGCTTTCACTTTTTTTTTTATTTTTTTTTTAAGATAAATACAACTAATAATCCATAATTAAGTGATTTATTATAAAAGTCGTTTATACAGTAGAACTCCTTGTGTTCTCGTTTTAAGAGGAACGCTTCAACAAACACTTAAAGATCGTTTGCTTAAGGCTTTTTCCATCATCTAAAGCAGGGAAACCTTACCAGTGTTATGTTCAACTGTAGAACAAGTGTTAATCTATCTACCAGGACGCCAAGAGTAGGGGAACGAAAAACACGAAAATGGTTCCTTAAAGGTTCTGGTTCTTTGGCTGAGATCAGGTTCCACGTGCAATCAGAACGTTTGAAGCTGTTGAGGCTTAAGGTGTCAGAAAGCTAAAGAAAATAGCTAAGAATAAGAACTCTAACAAAGAAGAATTGAAGAATTTTTCAAACTTTTTCTTTTTCTTTTTTTGTCTTTAAGGTTTCTTTAAAAAGCTAAGTAAGCTACCAGCACTTTATTACCCACGGAATCATTAAAGAACCAGGAAAGACCAGAATCCTCGCTTTTTAAGCGCATCAGCCGAAGATTACAAAGCACACTGCATTATCTAGCTCTGGGTTTCCTGAGTAATTACCAGACACCACGATCGGGTTGGTCCGTGCCTGGACTTTTCAGAACCTGCTGATGCCCTTTGGGATTTTCATACGAAACGGTCTCTGGAGTTTCACCAAGAGGTGCGCGAGCAAAACAAAACACGTCAAGTAAGAAGCATGGGAAAGGTCAGAGGTGAAAACAGCCAGACTGGTGTAAGATGTAACGGGATGGTTACGGTGAATAAGCACACAAGTAATCGCTCTTCACGACCAGGACGGACAGAAGAGCAGCAGCAGATTCAATCTGCGATGGACGAGGAGCAACGGCAGGAGACCAGCTCGGGTTTCGGGGTCACGAGGCCGAGGCTACAGTCCAGTCTGGTGTGGGTTCACCACTACAGTATCACCTGATTGTTTTGCTTTTCTGCTCAGCATGTCTGTAAAGAGCGCTAAATACTTTCTGTCCAATTAAACCCGAGCGATTGATAGATTCCTAGTTGCAGTCAGCAAAGAAATATGTTTAGAACTATAACAAACTTCTTTCATTTATAGTTAGTATATTTATGAAGTGGAAAATGAGATGTCTTTAAAATGCAATGTTGTTCAATTGCATTTTTTTTTTTCATTATTTTTTTTAGCTTTTGTTCTTAAAAATCTGTTAAAAGTGAACACAAACACTGCGTTTAATTGCACTGGCATTCAAAGAAGTTGCATTTGCACAAACGTAATCCATTGCAGTCATTTATCTATTAATTACACTCCCTATTATTACAGCCGAGACTGATGGATAAACAAAAACCCACAAATTCAGACGAAGGCTCAAGCTCCGACTGTGCAAGAACGGGCTGCGCCATCAGACAGGGCGTGGCCCAGAAGTTGATTGACAGCATAGAGGTCTTAAAAAAAGAAAAGTCAAATACTGACTGTTTGCATGAAGTTACTGTATGTGTCAATAAAAGCCTTTGATGCTTATGAAATGCTTGTAATTATACTTCAGTACACCAGAGTGACATCTGACACCAAAGACCTAAAATCACTGAAGCAGGAGACTTTATTGATAAAAATGTATATTCGTGTCATTCTCAAAAATTTGAGCCACAAAAATTTTTTATTCATCCTCATGAACGCTTGAAGGTTTTTCGTTTGTTTGTTTGGGAAAAAAAAAAAAAAAAAATCAAAATTTTTCATCCAGCAACACGACGTCATTATGATGTCATCAGCTCATTATATTCTCTTAACTGGTTCTAAATAACCAGAAAACAGAAATGATAGAGAGAACTGACTTTTCATAATATTACATTTTAGAAATTAGAAAAAGAAAAAAATAAATAATAAAATTGGACCTTGTAAAAAACTCTAAGGCAGTATATTTAAAATTATGACTTTATTTTAATGCCCAATGGATGTAATGTTTACAGTGAAAATGACAACAACAACAAAAAAAACATAAACATACATGATGCTAAAAACATTATATATAATCAGCAACTTAAACATCATTAAAGAGGTCAGCAGTCTGAATTTCAGTCATGTACAAATATTCACATCAATTCTGAATAAAACATTCAACGTAAAGGAAAGAAAGTGCACAGTATGGTAGGACTAACAACAACACAGCAAGGGCTTATGGGATATCTTACACGGTTCCGCCTTAAATATAAAAACTCCAGATGAGAATTTGACATTAGTTTTCATTCAGTTTTGTAAATTTCGCTGTAAATTATATTAAACATCTACTGTAGGTATAAAACAGAGTCTTATAACAATTACAACAACTTTCTTGCATAGGAGGAGAATTTGTACTGTATATTTACAACAACAAAAACAAATGACAAGCGGGAATACTGTACTGACTGCCACTTTAATACTACTGCGGCTAAATAAAGCAGTCTTTGGTTTACATTACTGCCCTTCCACGGCATTGAACAGAGAAATCGACCACAAGCACAACATTAATGAAGGAAGGCGGCACTTTTGTTTGTTTGTTTGTTTGTTTGTTTCTTATGTCAACACTATAGCCAATGATGTAAGGTCCAGAGTAATAACCGAAAAACATCATCATTGTAATTCTAAACGCTTGTTTATGCGAACTGTACGTCTTTTGTTTATGACGTGCACAAGCCACAGCTCTATGATCTCACAATCAAATGTTATAAACATTATAGGGCACTATAGCAGAGCGATGATGTACAGTAAACCTTTCTATATGGACTTCTTTAATATTACTTCATTTCTCCGGGTCATTAAAAAACTAAAAATGAGTGTACAGTAGGCTCGTGCGATATAACAGTTTAACCATCTCGATCACGTTATCCAGTAAAGTCTTTCTGTACTACGGTATATTACATAATGCTTTTGCACAAGAGCTCCATAATTTAATATCAGAGCTGTTACTCACAAATTCATCAGAAAGCAGGACTGATTTTTTTACGGAATAAACATAAGTTCTAATTATCTGCCACAGCGGAATATTTCGAAAGACAATTTCAAGTCGAATTAAGATCCATCCATATACAGTGCCTTGCAAAAGTATTCACACACCTGGAACTTCTCCACATTTTCTCGTGTTACAACCACAAATGTAAATGTATTTTATTGGGATTTTATGTGACAGACTAAAACAGAGTGGCACATTATGGTGAAGTTGAAGAAAACTGATGAATGCTTTTCAAGAATGTTTACAAATAGAAATCTGAAAGGTGAGGCGTGCATTTGTATTCACCCCCCCACCCTTTTTTCTCTGATCCCTCAAATTAAGATCTGGTGGAACCAATCGCCTTTAGAAGTCATCTCATAACCCTAACCCGAACCCTAAGTGACCTAACCCTAACCCTAACCTCACCTCAAGTCAAGAGAGTCCAGCTGTGTGTGATTTAATCTGAGAGAGCTGTTGTGTGCAGCCCTCAGAGGTTCGTTGAAGAACATTAGTGAACAAACAGCATCACACCAGACGGATCAGGGATAAAGTTGTGGAAGAAGCAAGGTTAGGTTATTAAAAAATACCCCAATCTCACGAAGATTTCAATCCATCATCTGAAAAATTTATTGAGTACGGCACAACTGCAAACCTAGCAAGACATGACCGTCCACCTAATCTGGCAGGAGAGCATTAGCAGTTCACAACAAGCCATGTGTGGGAAGAAGGTGCTCTGGTCAGATCGGACCAAAATAGAACTTTTTGGCCTAGATGGAAAATGAACCTTGTGCATGGTGGTGGAAGCATCATGTTGTGGGGATGCATTATGTCAGTAGGGATAGCGTCAGGAAACTGGTCAGATGGTTGGAGGGAACATGTTAGAGTCTGGGATTCACCTTCCAGCAGGACAGCGACCTGAAACTTCCAGCCAGAGCGACAATGGCTTGGTTTAGATCAAATGGCCCAGTCAAAGTCCAGACCTAAAGCCAACGTAGAATCTGTGAAAAGACCTGAAACCTGCTGTTTACAGACGCTCTCCATCCAATCTGACTGAGGTTGAGGCATTTTTGCTCTCTGGATGTGCAAAGCTGGTACTGACATACCACAATGACGTGCAGCTACGAAAGGTGCTTCTAGGAAATACTGACTGACTTGGCCTGTGTACAAATGCACGGAATACAGCTGCTCGGGTACAGGGACTCGACTGGGACTAGGAGACAAAATGTCCTGGGGAACTGTTCCTCAAGACTTAAAAAAAAAAAAAAAAATACAACAGAACCGAGGGGGGCTCAAGACTTCTGCACAGGAGAAAATTCACATGGCAACTGGACAAATAGAATCGTAGAATAATTCGCTAAAAATCTCAACGTTCAACTAAGACATCTTTTAGTCGCCGCCGATGCATTTAAATAATTTGTCTCCAGTATTATGTAAAACAAAATGGTAACATGGCAGAAATCAACATCACACAAGCCCAGTGTAGAGGGATTTAAAACCTGCATGAAAACATACAGCTACTAGTATAGTATCATATGTCCTGTTAATAAACAAACAAGTACAAATAATAATAAAAAAAATAAAAAAGAATCAGATATACACTCTTAGGAATAAAAAGGTACTTGATGTAGCCGTGCCGGGGTTCCTTTAGTATGTCCTTCACTTCAAAGCTTATCATCAATGTTATTATGGAATAATAATAATAATAATAATAAGGTAAAAGGTTCATACCAGAGGAACCAAGCAAAAGCAGAGGTGCCAAAATGTACGGTCCTGCAGAGTAATTTATTTAAAGGCAAACCAGTTGTAGTGTAATTTTAATAAAATAAATAAAAATAAACCTCGAATATTGTTATATAATGTGATGATTGTGGTGAATCAGTATAGAAATAGAAAGGAATGAGTTGAGCTTTTTAAAGCTTTTATCCTGACGCACAGCTCTACAGAAACGAATCCTGTAAAGACACCTTATAATAAATCATTGTAATTAATTGGATAATTATTATTATTATTTATTATGATTATTAGATGGATATACACGTGTTATAATTTGGTCCAAACTGCATTAAAAAAGAAAAAAGAAAAAAAAAAAAAACTTTTTCCACTTAACTGGTCGCTTATAAATCCAATTACACACACACACACACACACACACACACACACACACACACACTTTTTTGTGGTCTTGTTCCTCTTGACCATGCTAGCACCTCTACAGACATGCGTATCAGTACCTTTTTGTCCCTCTTTTCCCTTGTGAGTGTATAACGTTTGAATCCCTCCTCTACACCGGGGCTTTTAATCATTACACAATTACAGCTGCTGCTTTAGATCAGCCGGTGAAAATTAAGGTTTGACTCGGTCTGAGCTGCGGCGGGGCACCTGGCTTCTTTCTGATCGACTGGTTTTGGTCTTGGGGACTCCGTCACGTCCATCGCAGACCCGATTCGGGTCTTTTACTTCCAAACAGTCGAGTCTCGGACGGCCTACGCCGTGGATGCGCGAGCCATCTTATGGACTCCGGGGGAATTTTCATAAGTCTAAACACATACACACACAGAGTGGATGAACAGAAATCAATTCTGCAATAATAATAATAATAATAATAATAATAATAATAATAATATCAACAACAATAATAATAACAACGAGTCCTTTCTTGCACGTCAGTGGCGCGAGTGTTTCACCTTCCATATTTGACTATAAAATCCCAAAATGTCGTATTTAGTCAGGATCATTTGTATAAACTCGGTGATGCCGCAGTTCCTCTCAGGCTCCGCCCCCTCTCACCCCCCCCCCCCCCCCCTCACCCAGTCATGCGCACCTACGTCATGGCTTTGTGATTTACGTCAGTGTGTTTGGAGTGTGTGTGTGTATATATAGTCCCTGATTTCCCTGTACGCTTTGCAAAGTTTGCAAAAAATCAAATAGCTTTTGTTGTTCTTGGAAAAGAGGGGTGGACGCGTGTGTGTGTGTGTGTGTGTGTGTGTGTGTGTGTGTGTGTGTGTGTGTGTGTGTGTGTGAAGGGTGTGCAGTCGAACGACTGAATAATAAATTGGATCATAAATATTCCTTTTTGATTTGTGTTTAATGAAAATCCTACAGTAATTACACAGGACTTGTTGCTCGGTGATTCATCATGATGTTGATCTCAAAGAAGCGATTTGTCTATGACTGTACATCTGTAATGTTTATTTATTTAATTAATTCACTAAATGTCATCTCGGTTTGGTATTCTCTCTCTTTTTTTCTGTTACCACTTCTATAGGGATAATTTTCTCTTTGTTGCTTTATTAAAAACATATAAATAACATGTATTTAAAAAAATCCCACAATAAATAATTGATCATTTTAAATACTTTTACTCTGAATTCATTTTAATGATCATTATTTGCATAGAACGTTATATTTCTATGAACATATAATTATAGTTAATAATCATTTTGCATTAATTATATACAGGGTGGGCCATTTCTATGGATCCACCTTAATAAAATGGGAATGGTTGGTGATATTAACGTCCTGTTTGTGGCACATTAGTACATGCGAGGGGGCAAACTTTTCAAGATGGGTGCTGACCATGGTGGCCATTTGGAAGTCGGCCATCTTGGATCCAACTTTAGCTTTTTCAATAGGAAGAGGGTCATGTGACACATCAAACTTATTGGGAATTTCACAAGAAAAACAATGGTGTGCTTGGTTTTAACGTAACTTTATTCTTTCATGAGTTATTTACAAGTTTCTCTTTGTTCACAGCCATTGACATGTCGAAGAGGTTAACACGTGATGAGCGGATCGAAATTGTGTTGATATCTGGTGAACGCAGTAACCGGGTCATTGCAGCAGATTTCAATGCAGGACACCCTACGAGACCACCCATCTCCCATGCTACAGTTAGCAAACTGCTCGCTAAGTTTCGTGAAACTGGTTCAGTGTTGGATTTGCCAAAATGTGGACGCATGAAAACTGTCACTAATGAACAAACATCAGTGGCTGTCCTAGCTTCATTCAGCAAGAGCCCACAGTGTAGCACTCGCCGCATGTCACTGGAGAGTGGCGTTAGTCGGACATCGCTTCAGCGGATATTAGCTACTCACAAATGGCACCGCTACAAACTCCAGCTACTGCAGCATCTCAACGAGGATGACCCAGATCGGCGCCCACAATTTGCAGAATGGGCAAAACAAACATTGGAACAGGACCCTCAGTTCACGCAGAAGATTTTGTTCAGTGATGAGGCAAACTTTTATGTGAATGGTGCAGTTAACAAACAAAACCACCGCTATTGGTCTGACACTAACCCACATTGGATAGATCCCTCCAAGACTGTCGGAACAGAAAAAGTGATGGTATGGTGTGGTATATGGGGTACAAAGATAGTGGGGCCATTCTTCATCAACGGAAACCTCAAGGCCACTGGATATTTGAAATTGCTACATGATGACGAGGGTCTTCTCAACCTGCATAAAGAGGGTCTTCTCAACATCAGCAAGACAAAGGAGTTGATAGTGGACTTCAGCACAAAGCAGAAGAGGAACTACTGAACCCCCTTGTCATCAACAAGAGCCCAGTGGAGAGAGTGGACAGCTTCCGTTACCTCGGTGTTCACATCACGCAGGACCTGTCTTGGTCCTGTCACATCAACACCGTGGTGAAAAAGGTCCGACAGCGTCTCTACCACCTCAGCCGCCTGAGAGACTTTCGACTGCCCTCCAAGGTGCTTAGGAACTTCTACTCTTGCACCATAGAGAGCATCCTGACGGGAAACATCACGACCTGGTTCGGGAACAGCACCATGCAGGACAGATGAACTCTTCAGAGGGTGGTGCCATCAGCTGAGCGCATCATCCGAACTGAGCTCCCTGACCTGCACTCTGTCCACAGCAAGCGGTGCTGGACCAAGGCCAGGAAGATCATGAAGGACCTCAGCCACCCCAGCAATGGACTGTTCTCTCTGCTGCGGTCTGGAAAGCGCTTCCGCTCCCTGAAGGCCAATACAAAGAGACTGAGGAGGAGCTTCTTCCCACGTTTCTGCACTCACTCGATATCACTAGATATTCTTTCTTATTCCTTCTTAGAGAAGCACTTTTTTTTATATAGCTTCTTTTTTTTTTTTTTTCTTGTCCTAAGGTCAGGGCAGTTGCCTAAGCATTTCACTGCATATCGTACTGTGTATGATTTGTGTATGTGACAAATAAAAATTTGAATTTGATGTGTTTCCCTCTTTATGCACTGAAGCTGGCACGTTCCCTGAGTTTTTCCAGCAAGATGGTGCACCACCACATTATGGGTGTCGGGTCCGAGCGATCGTAGTTGAACAGTTTCCTGAAAAGTGGATCAGTTGAATGGCCCCCAAGGTCTCCCGATCTGACCCCCTTAGACTTTTATCTTTGGGGTCATCTGAAGGCAATTGTCTATGGTGTGAAGATACGAGATGTGCAGCACCTGAAACTACGCATACTGGAAGCCTGTGCTGGCATTTCTCCTGCGGTGTTGCTATCAGTGTGTGAAGAGTGGGAGAAGAGGGTTGCATTGACAATCCATCACAATGGGCAGCACATTGAACACATTTTATAAGTGGTCAGAAACTTGTAAATAACTCATGAAAGAATAACGTTACGTTAAAACCAAGAACATCATTGTTTTTCTTGTGAAATTCCCAATAAGTTTGATGAGTCACATGACCCTCTTCCTATTGAAAAAACAAACGTTGGATCCAAGATGGCCGACTTCTAAATGGCCCCCATGGTCACCACCCATCTTGAAAAGTTTGCCCCCTCACATATACTAATGTGCCACAAACAGGACGTTAATATCACCAACCATTCCCATTTTATTAAGGTGTATCCATAGAAATGGCCCACCCTGTATATACTTGTGTATATATATATATATATATATATATATATATATATATATATATACACAGTACAGGGGGTTGGACAATGAAACTGAAACACTGGCCAGTTTAGTGTTGGAGGTTTCATGGCTAAATCTGAGCAGTCTGGTGGCTGATCTTCATTGACTGCACATTCCACCAGTAAGAGCAGAGTGTGAAGGTTTAATTAGCAGAGTAATAGCACAGTTTTGCTTAAAATATTGCAGTGCACACTGCATTATGTGTGTCATATCAGAGTTCAAAAGAGGACATTTCGTTGGTGTGCGTCTCGCTGGAGACAGCGAGTCTTTGTGATGTATCAAGAGCCACGGTGTCCAGGGTAACGTCAGCACACCACCAAGAAGGACGAACCACATCCGACTGGAGTAACGAGACGCGAGAGGAAGCCGTCTGAAAGGGATGTCCGGGTGCGAACCAGCATTGTATCCAAAAAACATAAAACCACAGCTGCCCAACTCACTGCAGAATTAAATGTGCACCTCATCTCTCCTGTTTCCACCAAAACTGTTCCTCAGGAGCTCCACAGGGTCGATGTACACGGCCGGGCTGCTCGTCACTCGTGCCGATGACAAACGTCGGATTCAATCTTGGGCTGTGGACAATGTGAAACATGTCTTGTTCTCTGATGAGTCCACCTTCACTGTCTTTCCTACATACGGGAGACTTACAGTGTGGAGACGCCCCGAAGAAGCGTAACACCCAGAGTGAAGCATGCGGGTGGATCAGTGATGGTTTGGGCTGCGATATCATGCCATTTCCTACTGTAGGCCCAATACTTGCTCTAGATGGGCGCGTCACTGCCAAGGACTACATAACCATTCTGGAGGACCGTGTGCACCCGATGGTTCAGACATTGTATCCTGAAGGCGGTGCCGTGTATCAGGATGATGATGCACCGATACACACAGCAAGACTGGTGACAGAGTGGTTTGATGAACATGAAAGTGAAGTTGAACATCTCCCATGGCCTGCACACTCACCAGATCTAAATATTATTGAGCCACTCTGGGGTGTTTTGGAAAAGCGAGTTAGGAAACCTTTTCCTCCACCAGCATCACGTAGTGACCTGGACGCCATTCTGCAAGAAGAACGGCTCAAAATCCGTCTGGCCACCGCGCAGGACTCGTATCTGTCATACAAAAGACGAACTGATGCTGTATTGGCCACAAGAGGAGGCCCTTCACCGTACTAATGAATTATTGTGCTCTACAACCAGGCATTTCAGTTTCATTGTCCAACCCCTGTACGATTATCAACACGGACCCCCCTGCAGGTGCATAATTACTGACTGTGGTCTGTTTCTAGCTCTATGAAATAACGGCGGGAGGGGAGGGGTTATCCAATACCATATTGCCACGCCCCCCCTACCTGCTGATCTGATTTGTATTGTGATATCACGGTTTCATAAATATCCCGATTCAATATGAATATTTTCAGTGTGAACAGGCACCACCTGTAGGATGATAGTGGAACTGCAACATTTTACCACCTCACACGAAAACATGTACTGTATATAAATGAATCAATTATTTAAAAAAAAAAAAAAAAAACGATTTTGGAATCACAGAACTAAAGAATAGCAGTACATCAATTCCAACTGTAGTATTAAGTATTGGCACCGCATCCATTAAACCCTGAACACCACTGAAATAATATCTGTTCAGCAGGGACCCTTTTTTTTAATTATTATCATTGATGGAGAGAATGGGGCGCCAATACAATTGTGCGGAGCATCAAACAGGCACCGGTTTGATAAATGTACACCAGCGAGGCGGATATGATAGACTCGTGTGCATATTGTAACTCAGCAAATCAAATTTCTTTCCTGCTGGATAATAACAACGGTCAAAAATAAAGGAAAAAATAATAAAATCAATCCCTGCACACGGGAGCATGAAACAGAGGTGGGAGGAAAAGAGAGAGTTTCTGGCACATTCTTAAATTTCCCTGTAACAAATCAACACCATTAAAGAGACCAAACAGTCTCTTCGCCGGTTCCGCTGCCAGACTGAGATTTGCCTGTAAAGCCGAGCGCAAAAGCTGGAAACGTTCGAACTGTGTGTGACCCTGAGCATGGAAATATTTAACTCGGTTTTGGGCCACACCCATAACTGAGATCAGTGCTCTCTCTCTCTCACACACACACACACACACACACACACACACACACACACACACACACACACACAATCTCTGACAGTAGTGCATCTGCAGATGACTTTGACGATTTATAATAATGCGCTCAGTCTAACATGTTAGCGTTTCTATGGTCACAGGCGGCTATGGGAGGAGTCTCCAGTGTCAATCAAAGCTGCATCAGTAAGTCTTCTGAACTGAGAGCTTCACGCATCAGTGTGGATCTGCTCACCCTCATGGCGTTGGAGATCCAGGGCAGGAAGCGAGACACTCGGGTGTAGACGCCGGGTTTCTTTGCCATGGC
The DNA here is from genome assembly GCA_013621035.1 of Clarias magur. NCBI lineage: Eukaryota > Metazoa > Chordata > Actinopteri > Siluriformes > Clariidae > Clarias > Clarias magur. The sequence continues at coordinate 842,870 of QNUK01000204.1, forward strand.
GCAGCCCGTCCCCCAGCTGACCACGCCCAGCAGCCTGTAGCGGCTCGTCTTAGACAGACAGTCGGCCGCCACGAAGGGACCGCCGCTGTCTCCCTGGGGGAAACGGACAGTACAAACAAGACGCGCCGTATTTCAGTGCACAATTATGATGGTGCAACGGCGCCCTCTTGTGTCCTGCGAGCGCTCAGGGGTATCTTGTGCTGGTGATCAGTTACCTGGCAGGAATCCGTTCCTCCTTTCTCATAACCGGCACAGAACATGGTGGTGGTGACCTGGTTGTCGTAGTAATCAGGGGCGTTACAGATCGTGTCGCTGATTATGGGAATGTGGGCCTCCTGGAGGATAGTCGCCTGCGTGCCTGGGAGAACAAAAAAAAATGATGTAATAAAAATAGTTTTACTGTGGAGAGGGTTTGAGATGAGAACGAAACAGTGTCATTTATTACATCTTATACAGTACAAGAGGTTTTTTTTATTATTTTTTATTCCCCTGAAAAAAAACAAACAAACAAACAAACAAACAAACAAAACAAAAAACATTTCGGTCTGAATAAACTCCGACAGAGCCGTCTGGGAGCGGCGCTAACGTCTGGAACACAGAAACGTAACAGTATTCTAATTAGCAACAGGGGGCGCTAGTGCTGCATGACATTTTTATGTGTACATACAGCAGGCTTATTTTATTTCATCTAAATGAAATAAACTAATTGTGACTTGAGATATAAGTGAAGTGATGATATTAGGTTCGAGGGGTGGAGCTAATTAAAAAAATTAAATCACAAATATTTAATCAGAAACATCAAAATGACAGATCTGCTCTTTAAAAACGCATTTCGTGTTTGATAAAATCGTATTTTAAGAGCTATTGCGTAATGCACCTGATCCTTGTACAGTTCTGATGTAAGGATTGTTTGCACATGCTGTAGTTTGAAGCTGCACTGACCGTAGTACTCGACGTTTCCCCAGCCCGTCACCGTGCCAATCTGACCGTCAACCAGCCGCTGACCGTAGGTGGGCAGACACACGGGCTGGATGTAATCTACGGCAAGCAGGAGAGGAAAAATGACAGGAAGTAAAATGTAACAATTAATAACCTGTTTAACTCGCAGGATAACATCGTATACTGTGGATATGACTTCGTTCAAAATAACCAAGTTCGCTGTTCTTTAGTTAGCTAGCTAAAAGAAATATCCGCGAGGACAAAGTGCAAATCATTCCTCCTGTGAAATAAGACAAGCATGAAGATTTAAACGTGTTTTAAAGGAACGAACAGACTGAGTGTGTGTAATGAACACTGTACTGCATATGCTGAGAGTTTGTCCAGGCTATAAGGGAGCTGATGGAGGAGCTGCGATTGCACTCGATAGCACTAATTAGATTGACGGCTTTGTTCAGGAGCTCATTCGTGAAATCTGAGGTTGGGGTGGAGCGGATCTCTCCCGTCACGGCGGCTCTTGTTAAACGGCTTCGGTCAGACGGACTGATGAACCCAGATGACTGATTACGGCAAGGCTTTAATCGATTTTCCTTTGTAGTTCTCGCCGATCAGTGTTGTGTTATTCGACACAGTTTCAGTTTACAGGAGCTCAGGATTCAGACGTGGTGTGAAACCGAAATCTACTGAAATTCCACGACCAGTCCCGAGTGTCTGTACGAGAGACCGAAACTGCTGCATCGTGGCGCCTAGAAATCCACCACGGTGGACATTTCACAAATTCCTGCTTGGAGATTCCAGACTTTTCTGATAGTATTGTCTTTTGTTCAGGAGGCCTGAGATCCTCAGAAAACAGGGCGGCTTTGTTCTCTGCATTTCCTGGCAACCTGAAACCCGGAGGGAGGAGCTACAGCCTACGACACTGCAGCGTTTCCTCAGAATCAATACCAGCCTTAGAATTTCACGGTCTAACACTCTAAACACTCTAAACACTCAAACCACTCTAACACTCTAAACACTCCAAACACTTTAATCACTCAAACACTTTAATCACTGTAATCACTCTAAACACTCTAACACGCAAACATTCTAAACACTCCTAACACTCAAATACTTTAATCACTCAAATTACTCAAACACTTTAATTACTCTAATCACTCTAACACGAAACACTCTAAACACTCATAACACTCTAAACACTCCTAAAACTCAAACACTCTAAACACTCTAGCACTCTAAACACTCTTGTACTCTAAACACTCTAAACACTCTAATCACTCTAATCACTCTAAACACTCTAACACGCAAATACTCAAACACTCTAAACACTCCTAGCACTCTAAACACTCCTAACACTCAAATACTCCAACACTCTAAACACTCCTAACACTCAAATACTCAAACACTCTAAACACTCCTAGCACTCTAAACACTCCTAACACTCAAATACTCAAACACTCTAAACACTCCTAAAACTCAAACACCATAACACTCTAAACACTCTAGCCACTCTAGCACTCTAAACACTCCTAACACTCTAAACACCCTAACACTCTAACACTCTAATCATTCAAACACTCTAAACACTCCTAAAAATCAAACACCCTAACACTCTAAACACTCTAGCACTCTATCCACTCTAACACTCCTAACACTCTAAACACCCTAACACTCTAGCCACTCTAGCACTCTAAACACTCCTAACACTCTAAACACCCTAACACTCTAATCACTCAAACCCTCTAAACACTCCTAAAAACCAAACACCCTAACACTCTAAACACTCTAACACTCTAAAACACAAACACTCTGAACACTCCTAACACTCAAATACTTTAATCACTCAAATTACTCAAACACTTTAATTACTCCAATCACTCTAACACTCTAAACACTCTAAACACTCCTAACACTCTAAACAATCTAACACTCTAATCGCTCCTAAAACTCAAACACTCAAACACTCTAAACACTCTAGCACTCTAAACACTCTAACACTCTAGCCACTCTAGCACTCTAAACACTCTAACACTTCTAACACTCTAAACACCCTAACACTCTAACACTCTAATCACTCAAACACTCTAAACACTCCTAAAAATCAAACACCCTAACACTCTAGCACTCTAAACACTCTAACACCCCTAACACCCTAACACTCTAACACTCTAATCACTCAAACACTCCTAAAACTCAAACACCCTAACACTCTAAACACTCTAGCACTCTAGCACTCTAAACACTCTAGCACTCTAGAGACTCTAGCACTCTAAACACTCCTAACACTCCTAACACTCTAAGCATCCTAACACTCTAAACATTCGAACACTCTAATTACTCAAACACTCTAAACACTCCTAAAACTCAAACACCCTAACACTCTAAACACTCTAGCCACTCTAGCACTCTAAATACTCCTAACACTCTAAACACCCTAACACTCTAACACTCTAATCACTCAAACACTCTAAACACTCCTAAAAATCAAACACCCTAACACTCTAAACACTCTAGCACTCTATCCACTCTAACACTCCTAACACTCTAAACACCCTAACACTCTAAACACTCTAACACTCTAATCACTCAAACACTCTTAACACTCCTAACACTCCTAACACTCTAAACACCCTAACACTCTAAACACTCTAACACTCTAACACTCTAGCCACTCTAGCACTCTAAACACTCAAACACTCCTAAAACTCAAACACCCTAACACTCTAAACACTCTAGCACTCTAGCCACTCTAGCACTCTAAACACTCTAGCCACTCTAGCACTCTAAACACTCCTAACACTCCTAACACTCTAAGCATCCTAACACCCTAACACTCTAACACTCTAATCACTCAAACACTCTAAACACTCCTAAAAATCAAACACCCTAACACTCTAAACACTCTAGCACTCTATCCACTCTAACACTCCTAACACTCTAAACACCCTAACACTCTAAACACTCTAACACTCTAATCACTCCTAACACTCCTAACACTCTAAACACCCTAACACTCTAACACTCTAATCACTCAAACACTCTAAACACTCCTAAAAATCAAACACCCTAACACTCTAAACACTCTAGCACTCTATCCACTCTAACACTCCTAACACTCTAAACACCCTAACACTCTAAACACTCTAACACTCTAATCACTCCTAACACTCCTAACACTCTAAACACCCTAACACTCTAACACTCTAATCACTCAAACACTCTAAACACTCCTAAAAATCAAACACCCTAACACTCTAGCACTCTATCCACTCTAACACTCCTAACACTCTAACACTCCTAACACTCTAAACACCCTAACACTCTAAACACTCTAACACTCTAGCACTCTAAACACTCTAACAGTTCTAACACTCTAAACACCCTAACACTCTAACACTCTAATCACTCAAACACTCTAAACACTCCTAAAAATCAAACACCCTAACACTCTAGCACTCTAAACACTCTAACACTCCTAACACCCTAACACTCTAATCACTCAAACACTCCTAAAACTCAAACACCCTAACACTCTAAACACTCTAAACACTCTAGCACTCTAGCCACTCTAGCACTCTAGCACTCTAAACACTCCTAACACTCTAAGCATCCTAACACTCTAAACATTCGAACACTCTAATTACTCAAACACTCTAAACACTCCTAAAACTCAAACACCCTAACACTCTAAACACTCTAGCCACTCTAGCACTCTAAATACTCCTAACACTCTAAACACCCTAACACTCTAACACTCTAATCACTCAAACACTCTAAACACTCCTAAAAATCAAACACCCTAACACTCTAAACACTCTAGCACTCTATCCACTCTAACACTCCTAACACTCTAAACACCCTAACACTCTAAACACTCTAACACTCTAATCACTTAAACACTCTAATCACTCAAACACTCCTAACACTCCTAACACTCCTAACACTCTAAACACCCTAACACTCTAACACTCTAGCCACTCTAGCACTCTAAACACTCTAACACTCCTAACACCCTAACACTCTAACACTCTAATCACTCAAACACTCCTAAAACTCAAACACCCTAACACTCTAAACACTCTAGCACTCAAAACACTCTAGCACTCTAGCCACTCTAGCACTCTAAACACTCTAGCCACTCTAGCACTCTAAACACTCCTAACACTCTAAGCATCCTAACACCCTAACACTCTAATCACTCAAACACTCTAAACACTCCTAAAAATCAAACACCCTAACACTCTAAACACTCTAGCACTCTATCCACTCTAACACTCCTAACACTCTAAACACCCTAACACTCTAAACACTCTAACACTCTAATCACTCAAACACTCTAAACACTCCTAAAACTCAAACACCCTAACACTCTAAACACTCTAGCACTCTATCCACTCTAACACTCTAAACACTCCTAACACTCCTAACACTCTAAACACCCTAACACTCTAACACTCTAATCACTCAAACACTCTAAACACTCCTAAAAATCAAACACCCTAACACTCTAGCACTCTATCCACTCTAACACTCCTAACACTCTAAACACCCTAACACTCTAAACACTCTAAACACTCTAACACTCTAATCACTCAAACACTCTAAACACTCCTAAAACTCAAACACCCTAACACTCTACACACTCTAGCCACTCTAGCACTCTAAACACTCCTAACACTCTAATCACCCTAACACTCTAACACTCTAATCACTCAAACACTCTAAACACTCCTAAAAATCAAACACCCTAACACTCTAAACACTCTAGCACTCTATCCACTCTAACACTCCTAACTCTCTAAACACCCTAACACTCTAAACACTCTAACACTCTAATCACTCAAACACTCTAAACACTCCTAAAACTCAAACACCCTAACACTCTAAACACTCTAGCACTCTAACACTCTAAACACGCTAGCACTCTAATCACTCTAAACACTCTAAACATGTCCCATTTTCCAATAAATGACGAAATGCCAGTGGGTATGCTAATAATGAGTTGAATATATTAACAGAGCCTTTTCTGACATGGTGCAGACGTGAGACTCACCGGTGAACTGCAGAGGCTTGTTGAGGGACAGCACGGCGATATCGCGACTGTTATCGTCGATATTGGCGTCGACGAAGGGCAGGTAACTGCTGTGATAGACCACCGTCTTTACCTCGGCGATCACAACGTTCTTATGGATGGGCGTGTTGTAGATGGAACCCATGAGAACCCGCCACCTCGACACGTGACGATATCTCCTGCTTACACACAAAAACAAACTGTGAGTTCATGATGTAAGCAGGTAAACGCCAAACTAGTTCATTTGACTTTTTACTTTAGTACTTTTTACTTTGATATACAACACAATTAGGGCTTCTTTTACAGAAGGCCTGGCTCACAATCTCCAGGCCAGTTCATCCCAAAGATGCTCTCAGTATATCATAGCTTATTGCATTGTGTCATGTTGTCGTGTTGCTGCTCCTGTTTTTGCACATTTGCACGTGGACTTTACGTTGTCTTGTGTTATCTCTTGTATAGTACTTTAGAACAGTTTTTGATCATTTATGGCGTAAATTTGGTTTGTCTTAGATAGTCAGCTAATTAGGTGACCTCATTAGCGAGTTACTGTAATTTCTGTTAATTTTTGTTACATGTATGTAGCACCTTGGTCCTGGAGGGACTGTGTACTGGACTGTATATGGTTGAAATGACAATACAAGCCGACTTGACTAGAATCGCTCGATGGGGTTGAGGTCAGGGCTCTGTTTTAGGGCCGGTCGAGTTCTTCCACACCGAACTCATCGAACCATGTCTTTATAGTCCAAGTAAAAGTTTTATAGAAGTATAGACGTCTTGATATTGATATAACGCTGACGCATTATGATCGTCCTTCACTGGGCATAAGGGCCTGATTGATTAAAACAACTGAATTCAAGAATTTCAACAGGTTTGGACAAATACTTTGTCTATATAGTGTATATATAAAACAAAAACCGTGGTTTATTGCTTTTGTTACTGAACCCATTATAGATTGTGTGTGAGTGTGTGTGAGACTCACTCAGGGAAGCAGTGTGCAGCGCTGACGATCCAGCGGTCTGATATGATGGATCCTCCACACTGGTGAACTCCATCATACTGCAGACTGACCTGCCACGGCCACGAGCCCTGTCGCGCGTCCACACCTCCGACGATCCGCTCCTCAGGGAGCATGCGCCGCCCGCAGTCTACACACCGACAAGACAAAACACTCAGGCGCTTACGCTGCATATACAGTATAAAGGCAGGTGTGTTTGCACACTAGAGCATAATAATAGCAATAATAATAATAATAATAATAATAATAGCAATAATAATAATAATAATAATAATAATAATAATAATAATACAATAATAATAATAATAATAATAATAATATGCAATAATAATAATAATAATAGCAATAATAATAATAATAATAGCAATAATAATAATAATAATAATATAATAATATAAATAATAATAATAATAATAAATAATAATAAATATATAATAATAATAATAATAATAGCAATAATAATAATAATAATATAATAATAATAGCATAATAATAATAATAATAATAATAGCAATAATAATAATAATAATAGCAATAATATAATAATAATAATAATAATAGCAATAATAATAATAATAGCAATAATAATAGCAATAATAATAATAATAATAGGAATAATAATTTATTGCTATAAAAATGTGTTAATTCGATCTTACCTTGACACAGCACTTGAACTATCTGTCCTTTTTCACATTTACTGAAACACAGACATTACAAAATGTTTCTTTTAAGTGATTCGCATCACTTCAGGGCTGTACACTAAATCTACACCCGAGTGATTCATTTACTGATCGTAAGAACAATTACAGTTGTTTATTTATTTTCTTTACTCTCATAATTAGTTTCTAATTAAGGTATTAAATAACACTGCATCACGAATGGAAAAAAAGGATTTCTACGACATACCGTATGTGTATCATGTATTTTGAGTTTGCTCAGACATTTCCAGCAAAATAGGAATAAAATGGCGAGATGATTACTTTAAGCGTCCAGTAAAAGAGTGCGGTATTTAACAAATGCTGACGTTTAGTGATAATAATTATATGGAAAACTGACAAGAATTTAAAATAGGAAAGGGAAAGTCAAATCTTTAAAGATTCTGTGCAAAATAATATTAATAATAATAATAATAAAAAAAAAACAATATACTAAAAAAAAAAGCATTTAACAACATCAGTAACAATTCATAAAACTGTGATGTCCTGTATCACAATATCAATAACGCGGTCATATGGCCGGGCCCCGACGGAGTCTCACCAGGGGTACAGCGCGGTGCCGATCTTCTTGCCGTAGGTTAACTCGCTCTCTTTGACGCAGAAGAACTCGTGGCTGCTGCTGCTGCCGTCTGGAGCGCATGTGATGGAGAAATTTATCGCCCTGCAAAAGTGGGGATATATATATATATATATATATATTTTTTTTTTTGTTTGTTTGTTTTTTTTGTTTGTTTTTCTGCTTTAGCGTTCTTTCTTATCATAATGTCACCTGACGAAGCCCATCTCCTCGCAGCTGATGGCGGCGAGCAGTTGGTTTGCGTTGGACGTGCAGATGTGTCTCCACCGCCGCTGGGCGGAGTCAAACACCCGCAGTCTCTGGTCCGCTACGCTCACCTGCACTGTAGCGAAGAACACACGTAAACGAAGACGGCGTTGTGGTAAAAAGATACAGATACTCCTACAACAAAAATGTTGTATCTCCAGGAATGAAACGTCGTTCTGATGCTCCTGTCTTACCGTCATATAAACCCGTGACTTCTGCTGTCTTTATGTATGTAGCTGCAAAACAAACGCAACGTTGTGAAATCATCACCAGCGCCAAGAAGAGATCGATATACTGTACAGTACGTTATGTAATATATGAGCAATGTATGAGAATTATATACCGTAAATATTATAATATAATAACCTATTGATCAGACGTGGAAGGTAAATAAGACGTGTAAATAAGAATGTTTACTTCTTTCCTGTATCAAATACTGTTTTTTATGTACGTTATTAGTGAATAGTTTTCTACTCCACTAAATCCTACTACAAATATCTGTACAGTGGAACCTCGGATTGCGAGTAATGTGGTTTACGAGTGTTCCGCAAACCGAGCAAAGATTTTTAATAATTTTTTATTCGGAAACCGAGCAAGTATGAGTTTACGAGCGCCGAGTATCATGTATCACGCATGCGACTCTTATTTTGACACCGAGCGTCACTCTCTCACGTTCAATTATTTCTTTACGCACTATATATACAGTACTTTGCAAAAGTCTTAGACGCCATATTATCTGTAGTACAAATTTTGTTATACAAGTTTATTATTTCTGCATTATTATGTACAAGACCGTTCCCTACAAAGATGCACTACAATTAATGAATAAATAACATTACGGAAGAACATTTGCATGCCTGTAAAGAAAGCGACATATTACATTGACAGACCAGTTTTCAACACACACATATATATATATATATATATATATATATATATATATATATATATGTTCTTAATGTATGTAATATATTCTGTACATTAATACCGCTTAGTGTTTCATTTCTTATTCTGATTTCCGTTAATTGTTTAGAAAAATGAGTTGCTTGATTAATTAGAGGTTTTATTAGCATGTATTTAAAAGTCACATTCTTTATACTGTAGGTCATCCTTTCAACATTCCGCTTTATTGAAATCAGGATGTCCTAAGAATAAACAATCTAATTCAGGATGGTAACAGTGCCGTTGTGTCTCCACATCACTATGTGGTTTGTTATTTCACCATAACAGTCACAACACACAGTTGTTCATTCCTTACTCAGCACACACTTCCCAGCCCGGACTCACCCAGGGCCCAGATTGCGGCTCCCAGTCCCGCCAGGACCACGGCGGTCACGCCCACGGCGACCACGGCTCGCCACCGGCTACATAAGGTCATCCCTGGTGCTCCTGTCGGACAGACCACACAGAATAAATCAAAACATACAACATCTCGTAACGTGTGTATAAACTACCGATATCATATCGTTCTGACGTCACAACGCCCTACATGACTTGCTGGAAGCGATCATATGTTATTTACGTCATTAACACGAACACGTGAAATGATTTTGCCGAAGTCTAGCGCGAGACAAAAAGCGAAGCGCGACGACAAGTGTGTGTGTGTGTGTGTGTAGAGAGATGACAGATGAAAAAGATCAATAGTCCAAAGTCAGCACGTCCGTGGACACAAAGTAAACGGGGGATTTAATACTAGTGCCATAATCTATTCCCCTCACACACACACACACACACACACACACACACACACACACACACACACACACACACACACACACACACACACGGAGTGAGTGAGTGTCACACTGTCCCAGGGCTGGATTCGTCAGATCTGACCATGAGGTGGTGATCTGTTGCATAAAGCAGCACGTGCAACAAGCGTGCTGGAATCTTTATTACAATTCCAAATAAATCCTGCAAACCTCAACAACAACGACTAGAACTAGTATTAAACACACCGAGTGTTCTACAAGTTTACTTTTAATAGATCATGTTTTACAGAAATCTGCACGATACTGCCACTAAATATCACGATACGTTTGATGTGTCACATGACCCTCTTCCTATTGAAGAAACAAAAGTTGGATCCAAGATGGCCGACTTCCAAATGGCCCCCATGGTCACCACCCATCCTGAAAAGTTTGCCCCCTCACATATACTAATGTGACACAAACAGGACGTTAATATCACCAACCGTTCCCATTTTATTAAGGTGGATCCATAGAAATGGCCCACCCTGTAGAAAAGCCGATTAGATGATGCAAAACTCGCGCGGTGGCCGAAGGTACAGATCATCATGATTCAGCGCGAGTTTTTGGCGTTGTGATTACGTTTCCATCTTTCCGCGCGAAACATTAAACATGTTTGTCAAACGTTTCATTTTTAAACAAGTTTTTCAACATGAAAAATTAAACATGTTTAATTAAAAAAAAAAAATTTTTTTTTTTGGCGGTCCTCGCTGATGCTCGCTGAGAACTTCCGGCGACTCGCGTCCTACTTGTCTGCTATTTTATTTCATTTTAAATAAAAAAAATTTTTTTTTGGATTTTTCCCCCATTTTCTCCCTAATTTAGTCGTGTCCAATTCCTCCCCGCCACTAGGGCGCTCCCACATTAAGGCTACTACTACTACTAAGGCTACCACTCAGCCGGGAGGGCCGAAGACTATCACGTGTTTCCTCCGTTGGGGGCGGAGTCACACACTCGGAGGACGGCGCTATCCGCTCCCTCCGCAGCGCGAGCTCACAGACGCCCCTGACTGGCTGTAGAGCCGTGATTAATGTGGGAGGAGCACTATGTACCTCTCGTCCCTCCCCTCTGAGAGAGCTCGGCCAATCAGCTCTCTCTAGACCTCTGGCTGCGAGAGGTTACAGCACCACCCGGGATTCGAACCCGCGATCTCCGGATGATCGGGCGAGCGCCTTAACCACTGCGCCACTCGGAGGCACTTAAATAAATTGTTTGTTTAAATAATTTAAAATAAATACATTATTTTATTTAAGCTCTAAGCTGTTCCCAAATACTAACCAAGCACAGGCTGCTCTGTTTTAAGTCGACGTGTTGCACATGTTGTTTGCCAATAAATGCAGTTGTCAGTTCATGATATTCCTCATCTTGTAATTTCAATGCTTAATTGACAGATTGTTAATTGTTAGATATAGTTTAATGAATACTGCTACATGAAAAGGCGTCAAGTAGACCCTGTGATCGGTGATCGGCCCCAAAAATCCTGATCGGAGCAGCCCTAGTAAAGGGGCGGGACTGTTAGCAGCACCTTGTGAGTGGAGTTGATTTTTTTATCCTTCGCCAGACAGCGTATTTCACGTTAGTGACCTCACAACAAGGGGGCGGGGCTTCCAGAAAAGAAAGGTCTTACTTTTCGTAGCATGACGTGCATACTCGGATAGCGGGACGTTTGTCACATCTGGATTATATAACATATTGAGAACAAATATCAGTGGACGTCATGGAGACGCTTACACCGCTACTGCTTACACCGTATCGTGTGTAACATTTTGGAACCAGTCCTGAAATAAGAAATATACGGGACAGTACAGAAATATAAATGTACAGTACGCGTCACTGACGATTAAGGAGTTTGTAGAAAGAGTTCAAAGGTTAAAGCTAAAAATAATCTGCTGATCTTTAATGTAATGAGTGACATTATTATTATTATTATTATTATTATTATTATTTCAGGTTGAAGGCCACGTACATGTCTGTGTGTCTCTCTGTACAGCAGAACTCTCTGTCTCACTTATTCTTTTTTGTCTTAAACGACTCCGGCGTGTTAAAAATATTCACTTTATCTTTTCCAATTAATATCTATTGCTGCAGGTGTTTGTTTACATTGAGACAGTAGCGCATTAGTAGATAATTTTACAGTAGGTTATTAAATCCCACACATAACTGGTCATAACATCGCTTTTACTCAACATTTAGATTTCACTGATGGTGCGGATTAAACTTCAGGCAGAGATCGAAGTGCTGCAGAAGTTCCAGTAAATTCTGTCCAGACAGTTTTAAGTGATGCTGCAACAGAATCTGGCTGGACAGACATACAGACATACAGAAATGTTTCTGAGACAGGTTTCTGGTCCTCCAATGTATAAAACATTAACATATCATTAAAAGAGCGCGTTCTCACCAATGTACAGACAAAAGCTTTCTGTAATTCGTAAAGATGAAGTGTAAAGGAACTAAAACGTCTAAAGCCCCGCTTTCTTCAACTTCCTATAAATTCAGAAGTTTTTCCATTTTGGCACATGTTTTGGCACCCGCCTCATCCCTGCCCCCTGCTTACTGCTGAACTCCGACCCAAAAGTCTTTGGTGGAAGCATGAGAGAACTCACATCCAGAGAGCTCGACCAGTCTTCCCCTCCATTTCCCCCTGCCACATTCACGATCTCTGATATTTAGTTGTAAATGATGTGGCTTGTGCATTTGAAATATAATCTTTTATCTGCTGAGCGCAAGTTGAACTGTTACAATATCAGGAACGGGGCGCATTTCACATGTTCCGGTTTCACAACCGCACTGTTTGAATGTTGAGATGTTGTCCAGTTTGCAGAGCATGACCTTCAAGAAAATCGCTTTCTAAGCAAAGTGCATGCCTGGAATTTGCCACACAGACCGAACACCATGACCAGAAACACTGCGCGGGTGCTGCTGCGGTGTTTAAACCTGACACAAAATGAAAAGTGGGGGGGGGAAAAAAAAAATCCTTTTCAGGTCAGTTTACACAGGATGGGGTTATTTCAGGTCATGACATTTGTTCATGTGATTATGTCATTCATACAAGGAACAACAATGTTTTGTTGCTAAAACAAAAAGTGCAAGCGTTTGCATCCAGGTTCATAGATTTCACTGGTTTCTTGAAAGTACGGTTGGCTCCGTGTTGTTTTCCTGGGATTTAAATCGAGGAAACGGAGCGACACTTCTTGGCTGTCCTGGGCCCGGAGCCCGTCTGCGGCCGGTTTGACCCATTTCACCGCTGAACAAACACCACTTTTGTGTCGCACCTGGAAAAAGTCCTGACACTGTGATCTGCCAGAGCGCACGGCTTCCACACCTGACCTGATAATTCACAATAACGGATACCAATAAGGTGCTTTAAAAGTTACAAATTAGCTAAAGACACCATTAAAGGAAATGAATACTGTACTCTCCTAGGCACTATGTACACTTGGCATCTAATAATCACATCGTAAACCCTTCGTCCTGCACGAGTGTCCAATGGGAAATATGAAACTGTGACGTCTGTTAAATATGAACTAATTACATGAATTAAATCCTAATATGCTTTACAACACATGTATTTTGGTTCTTTTTGTATGTTTAATTAATACATTCATGTAAAATGTGTTATTAACTAAATGGACGAGTTTGCCCCAAAATTTTTTTTTACATTTTTTTTATTGCTTTTTAAAACGTCGATATTTTTTGAAATTCCCACATAATTCATTTAACCGTACAAAATCATACTTTTATTACGTTCTGTGTCTTTCTGGTATGATTTCTGCTCGTTTTATTCGATGCTCATTATTTTTTTCGTACAGTATAGTGACCTTGATTTTTTGTTTAACATGCTATAGGAATAAAATGTAAACTCAACCAAACAGAACTGAATTTAATCTAATAACATTGCAGAGCTTTGCATGATTGACTTGGAACGAATTACGCTGAATAAAATCACACGGCGGCTCCATGAATCAAATCACATTCAATGAAAGTGAAGTAGGAAATAAAATCACTTTCCAGCAGCCTGAACCAGGGGCGGATTATTCATGGGGTGGCACGTGGGTGGCATGAAAATTTTGAGGGGTGGCAACACTGAAGCAAGCATCCTTGCATGGTTTTTTGTGGATTCAAAGAACGCTATTCTTATTCGGCGTATACACTACAAATGAAATAAAGGCTGATGTGTGATTGACTTGAACCTGATATCTAGATTGGAACGTCAGATAAAAAAAAATAAAAAAAAAACTCTTTTATTTCTAGAACACTAGGACACTACTTCTGGGGTGGCAAATGAGGTGGCAATTGCCACCCCGTGCCACCCCGGTAGATCCGCCCCGGGCCTGAACTGAATTAAATACAATTAGATTGAACTAATCCAGTGGAATTGTGGCAAAGTGAAATTAATCAAACTGAATGAATTGCGACGTGGCACCCTGAATTTAATCAGGATGAACTGAACTGAATCAAATTAAACAGAACCAAATAAAACAGCATTGTGAAATGCCGGATTAAACTGATGTTTTCCACGTAAATCAAACAGAATCACATTATAGCACAATCTGAATTAAACCAAATTGAACTAAAGTGAATTAAATTAAACTGAATCAAATATAAACACATTCTGTCTTTCTGTAATGATTTGTTTTTCATTTAATTTATGTAACAGCTAACATTTTTTGTATGATAAAGTAAATTTTTAAAGGTGCTATAGAAATAAAAGAACATTTTATCTAATAGCAGCGCAGAGCCATGCATAATGGACTTGGATCAAATTAAGCTGAATCTAAATAAAATCATATTAACATGGTAGCTTTATAAATTAAACAAAGTCAAATATAATCCCACAGTGGCATCCGGAATTAAACAGAATTCATCGAACTGAATCAAACAGAATCACATTGTGGATCCTGAATGAAATCGAAAGGAAACAAAAGTGAATTAAATCAAATATAATCAGACGATGGGATCCTTAAGTGATTCAAACTGGATTCAACTGAATCTAATGAAAAGGAATCGACGAGAAGTAGCACCGTGTGTACACACACACACACACACACACACACTCCTGCACGCGTCCGAGTCCTCGTGAGTCACGGCTGTGAGTCATGAGCGCTGCTGCAGCTCTGTTTCCAGTAAAACAGCTTAATGTTATAACGCTGAGGAATGCACTCATTCCACACACACACACACACACACACACACACACACACACACACACACACACACACACACACTCAGACAGGGCATGTGGTGTAAATATCACTCGACAATGTAACCCATAATCATGATGTCGACTACCGCACAGAAGGTTATTAAGTGTACTAAGTGTGTATGTGTGTGTCAGCAGATTATACAGGGCGAGACAGACACACCTCTGAGGTCAGGTTACAATCGCGGAGGCAGAGACAAAAGGTAGTGGCATTGTCACAGTTTTCCCTCATCGCTGCGTTTCTCTGAGGTGAGTCTGCTCGGATTTAACGAAACACTCTGAGACGACGCTACGATCCGATTTAAAGCCCAGAGACACATAACTGACATCACATGAGGTTTATTAAACAGCGTGTGTGCAGGTTTAATCTGTGGTCAAACATACAATGTATACTAATGTCTATGTGATAGCTGAAATCATGCAGGTAATGAACATACAGTCGAGAATTTATGTAGAAGTTTTTTTTTTTTGTATTTGTTTATTTTTGTATAATTTTTAGATGAATAAATAGACTAATTAATATTTTAGATCGCTAAATAAATATTGGTAAACATCCTTTTAATGAGAGTATTTGTCCCATTATTTACATGGGTGAATATGTTTGATTACAAAACAGGACATTTTAAATGCAATATGTGTCAAAATAATCGCTATGTGGTTTTTTTTAATTAAATTTTTTAAATTAAATCTGTTAATTCCAATCATCCTATTCGACTTACTAGAGGCATTCAAGTCAAACCAGAACTTACTGTTGAATGAAGGCGTAAAAGCGTATGAACGGTGCAAACGTTTTAAAGAAATCCGTACATTGGAGCCCAGTGCAGTCGTGAGCATTGTGAACGTGTGATCCTTAAAAAAACGACACTCAATCTGTCACCAACTTACTGTAGGAAAGAGCCCCACTTGCACATTACAGGAACTCAGCTGGGAGTCCTGACCTCACTACAAGCCATTTCCACATGTTTAGAAAAATTAAAGGAGTTCCTGGGAGGCTAGAGTTTCAGATGGGAATCAGTCTGGCAGTGTGATCGTGGCTCCGGCGTACAGAGAAAACGTTCTACTCTACCTTGATGGTATTGAAGCTCTAGTGAAACACTGGGATGAGTGCATTAGTGTATCAGGAAATTATATAGAGAAATGAACGGTTCTGTTATTCTGCATAATCAAAAGTCCTGGTTTGACTTGAACGCCTCTCGTATTATTAAATTGTGCGTTAATTTGTTACGTTACATTTTCAGTGGTGGATTAAAACTGAGGCGATTATTAAATAATGAAAATTTAGAGAATTTAAAAAGAAGGTGCTTTATTGCGTTTATTGTATGTGAGTGCAAAGTGCTCAAAATCTGTAAATCAAGATTTCTTTTCGATGTTTGCCTTAAATGATCACTCATGAATGTGATAACTCACACAGACCAATATGACTTGAAAAAAACAACAACATCACAACAAGCGTTTCACGAGCTAACCGGAGATGAATCAGAAAACTAGCAATTAGCCCTGTAGCGTGGATGGTAAACCCAAACGCGGAAGTAGCGCGAGCAGGCAGGATAACCACGCTGGTTATTATTAGAACTCTCCCGAAGCGAGAGCAAGAGTTTACACAAATAAACCCGCGTTCTAAATACACACACCCAATCGGAAGCGATAACCCAAGAAAGTGAGTACTCGCGTTTAGACGAGCGAGGCGTCGGCAATAGCATGGGCAAAACTCAATGACTGAGCAATGTGAAGCGCCATCTTGTTTCCTTTTATGCTTCCTGAAACACGACCGTATTACTTCCGGGTCCTAGTGCCGGTCGTGTTACGAGTGTGCATGACAGTACCCCCCTGTCCAAGACCAACTCTCGATGGTCCTGGGGTGGAGGATACCCGACGACGGTAGTCCCCGATGGGTTCGGGGTCTAGGACGAACCGAGCAGGAATCCAAGATCGCTCCTCTGGACCGTAACCTTCCCAATCCACCAGGTACTGGAGCCCTCTGCCCCAAGGACGTGAGTCAAGGATCGGGCAAACGGTGTAGGCGGGACCACCCTCAATGATACGAGGAGGAGGAGCAGGGAGGGTGGGGGGAACCATTGGTGAAGTGATGAAGGGTTTGAGCTGGGAGGTGTGGAATACCGGATGGATCCGGAGCGCCGCAGGCAGCTGGCGCCGGTAGGTGACAGGGTTAATCCGGAGGTTGATGCAAGATTCTGCAGTGGTCCGATGAATCTTGGTGACAACTTTCTTGATTCAGTCTGCAGGTGTAGGTTTTTTGTTGATAGCCATACCTTATCACCTACTTGGTACATTCGTCCCGGTGGATGTCGACGGTGATGTTGTAGAGTGTAACGG
Organism: Clarias magur; assembly: GCA_013621035.1. NCBI lineage: Eukaryota > Metazoa > Chordata > Actinopteri > Siluriformes > Clariidae > Clarias > Clarias magur. Next base: position 860,710 of record QNUK01000204.1, read on the forward strand.
CGGTTAGCCTGTTGAATGGCGTCATTTGCTTGTCTCCACAGCCGTTGACACCGGCAAACCAACTGTTGGGCCAATGGTACTTCCACCTCCGGTTCTTGATGGTCGAACATCGGAGGTTGGAAGTCGTAGCATACCTCAAATGGGCTTAGGTTGGTGGCAGAAGACGTGTGGAGGTTGTGAGACAGCTTAGCCCAAATGAGGTAGCGGGCCCAGGAGCACTGGCGATCAGCAATGAAACATCTCAGGTAACGCTCCAGTTGTTGGTTAGTTCGCTCCGTCTGACCGTTAGTCTGTGGATGGTAACCGGAGGACAGACTGCAGGTGGAATTGATCAGATGGCAGAAGGCCTTCCAGAACCGAGACGTGAACTGGGGCCCCCTGTCCCGAGACGATGTCCTTTGGGAACCCATGCAGGCGGACTACGTGCTCTAATATCAGCTCGGCTGTCCTTTTAGCTGACGGGAGACCGGAGAGGGTCACCAGGTGAACAGCTTTGGAGAACCGGCCGACGATGGTGAGGAATGTGTCTCTTCCTTCGGAAACCGGCAGGCCCGTGATGAAGTCAACGGCAATGTGTGTCCAGGGTCGGCGGGGAACCGGGAGTGGTTGAAGTTCCCCTGGTGATGGTCGGTTGCTGTCCTTGGACAGCACACACTGGGCACGCCTGGATGAACTCGTCTACGTCCTTCCTCATATTGGGCCACCAGAAGGCATGTTGGATGAAAAGTAGGGTGCGCCGCTTTCCGGGGTGTCCAGAAAGTGGGGAGGAGTATCCCCACTGGAGTACTTCGGCCCTGATGGCGTTGGGTACATAGAGTCGGCCAGGCGGCACACCTTCCGGTTCGGTCTCCGTAGCTTGTGCCTGGCGGACCCTCATTTCAAGGTTCCAACTGAGCGGTGCGAGGATCTTGGTGGGTGGCAGGACAGGCACAGGGTCTGCCCGGGGGGGCGTCTTCCTCGTGCTGTCGGGAGAGGGCGTCGGCTTTGGTGTTCTTGGACCCCGGGCGGAATGACAGGTGGAAATTATAGTTCTCAAAAAACAGTGCCCACCGTGCCTGTCTGGGGTTGAGTTGTTTTAAGGTGTGGATAGTCATGAGGTTTTGATGGTCGGTCCAGACGGTGAACGGCTCTCTGGCGCCCTGGAGCCAGTGTCGCCATTCCTCCAAGGCCCACTTTATGGCCAGCAGCTCGCGGTCCCCTACTCCATATCGCTGCTGAGTGGTGTCAAATTTCTTGGAGAAAAAACTGCAGGGGTGCAGTTTTTGGTCTGGACCTCGCTGGGAGAGAACAGCCCCGGCGCCCACATCCAAAGCGTCCACCTCCACAACGAATGGTTTGTCAGCATCCGGGTGAAGGAGGATGGGAGCAGTGGTGAAGCGGCAACAGAGCTCATGGAAGGCAGAGACGACAGTTGAGGTGAGGTTGAGGTTGGGGTGAGATGACGGGCGGGTCAGAGCAGTTAGTGGAGCTGCAACGGTACTGTAGTCCCGGATAAAGCGGCGATAGAAATTGGCAAACCCGAGAAATCGCTGGAGTTGTTTAAGAGTCTTGGGTAGGGGCCAATGACTCACAACTTCCAGTTTCTGCGGGTCCATGGCCACACCCTGGAGCAAGATGACAAAACCCAGGAATGTGGTGGAGCGCTCGTGAAAAGCGCACTTCTCCAACTTACAGTACAGCCGGTGGGTGAGCAATCTCCTTAGAACCGCTCTGACGTGCTGGATATGTTGGTTGACGGTTCGGGAGTAGATGAGGATGTCGTCGAGGTAGACGAACACCCAGCGGCCTAACATGTCTCTGAGGACGTCATTGATGAATTGCTGAAAAGCGGCAGGTGCGTTGCAGAGACCAAAGGGGATGACCAGACTCTCGTAGTGTCCTGTAGTGGTGATGAAGGTCGTCTTCCACTCATCGCCCTCTCTGATGCGCACCAAGTTGTAGGCGCTCCGAAGGTCCAACTTAGTGAAGATGGTGGCACCAGAGAGGGCGTCCAGGGCAGAGTTGGTAAGAGGCAGCGGGTGTCGGTTTTTTATGGTGATGTTATTGAGCCCCCATTAATCGACAAAGGGACGTAGACTACCATCGCGTTTTTTCACGAAGAAGAACCCCACGGCGGCAGGTGAGGAGGAGGGCCGGATGGTACCATGGCAAAGTCCGCTGGAAACATACTCCTCCATCGCCTGCATCTCGGTGTTGGATAGTGAATAGAGGTGGCCGCGGGGTGGCGTGGCGCCTGGCTGAAGATCGATTGCCAGGTCGTATGGGCGATGAGGAGGTAGGTGGGTAGCGCGTCTCTTACAGAAGACTTCAGCCAGGTCCCGGTAGTCTAGCGGGATGTTGTCTGTGTCGACATCGGGGGCCTCGGACTCCCTAGAGCACGTCCCAGCCTCGACCCGTAGGCCAAGCTCGGTGCAGGTCAGCCTCCACTGTAGAATCTGATTTTGGGTCCATGATATGAGTGGGTCATGATGCAGCAGCCAAGGGTGTCCGAGGATGATGGGTGGTGATGAAATGGTGGTGGTGTAATACGGAATCTGTTCCTGATGCTGGTTGATGATGAGGGTGATAGGCTGAGTTTGAAAGGAGATGGGTCTGGAGGAAAGGGGCCGACCGTCGACTGACGTAATGGTTACGGGCTGGGATAACGCCTCGATTTTTTGGTGTATGAAGAGTCAATGAAGTTACCTGCTGCCCCAGAGTCGACAAACGCGGTACTTCTGACCCATTTGTGGCCAAACTGGAGGTGTACTTTTACCGTGAGATGGGAATCGTTAGTCAGGGTGGTGGAGAGGGAGATGGGGCTGCGCATTTCCCAGCCGCAGAGGACAGATGGCTCGATGGTGTGCAGCGGATCCACAATACACACAGAGCCCCTCTCTAAAACGGCGTTCCCCTTCTGCAGCGGTTAAGGAGGCGTGCCCTAATTGCATGGGTTCCCCAGCTCCTGTGTCAACCACGGCGGGAGGTGGAGTACCGACGGTTCTGGTAGGTGCTGCAGTGAATGAGGAGTGGACTTCTGGAACTGGAGCGTGGGAGATGAAGGGGTGGTACGAGGTAGTGCTGTCGTGATGGGTGGCAGGGTACGGGGAGCTGGCTTGGGGCGAGCAAGCAGACGTTGGTCGATCCGGAGGGCGAGTTGGATTAAGCCCTCCAAGGTCGCTGGGAGCTCTCGTCCGACGAGATCGTCTTTTATACGCGAAGCCAGTCGCTCGTAGTAGGCCATCCAGAGGGCGGAGTCTCCCCAGTCGGTCTGCACGGCGAGAGTGCAAAACTCCGCGGTGTAGCGGCTCACAGACGACCCTCCCTGCCGATATAGCTTAGAGTCAGTCTCCACCTCAGCAGCCGGATGCTCAAAGGTGAGTTTAAGCTGACGGGTGAATTCTGTGTAGGAGTAGGCGACGTCTGCATCTGAACAAAGAACCGCCGTGGCCCACTCAGCTGCCTGCCCGGATAGCAACGAGACGAGAAGAGCAATGTGCAGTCGGTCTGTGGAGTATCTGGTGGAATTAAACTCAAACACAAGATCCAATGCAGTTAGAAAAACACTGCACTTCCCATCCGTGCCATCCCATTTGTCCGGTAAAGCTAGAGAAACATCAGAAGGTGGGGAGGGGGTTGGCGGCGCAGCAGAGCGCCACCCCGCGGAGGGTCGCATTCTCCTGTCGCAGCTCCGCCACCTCGCGCCGCAAGGCCGCGACATCTTGGAGCTCCCTGCGGAGAGATGCGACTTCACCACGGAGCTGATCGATCAGCTTAGCATGCTGGTCAACCACATCGCAGAGGTGAGCAAACTCCGCTGGGTTTACTGCTGATGGCTCAGTCATTCTTTCACGAACTAACCGGAGATGAATCAGAAAACTAGCAGTTAGCCCTGTAGCGTGGATGGTAAACCCAAACGCGGAAGTAGCGCGAGCAGGCAGGATAACCACGCTGGTTATTATTAGAACTCTCCCGATGGGAGAGCAAGAGTTTACACAAATAAACCCGCGTTCTAAATACACACACCCAATCGGAAGCGATAACCCAAGAAAGTGAGTACTCGCGTTTAGACGAGCGAGGCGTCGGCAATAGCATGGGTAAAACTCAATGACTGAGCAATGTGAAGCGCCATCTTGTTTCCTTTTATGCTTCCTGAAACACGACCGTATTACTTCCGGGTCCTAGTGCCGGTCGTGTTACGAGTGTGCATGACAAAGCATTTACTATTTAAAAAGTGCTTACTGTTGTAAAATTTTAACATTCATCATTTCGGTGTAAGTTGTCGCTAATACTGTAAATCCTTGCCTCCTTCACAATGTGCAATAGAATGATTACAGACAAGAAATCACCTCTCGCTGCAGGACATGCACTTGCTTCTACATGACATGTAGCTCGATACATTTATATTTTTTTCTCTACTAAGTGCATGAAATACATTTAAAGAAATATTTAATTTTGTCATTGGACGATAGTGACGTGTCTACAAAGCTCCATAATCACATGCAGGAACACTGAAAATAGATTCTGGTCTTATATTACGAACGTTTTCCTGAATAGTTTGACGCGCAGCCCCGTAGTCTTTCTTACAGTAATTGTAGGCTAAAGTAAAAGAAAGCTCGCTCTGCTGAATTCCTGACAATTTTGTCTTGATTGGAAATTATTACAATGTAGAAGCAACCGAGCGGAATTAAAAAGATAACACGTCCCCTTGAAAAATTCTCAGATTGTACAGTAGCAAGTGTGAAGAAGTCAAATGTGAAAGTATGCAGGACAAATTCTTTTGCCTGACACCGTTAATGCTTGGATGTTTTTCAGTCCAAATAGACATCAGCTGGTCCTAATCTGCAGCTGTATTCTATCCTGCATTATACAACAGTTAGGTCTGACCCAGTATTTTGATTGGACGAGAGGCATTAATAGACGAGTGCTAGTGATGGACAGTAACAGCACTGGGATGTTTAACTATATGTATCACTACATATCAGGTGTTCTAATAATCGTTAATTACACTAACTGTCAGTTGCCGCATCGATGAATTGTAGGTCTGTACAGCCTGTGGTACTGAGGAGAGAGCAGCTGCCCGCCAAAACCCACATTCACAACCAGTCACAGAAGCACTTTCAGCAAGAACACACATCTGATAACGTTATCATGTCTTAAACACCGCTCTGTCTACTTAATAACCGCTTTAAAAAAAAACGCTCTGAATTTCATTCATGTTGTTTTATTTATGCCTAAGGTGAGCTACAAGGCTAACTTCTAACACAAGTCTGAATCCCAAATCCCTCTGTAACCCCAAATCAAGGGCACTAATTGGTGTTTGTGAAACGGGATTGTACAATCTAACGTGCTAGCTTTCCAATTATTGGCACTTGGGACTTAACCCCAGAACCTGAAAGTTAATGGAGCTAATATTTGAAAGTGTTTCAGGCTGTGCCCTCATGCCTACAACCATCCGCAGCAAAGCCGTGCTGATATTCATCACAACAGCACTCCCTCTCGGTGTTTTTGCTTAAAGAATATACTCTGCGTAATGCAGATATAAAATATGATATAAAAGATGCATAGAGAGGTTATAAATGTATACACACTAGTGTTTTATCGACCATAAATAAAAATCTTTAGATCAGGTTATAAAACAGCAAGTGACCAAGTTGAACAAAACATATCAATTAAATCAAATAAACCTCCTTAAATACAAGTTTTCCAAGTTCTCTTCTCACTTCACTTACATTTGGTTAACTTTTTGACTTTAGTTCCTTCCTGCAACTAATTTCTATTTACCTTTTAACGCAAAAATAAATAAATAAATTGAAATTCAGTTCTGTCAATTGTCTGCGACAGAATCGTCCGAGACAGTCGTACACTTCGAAGCTGACTTTAATAAGGAAAATGTGTTTGTCGTGAGCAGGCTGAGTAATCATCACAAACAGTCCTCTGAGCAGTGAATCATCAGGTGCTATTCCTGTGCTTGGGCCAAACAAACAAACAAACAAATCTTAACATAGAACTTAACATCTTCATGTGGTACAGCTTGCCAGCGTTGCCCTTTGACCTCGTTACAGTACTAATAACGAGCTATTACACCAGGTTTGAACAAAACATGTCTAATCCGCTTCGGTCTAACCTCATTAATGTTTAACAGATGTCTAGTTCCATGTCAAAACAAGACGTGTGTGTGTGTCTGTGTGTGTGTGTGTGTGTGTGTGTTCTGGAACTCACCTATCTTTTTTTCTGTCATCTCCCTTCAGAAAGAAAAAAAGGAAACCAGTAGGATGCGGGTCTCCCCCAGAAATAACTCAGTCCACCTGCCAATCCACATTCATCATTAATTGGTTTATAATTATTTAATAATCCGACCTTTAATTTAATCGGCACATGAAACAAACTCCAGCAGCTGAAAGAGGGGTTAAGCAAGTTAAATAAACCAAAGGGCAAACCGAGTTCTAGATCCAAGTGCCAAAGATTTGCGACATTTATGAGGATTTGGAGGAAGAAGAAAAAAAAAAAAACCGTTCGAAACGGTTAAAGCGTTTAAATATTTAAACATATTTACAGTTGCTGTCTTTGAAGTGTGTTTTGTTTTAAATAGAACGCAGTTGATGTTTGATGTTTGTTTGTTTAGGTTATTATCTAAGCAACTGACAGCAACAATCATCAAAGCGTCAGGTTCGAAACTTTGACTAAATAAACGACTGTTTCCTAAAGTCGCAGCTGATCCGCTAAAACACGCGGCTTTTTTCCCCCCGCCTGTCTGTTTTTCCGCGCGCGGACTCTGTTCGGGAAGAAAAGCTCTCACCTTGTTCCTCAGCAGCAGGTGTCTGTCTGTATGAAGTCCTAAAGAAAATAAGCAGATTTTCCTCTCCGCGTCCACTCTGACATTTAGCTCGTCCCTGGAGTCACCAAGCTTTTTCCTTTTATTCGCTTAAAAAGGAGCTTTTTTTTTTCTTGGACACCCGGGACAGACGCTGTTCCTCTCGCACTCCCCTTTCCTCCCCCCCTCTCTCTTTCTCTCTCTCTCTCTCTCTCCTTCCGGTCAGCGAAAGCTGTCCCCGTGGCCCAGGTGTGCTTCAAAGGAGGGACTCAGGTGCTCGTGGCTGCGTCTCAAACCACACACTATTGTACTAAACAGTGGCCTAGCCTATATGAAACACTTGTAAGGACGCACTATTTAAGTACATGTGATGTAGCACAGACTGCATACCTGGAGACTGCTCTGCACACACACACACACACACACACACACAAACAAGAAGTAAGTAGACTCACAATCCTGAACTTTATGATTGAACGGATGGTGTAGTGGTCAGACTGTGGCTTCGCACCTCCAGGGTCAGGGTTCGATTCCTGCCTCTGGGTCTGTGTGTGGTTGGAGTTTGCATGTTCTTCCAGCGCTTGGTGGGATTTCTCCGCGTACACCGGTTTCCTTCCACAGTCCAAAAACATGCAGGTTAGGTTAAGTGGCGTTCCCAAATTGCGTTTTTCTTTTTTTTTTTTTGCTCCGTCTCGTGCTCCAAGTCTCCTCGGATAGGTTCCACTCGCAACCCTGTACACAGGAAAAGAGGTATAGATGAAGATGTTGATGACGTGTGCCCCAGCAGTTCTCATTATTGTACTTAAAAAAAATTCCCCCATTGAACAAATTCCAAAGGGAATGTCAAGTCTTCAAAGAGACCGGATCTGTCCCAGGGAGCAGCAGCTAGGAATCTTGAAATAACAGAATTATACATTACCTGGTCGACTTGGGCCTTTAAAAAAAAAACGTCCTCCTACTGGTCGAAGTTATGTTAAGAATGAAGCTCTTGTTTGATGTCTAGGCGAGGTACAGTAAAGCCTCTAAAGAAAATGTGAAGAAAGCTTTAATCGTGCATTAATAACTAAACCTTACTCGCTCAAACATTTTAGTGCATACAACTGATCATAAAACTATGAAGGTCTATTTACACCTGCTTATTTCCCTATTTTGGCACATCCTGGATTGTTTTATTCCCCTTATAACTCGCACAACCAGTTAAAACTTCTTATATCATTTTCGCATCATACAGTACAGAGCATCCAGTATGGTTACTTTGTGTTCAGACTAACACTCATTTCCCCTCCTTAGCCAATCCTGTGGTGCAGTTTAGTACCTCACCACAGTAAAGTTTAGTACCTCATCACAGTAAAGTTTAGTACCTCACCACAGTAAAGTTTAGTACCTCATCACAGTAAAGTTTAGTATCTCATCACAGTAAAGTTTAGTACCTCACCACAGTAAAGTTTAGTACCTCACCACAGTAAAGTTTAGTACCTCATCACAGTAAAGTTTAGTACCTCACCACAGTAAAGTTTAGTACCTCACCACAGTAAAGTTTAGTACCTCATCACAGTAAAGTTTAGTACCTCACCACAGTAAAGTTTAGTACCTCACCACAGTAAAGTTTAGTACCTCATCACAGTAAAGTTTAGTACCTCACCACAGTAAAGTTTAGTACCTCATCACAGTAAAGTTTAGTACCTCACCACAGTAAAGTTTAGTACCTCATCACAGTAAAGTTTAGTACCTCACCACAGTAAAGTTTAGTACCTCACACAGTAAAGTTTAGTACCTCACCACAGTAAAGTTTAGTACCTCATCACAGTAAAGTACCTCAGTAAAGTTTAGTACCTCACCACAGTAAAGTTTAGTACCTCATCACAGTAAAGTTTAGTACCTCACCACAGTAAAGTTTAGTACCTCATCACAGTAAAGTTTAGTACCTCACCACAGTAAAGTTTAGTACCTCACCACAGTAAAGTTTAGTACCTCATCACAGTAAGGTTTAGTACCTCATCACAGTAAAGTTTAGTACCTCACCACAGTAAAGTTTAGTACCTCATCACAGTAAAGTTTAGTACCTCATCACAGTAAGGTTTAGTACCTCATCACAGTAAAGTTTAGTACCTCACCACAGTAAAGTTTAGTACCTCATCACAGTAAAGTTTAGTACCTCATCACAGTAAAGTTTAGTACCTCACCACAGTAAAGTTTAGTACCTCATCACAGTAAAGTTTAGTACCTCACCACAGTAAAGTTTAGTACCTCATCACAGTAAAGTTTAGTACCTCATCACAGTAAAGTTTAGTACCTCACCACAGTAAGGTTTAGTACCTCATCACAGTAAAGTTTAGTACCTCACCACAGTAAAGTTTAGTACCTCACCACAGTAAAGTTTAGTACCTCATCACAGTAAGGTTTAGTACCTCACCACAGTAAAGTTTAGTACCTCACCACAGTAAAGTTTATGGGACAGACCATAATGATATGGTTTGTAACCAGGGAAACATGTTACAGTCACAGAAACAAGTGGGAAAAAAATTGCTAGATGAAATAGGGTTGATTTCCTCTAACAGCCATGACAAAACACACACACACACACACACACACACGCACACACACAGGGGTATAAAAGGAAGTAAAACAGTAGACTCAGAATACAATTCTCTAAATACTCTTCCTCTATTTTTCAGACTTCTGTAAGATCACGATGGATAAGTTGTCCAAGCGTTACTTTGAGAGCAGATGGCTGTGGACGTCTCTGATTATTTCAGGTGAGCCAATATAATTAATCGATTGTGCTCAGATAAGTTTCATCAATGTATATATGAAATTAAATAAAAAGACTCTCCGCGATTTTGATCTTGTCATGCTACACTATAAACTGTAGTTAGCGCTATTGTTGGTTTCTGAGTGCAGTCTAAGAAATTGGACTGCAGTGTGGCGTTTAAGGATGAGCATCTCTTCTCAATCTGTCTTGTCTCTACTAGCCAGCTAATTAGGTTTCTTAGTTAGCTAGTTAGTTTTTGTTAAATGATGTTGTTAATTTATGCTGTGTGCAGCACCTTGGTCCTGGAGGAACGTTTGTTTCGTTTCACTGCGTACTATCGTTGAAATGACAATAAAAGCCTACTTGAACTTGAACACTGATTAATGCATTATTTGATTTGAGACCCCTATCTTCCTGCTCCTCTAGCATTCCTGCCTGGAGGCGTTCTGGCTGATGACTGGGTGGTCCATGTTCCCGTGAACCCCATCCTGGCCGCTCAGGGCTCCACGGTGATGCTCCCCTGCACTTACGACTTCCCAGGCGAGTCTGGATCACGTCAAGTGCAGTCCGAGATGTGGTGTCTGAACCAGAGTCTGTGCATCACACCCACCTACGTGTACCACAGTGCCAACATCTTCCCCGAGCCTGTGTACCAGGGCCGGGTCCAGTATCTGGGCTCGCTCGGCTCCAAAAACTGCTCTCTCAGGATAAGCGACCTGAGGATGAAGGACAGCGGCGTGTACGTGTTCCGCTTCATCACCAACCACCCTGTGAGCAAACTGCCTGAGCAGAGGGGCGTCACGCTGACAGTGACAGGTCAGGAAACTTCACCTAATGCTCTTGTGATATTAATGCTTGTAATAATTACAGTTAATTTTAAAGAGAGAGAGAGAGAGAGCATTTTCATACATTTAAAATGTGGGATCAAAGTGCTTGGTCCCCTTAATTGCTACTTGCAGCTATTTTTTACCTTGTATCTCCTGGGACAGGCTCCATGCCCCGTGACCCGGGACAGAAGTTGAAATGAAACACAACTTTTCATTCATTTATTATATATATTTTTGATAATCTTCCACCTTGCACAGTATGTTTCTCGTGTGCTTCTAAGAGCATAGTATTATTATTACGCAACTTTTATTATATTATAATATATTTCTAATTATTATATACTTATTTAGATTTTTGTGCAGACTGGATTTATTCTTATACAAATCCTGAAGGGCTTTTTTTCATGACACATGCCAAACATTTCCTCGCGTTGCCGTTGGAGACTCGGCAGCTTCCTCCTGTCTGTCACAGACATCTTGACTTTAAAAGGAAAGACGTTTTAAGTCTAAAGGTCAGACATTTCCTCAAAAAAAAAAAAAAAACAGTTTTTATTCTCTTACTGACCATAAAGAGGAAGTGAAAGTAACTGAGTGAGCAAACTTTTACACTCATACTTATACATTCTACAAATTAGGAATTCTAGATTTGGTGCTCCAAAACACCTCAGAATGTTTAGTCTTGGGAAACTCCTGAGGTTTTTAGAAAGTCCTTTATATAAGTAAGAAATAAAACACTCCATGCGTGGCTGCTATTAGAAAATAATCAATGTGAAGTGATGTTGTTGATGTTAATGTTCACCTTAGTGATTAGTTTTCTATGTTAGCATATCATGAAGTAGTGGATTCCTTTCATGCAACTAGAATTTTAATTATTAAGCAATTACTTGTACATTTAATGTTGTGGAATGTATGTGAAACTTTACCTCTGAAAATAAAAAAGGTGCTGGAGACTCTTTCCATAACTATCAATAAAAATAAAATAAAAAAATCAGCAAACATCCCGCAATCCACTGTACATGGAAATGACTGAGTCAGTTCCGAGCATCGGTCGACCTAAACATGTTACAGTGGTTCCGTTGGAAAAACATGGCCAGGTTCGTAAGACAAGTCTCTAAAATTGAGATTTGTACAAGAGACGGATAACACAGGAAAAACGTACAGTAAAAACAAAAACATTGTCGTACAAAAACAAATCAGCTGTGTTTAATTCAGAGACATACAGTAGGAGGTGTACGAGAAGTTTCCAACTTGGAATCACGAGTTGAACGATTGTGAACGTTTTTTTATAGTCCTGAGTCCTAAGGATTGCATCTGATTGTGTTTTTTAGTCTAAAATTATTTTAATTTTAATCTTTGCTTCTGTTCCCCTATTGTGTAATGATATGTAAATGGTAGAAAGGTGGAAAATATGACAATCTTTAACATAACAGTGAAATAAAAAAGATAGAAGCTGAATTATTAGAGTTCGAAATAATACAAAAGATGCGGTCCTAAAACAGAACCCTGAGGAACACCTTGATGTGCCAAACCAGCAAAACGATGTCTGTTTGTGAATTTGTGAGAGAATTCCTGTTAGACTGAGTTAACAAATGAAAGAGATTTATTTATAGCCTAAACGTCCAACATATTGTCAGCACTGGCTAAGACAGGAGGTAGGATTGTTTCTGACAAACAGTCATATGTTTTTACATATATATTAACTCTGTGTGTGTGTGTGTGTGTGTGTGTGTGTGTGTGTGTGTGTGTGTGTGTGTTTAGCAAAAGAAAGCAGCTCTGCCGCCACTGTTGGCATTGTGCTTGGCGTTCTCCTCCTGCTCACAGTAATAGCAGCCATCTTTGCTTGTTCCAAAAGGTAAAGATTGATTTTCTAAAATTGATGTACTATACCAAAAACAAAATCACAGAGACCGACAGACTAACTCTGAATTATTTCCTTTCAGACATGCCGCCTCAAAATCCCTTCAGCCAGTGCTTAATGATGACTGCGACCTGTGATTACCGACAGATCAACAGCAGGACTGTACCTTCTATATTCAGATTATATTTATTCAATTCTATATTATCAATTTATTCCAGTGTCATAAAAGATAGCTGTATAAATATAAGCTTAGATATCAGGTTATTATCTGTGTTTCATCAGAATATAAAGTTTTATAATAATTTTATAATATATGATGTAATAACAGTGCAGTTTATTGTAGTAAAACAATAATATTTTTTAAATAATAAGGCTCTGATCCTAACTTCCATCCAAGTGCAGTATATTTTATGAAAGTCTAATGCATATATTTGTAAAGATGCTAAATAAATTATACATTTTTTTAAAACTCTAAATATACTGTGTAATATACATTGTATCACTGCAATAATACTTGAGTGAAGTGTATTTAGGATTAACACTTAATTACAGCAGAGCAGCCATCAGCCATAGCGCATCACATGACCCAGTCACATGTCTCCTGGAAAACCCATTTCTTTTTTCCAGTTGAAGTTCAAGATAGCACTCACACCCTTATTTAAATTCCAGGTTGGAAATGTTTTGTTGTGTGTAACCTTGCAGAGTTACACTTCCATCCATGCATCTAGGAACCTCTGTAGTCCAACTAGGAGGCCACGTGCACGCGGAGGAAACCCACCAAGCGCAGGGAGAACTTGCAAACTCCACGGTGGGAATTGAACCAGGACATTGGAGTTGCAAGGCAACACTGCTAACCACTAAGCTACCGTGTTGCAAGAGTTACACTAAACAACCTAAAATTAATTATTTGTACCTAACCAGCAACTTGTCAATGGCTATATTTCACATATTAAACGTTAACACCTCTTTTACACATTTCTAGTTACATTTATGGTGAAACAAGTTCTACTTTACATTATAGCAACTATAAACATTCGTTCTCTCCTCAGATCTGACATGGTTTCTCTTTCTTGAAGTAAAAAAAAAAAAAAAAAAGTCCTTTGTCCTGGAAATGTCAGGTGACTTAAGGTTACTGATTAGCCTCTTACTGGAGACTCCTTACATCAATGTTCAATAAACATCTCATCTAAGAAACAAATGATAAGACTTGCTTGTTCTAGGAGGCATGGTGGTTTAGTGGGCATCATGGTCACTTGGCACCTCCAGGGTTGGCTGACCGTTTTCTCCGTATTGCCCAAAGTGCTTGTGTTTTGGGTGTGTGTGTGTATACTTGTGCCCAGCAATAGGTTGGCACCCCATCCAGGGTGTCGTCTCTGCCGGAGATAACCTCCCACCACCCTACCCAGGACGAGCAGTATGGGAAACGTGACGGATGGATATTTAGTATTCTTTTGTATCCATGTCAATCACTCGCTGTACAAGAATAAGCTGTTATTGTGGAAACAAACAAACACTAGAACGAGCACAAGTTGTGATTTGAAGCTGCACTACTGTCAGAGCTGCTGTTATAGAATATTAATCGACACACTACCATACACACTGGATCATGATGTTTTAAAGAGCACAGTTTAATTAAGAGAGTAGAAACATCGAGTCGAATCAAGTACAGCAAAACATCTGTTTCTACATCAAGCTTCAAGAGGATGGCGATCATGTTAGCAGGCTTTGAACGGTGACATCAAAATCGGCCAGGATTGCTCGCAGGAACAATCTCAGATTAATACCGGAAGATATTTTAGTAGATTTTCATAAATTCTGAAAGATTTAGGCAAGATCCGTGATATTAACTATAACATTAGTGCTAGAGCTTAGTCCATGGATCAGATTCGAAAACCTTTTTGGCAGTACAAAAAAAAACAAAAAAAAAAACATAGTATGACCTCATTCATATTGATGAATAATGATGGATGATATTTATTTGGCAAGATTTAAGTTTGTCCTAGAATGGCTAAGTTTGCATCATGGTATGCTAAATCTGAACATTAACCAGCCACGGCGTATATTTCAGGCTAGTTCCATTAGCATAGCAGGATCCAGACTATGGTTACATTTTATAGTGAATTATCTCAGTTTGAACACTGAAACATCAAGACCCAGTTTCAACAGTTAGGCTGTTTAGCCAGGACAGAATAAACAACACCGTGGCTGTCTTTAGGCTCCTTTGCAGCGCCAGCTTGTGGCAGGTTTGTGACCTGCACTTGGTCCCGGCTGAAAAAGAAAAAGAAAAGAAACGTTAAGAATAATTAATCCACCACATTTCCTTTTTTGTGATAAGCCAAATGAATCATTTTAGGTATTTAATTCCCCCCATTACTGCAAGAGTGTTTATCAGTAGCGGCTGGCGCAATTGTTTTTTGGAGGCGGCGCAAAATATATTCAAATTAAACTTTTAACGCTCGCCTGTAAATAGGCATTTATCAGGCGATTGCGCATCATTACTACTAGTATAAAATAAAGTCCTGACCATGACACCACATCCAGTCAGCAGCTCCGCTCGCCATAAGAAGTGCTGGAAAAGACTGGTTGAGAATCACATGGTCCAATCACATGAGCCCAAATATTTGAAAACAATATCGATTCGCTAAGAACAAAAGTGGGAGGGTTCGGGGCGCACAGCGCTGCGCCCCAAGGATGATTTGCCAAAATCCAATCAGAGCTCAGCCTCAGGTCACATGCTTTTCAAAAATGTACGTGCCTACGTAGACACTCGTTTGTCCGGCGCCCCGCAAACACGAACACAGATGAACGTAATACAGTTTAGATTTTTTTTTTTTATTGCAAATAAATAATATTAAGGAATACAGCGGGATATTGTGTCCAAATGACTTTATTTCATTATTAAAATCAATAATTATTATGTTAAATAATTACATGTTAAAGTAGCATTCTTCCCTGCCTAACTTTAAGAGAGGGGGGAGGGAGAGATGGGGTGGGGGGGGGGCGACGCCCCTGCGCCCCGTATTGACCAGCCGCCACTGGTGTTTATATTAGTTTAGGGTAAAAGTCTAACCTTGCTGTACGAGAGTAATGCACAGTGACAAATTTGACTTTCCCGCCCTCGCCGTCTTTCTCGTCTGTCCAAGGTTTGTCCACAGCTTCCTTAAGGGGCACAATGGAAGGATGAAGGTTGTCATGAATGTCTTCGGGTTCCTCCTAACACAAACATCAGACCTTCCTTTGAGCTGAGACACTTAATCACAGTGCCGGGTAACACCATACTATCTAAAGGTGTTCATAAGGCTACGCTGCAGCTACTCCACTCTGTTGCGAGTTACATTTGAACCTGTGTGAACATTTATAAATGTTTACGCCAACATGCCTGCCAAGTAGTCATGAAACAGCTCTGGGTGAAACAGCTCTGGGTATTAGTAACTAGGGGATATTTTTCTTTCTTTCACAGCTCTTTCACACTTCTTTCAAACGTTCACAGCTCAAAGCTACAGTAGTTCCAAAAAGCATGCTACCCACTCTGCTAACTTCACCCAAGGCTACAGTAGTTCTGATCGTTTGCTAGCAAGAAGCAGGTGCTTTGCTAGCTGCTGCTTTTCATTCAAATATAATATATAATGTACATTCAAATATAATATATAATATACTTCAGCACTATGGTTGAAGTACTAAAAATAGATATTTTAACAAGCTTATAATAAATAAATAAAGATGAGATGAGGCCAGTTAGCATTAGCTTCATTTCACAGCTAGTCTGGTTTGATAGCCGCTTGTCCAACTTGTCCGCGCCCTCATTCACACTCTCTCCTTCATCTGACCTGCTGTATACAGTAAAGTTGCTTTTATTTACTCTTTCCTGTGGGAATACAGTACCGTGCAAAAGTCTCAGCAAATAACTGCTTTGCGTAAAATATAGTCTCAGGTAAAGTGTGTGCAGTTGTATAAGGAATCCTGCAGAACCAGAACCAGAACCAGTCCTTCTGAGGACTCTGTCGCACCTGCTTCTTTTTACATGCAGCAAAACCCAGAAGCTTTCTTTCTTTCAGTTTTTTTTTTTTGTACTAACGTCATAATGAAGTCGTAAAATAAACATTTAGCAAAAAAACTAAAAAAACGAGAACGTGAACGGTTCGTCACAAGACTCTTGCACAGTACTGTATCCATCATCATCATCAACAACAACAACAGCACCAATGAGCTAACTCACTGGAATGTCTGCCATCTTCGAGCTCCGAGGCTGATACGTTGGTTGAGGACATTCATAAAAAAGTGTGTCGACTTCCATGGGGGATCCGAGCTAAAGGAAAAAAGCTCATGTTAGATTCTAACGCGTACAAACTTTTAACACCATTTAAGATATAAAATGATAGTGAAACAACCTGCTTATCTATTTCCAGTGCTTCACTGTCCACTCTGTGCATGTTCTTACTGTAGGGGAAATATTACATTATAGCGTAACAACAACACTAATAATAATAATAATAATAATAATAATAATATTTTTGTTTAATTTTATAATAACTTTATTAAATAGCACTATTCATATATCAAAATTCTCTATAAAGCAAAAAAAAAAAACAAATTAGAAAAAAAGATTCATTAAAGATTTAATAAAGTGACTGTAGAATATGATTAATTAAAGAATGAATTAATTATTTAGATAGAGGCCTTGAATAAAGCATGAACTTGAATAAGGCATTAAAAATAAAATAAACAAAAAACATTATGATTAAAATTTGATCTAATCGAATTTTGAACCTGATCATGACAGCGACTGTCAGAGTGATGAGTGCCACAGAAACACCGACTGCAGACGCCAGAGCGATGACCTTCAGCCGACCTGTCAATCAAACTCCAACTAAACTTAAGCACAACGTTTGACTTTCACAGTTTCACACTTTCATTTCACACATCATTGTGACATTTAATTCACACCCCATTCTTTCATTTAAGTCCTACTTGTGTCATTCAGTTTACTGTAACTAAAAGGCATGTGAACTCAACCCACATGACTGAGAACTGAGAAACCTCTGGGTTCTGCTTTGAGCTAAAGAGAAGCAGACGTGACGTTACAAACATCGGCCTGGACATACAGTAGGGGAGGGGAAGGCGCAGCCACATGACATCTCGTTCCCGGATCAGATTTGGAGTGTAAAGCTGAACAACATATGCGAGGGGCTCATTTCAGGTTACGATGATCTTAAAATAAGAATAAGAATAATAACGAAAATCCCCTAAGATGTGAAAGCAGAACGGTGATGCCTGTGTAGCTCACTAACCTCGCACCCTGACGGTGAGGACCGGGGAGTTGTGCACCCCGAAGCGGTTGCGGGCCTCGCAGTAGTACTGGCCGCTGGCTCCGGTGCTGACCTCAGCGATGGTGTAGCTCTGGCCTGATCGGGTTTCCCAGGAGTCAGCGGCATTGATCCGGTGCCAGGTGTAGTTCTCCACTGCCGGGTTCGCCTGACTGCTGCAGGTTAGGGTCAAGGATCCGCCTGCCTCGATCACGCTGGACGGACGAGCCAAAACCGACGTGTTCGTAGGGGCATCTGAAAGACAAAGGACAAAACTCAAGAGCACAGAAGACAAGGCGTCCAGAGGAAGGACACGCGAGGGTTGGCAGGAGCGAGAGATTGATGCATTGATTGATTGGGTTTTCAAGGACTAATAAAGGCAGCAGTGTACTGATTGTTATTTCACTGAGAAACCTGATCTGTCTTTGGTGAGAATGACTTTCCGACGTCAAGTCAGAGCCGTGTTATAGAACATTGCATCTCTCAATAATGTGTATTGAATTTTTTTTTTCTTTAACATTGAAGGAAAACATAAAGCAGTACAGTGATACCTCGGCATACAAAAGTTTGACTCGGCATGAGAAGCATTTACGTTTACGGCATATGAACGACCGAGCTGGTCGCATGCACTTCTGGTTGCTTGTACTTCTGTTCGCAGGTACATTCGGTTCCCGACCGTACTTCCAGGAGCCGACCAAAACTTGTTTACGGCAGTGGAAAGCAAAAACAAAGCGAGTTTATAGATTTTTGTGGATTTCATTTGTGCAAGTTTTAGCCAAAAGGAATCATAATTTAGGTTAAGAGAGGTTAAATGCCTATTTATGTCATATTTACCTTCATTTACATGTCTTTTCTAAATGCTTCAATTGTTTTTAGATGCAAAAAATACGATTATAGTGTTGGAAATACTAATAGCGGTCATTTGGTAATATTGTTGGGAGGCTGGAACGGATTATCTGCATTTGCATTATTTCCTATGGGACGATGCATTTCGCAATACGAACTTTCACCGTATGAACTCGCCTCCGGAACGGATTCGATTTGTATGCCGAGGTACCGCTGTATTCTTCACTTCAACCATCTTTTTACATTTTTCCAGCCCTGAAATAAGCTCCACCCCAAATGTGAACAACTGCTGGGCTCTGCTGGGTTTTTTCCCCCCATACAAGCCAACGTCCAGTGAGTACAAAGTACAGTATATGTCACTGCAATTCATCTCAGCTGCACATTCCATCTGCACAAAAGAATAAAAATACACTTACACAGAACAGACAGAGTGACAGGTGGAGACAATCCCATTCCTAAAGCATTCCACACGGTGCAGGAATACTGCCCGGCGTGGTGAGAGCGCACGCTGGAGAAGGTGAAGTTCTGCGAGGAACCTTTGGCCCATGGTTGACCTGCGATGACCTTGTACCAGGCGTATCTGTTCACTGGTGGGTTAGCGTTGCTGATGCAGGTCAGGTTGACCGCCTGGCCCTCGATGATGTCACCTGTGGCGCTGATTAGGACCTTCGTGTTCTTGGGAGAATCTGAGAAACAGCAACAAGGTGACGCAGTGGAGCATGAAGACATGACACACGGTTTCGGAAACTGACTCACTCATCACAAGTTTCCTGGATTATGGTCTAAATTTGTACATTTGAACCTTAACATCATGGCTTTGATGTACAGAACTATGCCAGTGTGACAAGATGTTCTGCCAAAAATACAAATATTACACAAGAACCAATGACCTAATTTTATCTTTCCATGGCAGAGACACTGAATCAGAGGCAAGAGAGACAGAAAAACACGACGCTAACAAGTGTTAAAGTTTAAATGTCTGGGACGTGACCTTTAGTCTTCTCAAAAGTGCTGAAAAACAGGAGGAGACGTCTAACACGGACAACCTAGCGCAACTAACAGCAGCAGTGTATAATCAACAATCTTAGAAACAAGATTTATTTCCTCCAGTTAGTCGTTCTAGAGAGATGGTTTTTAAAGTGCGGTCTGAGAATCAAATGTCCCTAATATACATTCATCCGTCCTTCTATGTCCAACCTCTGTAGTCTATCTAGGAACCATGGAGGTCAATGGTGACCACTGTAATCCCATTTTTACGAAACATGATAAGACCTCCGGCCAACATTATGGGCAATTTGGGAACGCCAGCCAATTAGCCTAATTTGCAGGTCTTTGGAGAACCCAGAGGAAACCCACCAAGCCTGGGGAGAGCATGCAAACTCCATGCACACAGACCTCCGGACTCTGGAGGTCCAAGGCAACAGTGCCACCCTCTAATAAACAGCCACATTTTAATTTGTCAAATAAACCTACAGTATACTGATGGGCTTCAATCATTTTTTTGAAAGTCTGTAAATAGTTTGAGACACTTGAGATATTGCGACAGAGTTCCTTTTCTGAAATTGTTCCATATAAACGCTTTAGACCCCCTTACCATCCAAAGAACCCTTGAGGAACCAAGCAAGGGCAAAACAATCATCTCCGTTTTAAGAGCATTTGAGGTTCCTCAACACAAGGCTAGGGCTAGATCTTACAGGTAACGTTGACCAGAACGGCACTGGAGCGCTCGGTGCCGATGGCGTTGCGGGCCACACAGAAGAACTCCCCGTGGTCTCGGTAGTCCAGACTCCAGAGTTTGAGTTCGGGTTTGAAGCTGTCAGGAACGCTGCTGCTCTCACCCTCTCTGAACCAGGCAAAGCTCTCGACCGCCGGAGCGCCTTCGCTGCGGCAGGTCAGAGTCACGGAGTCACCTTCCGTCAGGGGACCCTGCGAACTCAGAAGCACCGTGGTCTGACGTGGGCCATCTGAAAGAGCAGGAGAGGACGTTGTGGAACATTAAAGAGGTGCTTGATGATTTTTAAAGGCCTCTGCCATTTGGAAGAGGGATTGCGAGCGGATTGCAGCTGGTATTGTATGTTCTCTGCCCACTGTGTAGGCTTCTCGCGTTAAACAAATAGAAAGAAAGAAAGAAAGTGAGGATAGATAGATAATAGATAGATAGATTCTTACAGCATATAGTTACATTAAAGTGACTAAATAAAATACGTCCATTATATATTTGTATTTGATCATCATTTAAGCAGAAACAATTTTAGGTGTAAGTGTGAGATAAGCATAAGTTTTGGCACCCACGTCCCACAGCCAGGCTGATGCTGGACGACTGGACGTTCTGCGGTGGAACGGGCCTGCAGTAGTACGCCCCGGCGTGCTGGCCGCTGAAGTTGTAGATGGGCGACGCTTTGTCCGAGTAGCCCAGGTTCACTCCGTTCCTGTAGAGGGCGAAGGTCTTCCCCGCAGCCGCACAGCCTCGAGCGACGCAGCTCAGAAACACCGTCTCGCCTGACGCAAACATGTTGGAGACCCGCGCAGGATGAACCTGAACCTGGAGCTCTGTGAGAGCAAACGCGGCAGCGTTAACACACATAGCGGATGCTGGATCCTGATTGGTCAGAAGGTGTTGATGAGTTTTCTATAACAGCACCTCTGGCAGTGGTGCAGCTGTTAATATTAATGCACTCATATCTGGTAGGTTATTGTTTCTATAGTTACAGCTTAGGTACGCTCTACATGAACGGATTTGATGGAATGGATGCGTGGAAAGATTTGCTCAAGTTTATTATTATAAGTTTATAAATGATTATTATCCTATGCTTATATTACTTAAATCAATTTATTGTTCTATTGATTGCTGCAGAGCCTCAGTGAAAGAAATGAAAACTTTACTTTTGACTTTTACAAAGCACTGAGACTGGAGACTCCTGACATCACGGAAAGCTTCATCATATCACCAGAGCTTCTTTTATATTCAGTCGAATGAAGCAAGACCTTCTGACCAACCAGAATCCTGAATTCAAAATCTGTTTTAGCCTGAATGTAATGTAATGTAATGTAATGCAACAAACCCGTTACTGAAAGATTGATGGATTCTGGCGAGGTCCATCTCCCCTGCTGCTGGTCCGTCTCGAACCTGAAGAGGTACTGACCTGCGTCGCTCAGCTTGACACCCGTGATCTGCAGGCTGCACCTCTTGTTGCTGCCCACGTACTTGACCCTGTCCCTGTAGGACACGCTGGCCAGGTTGGGGTCCGTGTGGTAGGCGAAATCCCGTTTCCCGTCAGCCGTGATGTGGAACCACATGACCCGCGTGGCGCTGTAGGGCGGTGGATAGTCGTACCGGCAGGGCAGGATGATGGTGGTCCCGACCCAGGTGCAGATCTCCGTCCTGGAGAAGCTCACCGTCCATCTGCTGCACCACGATCCTGCGTTAAAGGAACTCTAGAATCAATATCTATAAAAATACCCTGCATGCACCTGCACTCAAGGACACCTGGGTAACTTTACACTTAGGTAAGCGCATGTTGTGTAAAAGCACAGAGTTACCTGGTGGAATGACGGAGATAACCATCATCACTGTCACAAGCGTCCACATCTCAGACCTGAGGAGGAGGAAGAAGAAGAAGAAGAACCAGAGACCAGAATATCTCTTAAGACGTTTCGTCGCAGGAACGGTATCTGAGTTAATTGATCCAGCTCTCATAAACACACACACTCGCACACACACACTCACACACTCCGAGGACCATCAGGAAATGATGACTTGATGGAAGCTGGTGAAGGGTGTTATAAATGTACGAGAAGAGCCTCGAAGAAAGGAAGTGCAAGTAAGGGAAAGGTGACAAGAGCTTGTCCATCCCTCCGTCTCTGTCTCCGTCTCTGTCTCTCTCTCCGTCTCTCTCCATCTCTCTCTCTCCATCTCTCTCTCTCTCTCTCAGTGTGTCTTCAGTGAAACTCGACCCTCCCTCATGTGCAGAGGGCAGCAGCAGCACCGAGCTGCTTCACCTGGGCCAATCGATATTTGAAAACTTTTTTAAACATATGGTACACACACACACACACACACACACACACACACAAACACATTAATTTTCACAATATGCTGATTTTCACATTTTTTTTTCACATTTTTTTTTATTGTCACATGATTCCCTTCATGATTTTGAAAAAAATTATTATGGTTATTATTATTTTTATTCATTAACAAATGACTTTTTTTCTGTTTCATTTATTTGATTCATTTAGGGCAGTGGTGGCTCAGAGGGCTGAGGCACCGAATTACTGATCAGAAGATCGGCGGTTCAATTCCCAGCTCAGTCAGGTTGCCATTGTTGGGCCCTTGAGCAAGGCCCTTAACCCTAACTGCTCCAGGGGCGCTGTACCATGGCGACCCTGCGCTCTGACCTCAGTTACACTGGGATATGCGAAGAAGGAATTTCACTGTGCTGTAATGTATATGTGACAAAAATAAAGACTTTACTTTACTTTACTTATTTTCATATTTTAAAACCCCACAAAAATACTTATTTACAGTATACTTATTCATTTCTTTTCTTACACATGATACAAGAGGGATATCAAACTGTTTCAAGGTCAGCTTTGTTTACAGGCTCTGTTTTTTCATTGTATGTCCTTCCTCAGACGTCTTAAAACCCGACAGTGGACCCGCCTCGCCTTTTTCCGGTCATGGAGAACCTGTGCACCGACAGCTTGGGGGCGTGACCTCTTATCATCTACCAGTGATGTTCTTCCGCTCTTGAAGAGCATGTGCCGCTCAAAACATCTTGAACGACTCATTTCATCATCGCCATAAACTTGTCAAATCACGACAAACATCTAATTTGCTCTAACTTGCTTTCCATAATGAAATAGCAGACGTGATTATGCACACGGTCAGAATAGCGCCAGTAGCACAGCTCCCGATGTAACAGGATGTCTTTCGGCACACTGACTTTTGAAGGTTGGTGCTCCCTGTGACTGTGCGTGCAAAAAATTTTGATAGAAACTTGTATGCTTATTTTTTTCATTTTTAAAGATTCATTTCATTCATTCATTTTATATTGTGTCTTTTTAGAAGCTTATTTTTACTGATTATTACAATGTATATCTAAGGACAATTTTTCTTCTTCTTTTTTTTTTTTGCCAACAATCAAGTGCAACCTCATCTTCAGGAAATTCTTAAATTTTCCTCTTGATTTCTTCATTTAAGTCCGTGTAATACCTCTCCAGAACACTAGGTGGCAACAGGTAACCAACAGCGCTATCCCCCGAGCTAACGCCACGGATATGTAAATTAGTCCTATCAGACGTGCGCCGGCGCCGCCATGTTGGATAGTGCAACTTAATCATTTCTACAACTTATTCGCTGACAGGATGCCGCGGTTACAATCAATCATTATGTTCACATGTATTTCATTATCTAATTCTGGCACATGCTGTGTAAATTTATTAGACATAAAACAGAGTGACAGTCGCTTCATTATCAGCGCAGGTCCGCGCGCGATGCCGTACGGGAGAGCTTTGCCCTTTCCAAGATGGCGTCACGTAGCGACAGTTGCTAATAACAAGGGCGGCTAATGCGGCGTCTGGTGTTTCGCTGCGCGTTTAGACGCGTTAGGAGGAGCTCGTGATTCCAGCGCAGCTGGCAAGAAAATGAGGATGTAACTGGACGCTTTAGACGAGTTTCGTGTGAAGTTTCGAGTCGAATCAGGAGACAGAAATGCTAAAGTTAATCTGAGTTCCTCTACAGTCAGTTTGTCGTGTCATCTCAGCAAGGTAGGTTTCCTTAAAACAGCTCTTCTCATAAAACACACCGGAGTTTATTAGGTTTGGTTTTGGAAAACGCTAAAAACAGCGTCTCTGATCAGGGCGAAGTGGAAGGTGCTTAATTAGTGCAAACCATATTTGCTATGTATCTATTCGGAAATGTTCAGAACAACATTTGTCATGAATCCAGTTTGTATTAAGTATTAAAGTGTATTTACAAAGTCAGATTATTCTTTTTTATTTCATTTTCCACAGCACAACGTGATGTTCGTGTTTCTCCTGTTATTCCTGCTGCAGCCAGTAGAGGGCACCAACACCACAATCTCCTGCTTTGATGACCAGGGGAATGCAGTTGATTGGTTAGTTCAATTATCATTGTCTGTATAAATAAAAGAAGTGTTTTGTTGTCTGTACATTGGATCAGAACCCACTCTTTCAATGATATCTTTATGTTTCATACATTGGAGGACCGGAAATCAGCCTCAGAAAGTTGTACGTCTGTCCAGCCGGATTTAGTCACAGCATCACTCAAAACTGTCTGGACAGAATTTACTAAAACTTTTGCAGTACTTAGATACCTGCCTGAAGTTAAACCTGTGCTATAAGTGAAATCAAAGTGTTTAGTAGACGTAAAGTTATGAGCAGTTATGTGCCGGGTTACATTACATCACAGCATCTAGCGCTTTCCTTGGACAGATCGATGCACGTTTATTGTTCCTGCAGGAAATTTGTCTTGTGTGTTTTCCAAAACTGCACCGTTAACAACAAGCAGACCTGTGAAGCACAACTATGAGAGAAAACACGGGCCGTTCGAGAAAATAAGTATTCTGCATCATAATAAAATCATAATGTTGAGTAAAAGCGATGTTATGACCAGTTATGCGTGGAATTTAATAATCTACTTTAAAATAATCTACTAATGCGCTACTGTCTTAATGTAAACAAACACCTGCACCAATAGATAAAGTGAATATTTTGACTGGGACTAGTTCATATGTTCACTTTGGCTGAAATAACAGCGCTGAAGTGGTAGAAGTGAATTTGAACACATTTTAAGACTAAACTTCATCTTTATCCGATCTACTTTTTCCATTTCTCATCTGTGATTCACTGTTTCCTGCCGTCTGTAGGTTCTACCTGTACAAACTGCCACATTCTCATCAGCAGGCCCAAGAGGAGGGTCTGAAGTACCTGATCTTACAGGAGCAGAGCGAGGGCTGGGTGGAAAGCGCAGGTCTGGTGAGAGACATGACGGGGGCTTTGGGGCGGAGCCTCGGGCCGCTCTACGAGGTACGCTAGACCACGCGGCTTGCATTAAAAACTCGTCGATACCGGTTTCGGTCACGCCGTGCTAAATGTGCTGACGTCGAGCTTCACTTCCTTTATTTTTTTTAAATGCAACTGAATGTTTTTTTTTTCTTTTTTCTGCTCGTTCAGCTTCCTCAGATTTGCAGCTGTACACTTTAGGGAGAAGTGTGGTGTGTGTACGGATGTGTGTTGTGTTCTGTTTCTGGAAAAAAAAAATTATTACTTACTATAATTTTTTTTTTTTTTTTACAACATTCAGATGTTTCAAGACAAAAGCTTAGGACACGCCCACATCTCATTTTTATCATCTTAGTTTTAATAAATTTGTAGTTGAACTGTAGTTTGTCTTTAGTCGACTATAGCAGTGTACTGTACTGATATATAACCATTACTGTGTGTGTGTGTGTTACAGGGTGGTGAACTGGGGTACATCCTGTATAACGATCAGCCCCCGGAGCAGGGCCGTAGTCCAGGCGATGCTAACCGGAGCGGAGGACACACCAAAGGTGAAGGAGCGCCGCAGAGAGAAGAGATTCTGCTTCAGTGCTGAAATGCAGTCGTCCGTCTCTCTCTCTCTGTCATCACTTCCTCATCATGTTCTACTCAGAACTGTCGAGTTCTACGTTCTGATTGGTCGAAAGGTTTCTACTAATTTTAACGTCAGCGGCACCGGTTCTGATACGGCATCGTTTCCATAGTGACAGTTCTAAGATAATTAAAACCCTTTTTTTTTTTTTTTTCTAAAGCCAAGGTAACTTAATAATGTAATGGTATTTTAAAAGAACATTTGATTAACCGTTTTTAGAATGAATTATTAACCTTTATGGATCGTTAAAGAACCTTCTCACTCAACACACACACGTAGACCTGAGGCAGGGCTCAAACCCCGACCCTGGAGTGACCACAGTGTGAACCACTACTACACTCAGGAACATTTCTCTTCCAAATGAGATCCCTTAACAGGATTAGAACTGTCGCCTCGCACCTCCAGGGTCCGGGTTCGATTCCCACCGCGGGTTCTGTGTGCATGGAGTTTGCATGTTCTCCCCGCGCTTGTTGGGTTTCCTCTGGGTACTCCAGTTTCCTCCCACAGTCCAAAGACAAGCAGATTAGCTTTCTTGACGTTCCCAAACTACTCGTAATGTGTGTGAATGAGTGTGAGAGTGTGTGTATGCTCGCGCCCTGTGATGGATTGGAGTGTTCCCCTCCTCGTGTCTTCAGGGGATAGACTCAAGGCCCCCCACGAGCCTGACAATGACAGCGATGATCCCTTAACAGGACCTCTCCAGGAGTTCTGAATAATTTCGGGTATTTGGCTTTCAAGCAGCGTTCAAGAGATGTTTATGGGTCTGTCAGAGAAGAGGCCGCGTGATATAACCGTAAATGGATAAAACGTGTGATGTGGTGTTCTTTACTAAACAAAGCACTGTAATCAAGGGCTGCTTGCTATGGTGTAAGAGGAATAAAACATTCCAGGGTGTGAAGTTAAAGTTAAACTCTCAGACATCAACATCAGCGTGGTGATGATCTCCGGTTCTCTCCCCCCGCCTCCCCATCACAGGTGCGGTTCTGTTCGACAGCAGACAGGGCTTCTGGTTGGTCCACAGCACTCCTCATTTCCCGCCTCTCAGAACCGAGGGCAAGTTCTCGTACCCGGACACAGGCATCCACAACGGGCAGAACTTCATCTGCGTCACCTATCCTCTGGAGCGCTTCAACGTCATCGGTAACAAAAAGTTCCACTTTAAGACCGCCGGAGTTACATGTGATCATCTGTGTTTGAAAAGTTCTTCAACTCTGTTAAACTCTTTAACGGTCCATGCAGAACCCTGTCATGATGAACGTCACCCAAATATCAGTTAATAAACCTTTAAAGAACCACAGAGGAACCCAGAGTGTGCAAACTACCAAGAGCATTAGATACTTGTTTCTTAGCTCCCCCCAAAAAAGGTTCTTCAAGGGTTGTGTCCTTAAGGGTTCGGTGGAGAAGTCACGCGTCTCATTTTCTAAAACGGGTTCTTTGTATGGGCTCTTGGTACAAAGGGGTTCTTTAAGGGTTTGTTGAGTAATTACAGGTTCTCTGCATCTTGTCTAAGGGTAATTTATAGACTAATTTGAGTATTTTGGGTGCTTAGCTTCCAGAACGGGTTGTCGTAGAATAATCAGAACAAAAAAAAAAAACCCTCAGGGTTCCTTATTGGGTCCTTAAGAGTTCATTGGATGTTTAGAGTTCTGAGCTTCCACAACGATTGTTTTAGGTTTGTTTGGATGTATAAGATGTTCTTCACAGAGGGTTCACTGGATAATAAAATGATTTCATTGACAGAAGCTTGGCTATACTGTTAAGTGCAAAAGTTTGCACCCCCTGGATCATGAATTTTACAAAACTCGTGATGAAGATGCAGCTCTGCAGCGTTTACACCATTAACACATTTTTATATCACATATTCAGAATATTTTCTAATCTATATACTGTATAACAAGTATTTGGTTCTTTGTTAAGGAGTATTAGAAACACTGCCTTGCTATCTGTGAAGGCTTGTTTTGAATTCCTCGTGTCATCGCAAGGGTGTGCAAACTTTTGCATTCGTCCTTAGTGTGAGCGCGGATGCTTTTAAGCCTCTCCGACCGGACCGAGAGGCTAGCGAGTACGACGAGGGCGCGCGATAAGACCTCCATCGGTCACCGTAAAAGCAAAATCGGGCCTTGTTGCCATGGTTACCATGAGAATGATCAATTTAAGAGGCAGCGTAACCATAGAGACGGTGCCGTTCTTGTTGTAGGTGATGACTTTGTTGTCAGGTTAGCGCCGTCGTGTCGATGGCACTTCAGACCTGCGCTCTGCCGTGTTGCTGCGATCAGGAGCTTTCAGATGGAAATAATCGCATCTGGTAATTACGCGAAGCCCAAAATACATCTCTCTGATGGAGTCGAGTTTATAGTGTATAAACAGAAACCAGAGGAATATTGTGTAAGAAGGTCATGATGCTCTGTAAAGCACTGTTCAAGCGTGAGGAAGTTCTCAAAAGAGGACAGAGTTCAGCACAATATCTTAAAAAAAAAATTATAAAAATAAAACGGCAACTATCCAAAGAACAACTATGTGGAGAGCTTCTATGTTCTTCAAGCGTTCTTCTAGGGATATGTAAGTATTCAATGGAAAAATGAAGGGCCTCTCTCTTCCAGAACGGGTCATTGGATAATCCAAGGTTCTTAGTATCCAAAAAATAGCTCTTTTAAAGGTTCCTTAATGGTTTGTTGGATAAATAAGGGGGTGTGGCTTCCACAAAAAAGCAATTGGAAAAGGTTCACTGGATAATGAAAGTCTTGTGTGATATTGTAAGAACTGTTAAAGTGTAATAATTAAAGACTGCTAAAAAAAAAAAAAGATTCACAAGGTTCAGCGTTCCTGAAGAGTTTTGCGGAACAACAACAAAAAGAAATCGTAAGTAGATGCCTGGTTTATAAAAAAGGAAACCTTCAGAATACCATGCTGCATTCCAGAGAAGGTTCTAGCTGCAGAAAACATTTCCGGTTGTTTCAAAAGGTTCGAAAGTTTCTGTGTGGAACTGTCTCCAGGTCCACTGGTTTCTGAAAAGCTTCCTCATTTGGTTCCTGTGTTTCTAAATACTGTAGGTTCTACTTGCTAAAAGGGTTCTCAGATTTCAGGATTCCTGAAAATGTTCCCTGAAGAGAGTCTGGTTTATGAGGGAACCCAGAGTACATCTAAAGGTTCTTTAACAGCTTCGAGTTGCTGAATAGGTTCCAAGGCTTCTGGCGAGGTTTGTAGGATGCTTGATGAACAGTACGTAGTTGTTGAAAAGAAGTTCTTTTTTTTTTTAAAGAAAAAGTTCCTTGATGGGTGTCTTTCTTAATATGTTGCATTTATTGAACATGATCCAGGAGCAAGGCACGGTTCCTGATCGGGTTCCTGGGGTCCTGGAAAGGGTCCAAGGTTCGGGTTATGATTCCAAAATTCTTGTTGACTAAAAGTTCCCAGGATTGGCAGGTTTTTGACCTGGTTCCTGAACCCAAGAGGTCCTTTTGTATTTGAAAAGGTTCTGTGATGCGTTCCTAACTATGTCGTAGCTGTAGATTCCACGGTATATAAAAAGGTTACTGGGTTACTAGACGGATTCCCATAGTTGATGAAAAATTTCTAGATTCTTAAGGTACTGAGAACTTTTCAGAAGTTTTCCAAATGTTTTTGAGGAACCACTCTAATGATCGAATCTTGTAGTTCCCTCATAAAACGTCCCGATGTGTTCCACAGGTGAACAGTTGAAAATAAATCAGCCGCATGTCTACGACTGCGACGTTCCCGCGTCTCTGGCCTCCTCTGTGCCCACCATGGTTGAGCTCTGCAAACACAGACACCTGCAGGAAAACTCGAGCCTTGCAGATGCTTCCTTCTCCACACCCAATCGCAGCGTCTCTCTGCTCTCACTGGCTGGAAACGAGTTCATCAGCTTTGCAAAAGGGGCGTCCTTTGACAA
Source organism: Clarias magur (assembly GCA_013621035.1). Classification (NCBI taxonomy): domain Eukaryota; kingdom Metazoa; phylum Chordata; class Actinopteri; order Siluriformes; family Clariidae; genus Clarias; species Clarias magur. Next base: position 890,653 of record QNUK01000204.1, read on the forward strand.
CGGTAAGATGATAGTTAATAAAAAATATTTTAAGGAGAAAAAAAATTGTCAGCGATTGGGGGGGGGGGGGAAATGCTCCTGATTAAAGTTCCTAAAGGGCATCCAAGTTCTTGGACAGGTTTCTGGCTATTTAAAAAGGATCCTGGGGTAGTGAAGAGGTTCCAGAGTTGCTGAAATGATTCCTCAAAAGATCTAGTTCCTTGAATGGTTCTAGCTCCTGAAAAGAGTACTTGGGAGAGCTTGAAGAAAATTTTGGGGTTCTGAAGAAGTTCCAGAGTTGCAGTAGAGGTTCTCGAATGCCAGAACAAGGACAATGGGTTCCTTAAAATGTTGTGTTCCTGAAAACAATTCTGGCTTCCATAAGATTCCAGAAACTTTACGTTGTCTGGGTTCCTTAGGTTCAGGAGTGGGTTTCTAGGTTGAAGAGTGTTGTTGATGTTTTTGTTCTGATCACGTTGTCCCTCCCTCGTGTCCTCCTGCTCAGACCTGTACCACGCCTGGGTGGCGCCCACGCTGCAGACGGACCTGCTGGTGCAGTTCTGGCGTCGCTCCACCGGAATCCTCCAGTCCGACTGCACCCTCAACTGGAAGGTCCTGAACGTGGATCAGATCTCCCCAGGCGGCCAGGTGACCTTCAAAGCCACAGAGGATCACTCCAAATGGGCGGCAAGTCTGGGAGGACTCGGGCGGCGGGGCGGGGCCTGGGTGTGCGTGGGGGACATAAACAGGAACGAGGCGGAGGAGAAGCGCGGGGGCGGGACCGTGTGCAGGCAGGATGTCGCCGTGTGGAAGGCGTATCGCGTGGCGGCGCTGCAGTGCGAGTCGTGTGCGGGTGAAGTGGAAGACTGCGAGAAGGCGCGGCTTTATCGCTGACACGCAGGAGAGTCAATAAACAACAAAAAAGGCTTAGGTTAAGAAGTTACACTTTTTACAAGTGATATTTTTATAAGATAAATTCTTTTAAAATACCTGAAAGATGAACATGCACTCTGATTTAAATTTTTTTAAAAACATTTTTTCACTCAGATTTCTGAATCAGATTTGTCTTCATCACTCCCCTGTCTTTTCGTTTACGTCTCCGTCTCTTGTGTTCTCCAGATTTTTATTTCCTCGTCTGCTCGGGGTGAAGCTGCTTGAGCGTAGGAGCTTCTTTAAACTTTTAATTTCTCGAATAAGCCTTAACAAAGTCACTGTTAAATTCGGTAAATTAGATTAATGTGCAATGTTGGGATAATGAGGGGGTGAAAACTTTTGCACTGACCAGTACACTGGGAAACAACACAACAATAATGCTGTACAGATGAACGGTACGGAGTAGCGCTGGATGAGAGTTTCATATTTTTTTATTCACACTGAATAATAATAATAATAATAATGTGAAATGGATTTATAACGAGTTTGTTGGTTGCTGATCACATGCACTTTGATTTTTAGTGACGACAATGGAGCTTCTAATGATTATTCTAATTATTATTGTTTTAAATGATCCTGATATTTGAAAAACGTTCATTAAAAATGTATTTTGGAAGAACTTCCTCAGTGTCTTTGGTGTGATGTTCTTTTTCTTTTTCCAAGTGTAATCTAAGATTATTATTATTTTTATTCTGAAATGAAGATCAAATGTTCCTGATGAATTAAAAGTCATCTTTAAATTAATCTCACAAGCTGGATTTCACTCAAGTTGGTTTCTTTTTTTATCAGTAAAGGTGGATAAAGCCCGCCAATCACAGAGCAAAGCTGAGAATTTCTCACAGCTGTTTTCTTTTAAAGAAAATATCAACACGTTCCTGTTGCTCTTTTTTTTTTTTTTTTAAATTTGGAAATGTGTCGCTCTGTCTCCAAGTGTTTAAGCATATGAGGGTGTTTTTCACACTTGTATCATACTTAGTCCTAAAACTCAGGTCCGTGTACAGAGTACATTTCCATTGCTACTGTTCTTATGCACACTTTTTTCATGTGTCTGTAGTTTTAACCACTTGAGTAGTTTTATTACTGGATACTTTTTTTATTTTTACTCCATTACGTTCCATAACGGATATCTGTACTTTCCACTTTTACTGCATTCCCTCATGGCGTTGTGTTTCATGACCAGAGCGTTGTGGGTGTGTTGAGGCAGGAATGCCTTCACCTGCTGGTTATTATGTATAATTAATGTTCTATAATAAATGGTTCATCGTCCCTAATCATGTAGCAGGTGTTTGAAATCAGAAGTGCAGATAGTGATGAAACACCACGTACACAGATGTCAGTGAGATACAGGTTTAAAAAAAAATATATATATATATATATTTTAATGTTACCGAATATAAGCTGGGTGCTGTTGATGCGTAGGTAAATTTCAAGGTGAGTATTTTTGGACTTTTGCTCAAGTGGATTTGTAAATGCAGGACTTGTACTATTTTCACTTTAGACTTTATATCTCTACTTTTCCTCAAGTCCAGGATTTGTGTACGTTTTTCCCACATCTACTTTATTGCTTACATTGACATACTGTACATGGCATTTGGCCGACACCCTTATCCAGAGTGACTTCTATTTCAATTTCTATGCCTTCTGCAATTCTTGGACTAATCCATGTCTATCCAGTGATGTAAACTTTAAAGCACTTTATGTAAGTCGCACAGTCGACACGTACACATGCACAGTTGAGGGTTAAGGGCCTTTCTCAGGGGCCCCACTGAGCCCCCCCCCTTGATTCAGGATTGATTCAGGCTTCTCTGGAATCCGCTTGGACAATCTCCGAACGTTTAAAAAAAAAAAAAAGACAAGAGTCCAGGATAACCCATTTCTTTATGAGCTGCTGGTTGGGATCTGAACTCCCCGTCACCGGACACTTGTACCTCACCTAAAAAATAATAACGCAAACATGCCTGGAGGTGTAATCTTCTACAGAACATCTGCAATAATCAATCCAACGCAGAGAGCCGACATGTTATCAAAATGAGAATTTATTGTGTACAAGAATAGCTGGTGAACATCATCTTTGCATAAAACCAGCTTTTCGCTATACTGTACAAAAATATGAAGGTGTAACGTCGGCTCGTCCTGAGCGACGCGGCAGAAGCGAGAGAGCACCTGAAGATCACAAGGCACTTCACCACGACGGCGGCCCAGACCCGCGCGGCTCTTCCGCCCCGCGCTGACCCGAGAGCTCGGGCGCTTCAGTTCAGACGAGACTTCAAAAGCATCGTGAGCGAACTCTCGTCAGCGCGCAGGGTTCATCAGAGCACGGCAGACGAGAGACCCGGCGTGTCTACTGTCCATGTGTATACGTACAACAGACATCAAGACATAGATATATTCATTTATTTCCTTAGTGTTTCATTTCTCAGGGAGCTTCGTGCTTTGTGCATTTAACATCCTTTATATGTGAAGGATCACAAGCTGCATCACTGCTCGGGTTCGAGATCGGACGAGTGGACAGTGCTGTTGAGATGAGATTTGGTCAGAACCTCAGGTTTGCATACTTGGTTACAAAGTGGCAGTGAAAGTTGATTTGTTTGTGTTTTTTTGCTTAAAGGTAAATTACTGCGTGGAGTTATTGTGCATCAGTACCCCGTAAGTGCAACACGGCATTCAGTTGGAGTTTCATAGTCGTTTATCATCGCTGATAATTCAGTGCTTTTGCACAGAGTAGCCGAAGCTAGCGGGGTTATCAGTCCGTTCGAGGTAGAAAGCCGTAACACGGGCGGCGTCGCGTCGGCGTCACTCTCGGCGCCGTCTTAGCTGAACTTCTGAAATGCAAAAAACGAGTGCAGCATTTAGCTGATTCATTTCAGCCCACATTAAAGCCATACCCCGATGAGTCAGACCTCACATTCTCACACTGCGGGATCACCACGGACCAACAGCTCGCGCGTGACGGAAGTCTAACGACGGCTCTTTAACGTGTCCGAACAACGAGGCATCAGGGAACTTCTCTCACATGATCTGTGTGTTTAAAAAAAAAAAAAAAAACACACACTTTTTAAAATTGCTGATGAGGGGTTAGTTTTAACGTCTACCCTTAGACTTCCATTACACAAGGGGTCGTTCAAGTCAAACTGGGACTTTTAATTGTGCAGAAAAACGGAGCAATTCTTAGGCCGCGTCCACACGTAGCCGAGATTTTTATTCTCTCGTGCGACACGAGCAGTGTTTTGTCGTTGAAATCTGAGCTTCTGGAGTGAAGATTTTTTTCAAAAACATCGTTGTCAGTGCTGTGTGTGTGTGGACAGGGGAAACAGAGATTTTGGCTTGTTGTAACGTCACCTTGTGTGCCGATGATGACGAGGTCTGTGCGCCGGTCCCCGTGGTTTGACTTGATTTGTTCATGAGGATATTTTGTGCATTAATGGACTTGCGTACTGTCGACTGGTGACGAACAGAGGTGCCTGAATGTGCTACACGGCTACATACATACAGTACAGCTCTGACGACGCAGGCCCCGCAGGCAGGAACGGCGGTTTTGGACGAGACCCGTCGGACTTCTACATGGCGGAACGGTTATTGAGGTTTTTGTCTAGGTTTCTGATTGGCCTCCTGACTTGTCAAACGAAAGACCTGTCTACAGTACGTGTGGACATGATCTTAGAGTTAAAAAACTCCCTTTATGTCTCTATATAACACTTTGCTACACCCGTGCACTCATCCCAGTGTTTGACTATCGCTCGGACACCATCAAGGTAGAACGTTTTCTCAGTACGCCGGAGCGATGATTAATCCAATCCTGCTTCATGTCTAAAACACTGGCCTCCCAGGAACTCCTTTAATTGGCCTTTACTAATTAATTAATTGGTGACCAAAGGCATTCTGTTTCTTGCAGGACAGTGCAGAGGTCATACGGCCCACAGCACCACTTGTACATTACAGGATCCCGATTAGGAGAGTCCTGACCTCACTCCAAACCGTTTCCACATGTTTGGTCTGAACTCCTCTTCCAGGAGTTCCTGGAAGGCCGGCGTTTCAGATGTGAATCAGACAGGCGGTGTGATCACGGCTCCGGTGTACCGTGAAAAACGTTCTACCTTGACGGCGTCCAAGCGCTAGTGACACACTGGGATAGGTGCATTAGTGTAGCAGGCGATTATATAGAGAAACAAAGTTAGTTTTTACCCTCATACATGTTATTCTGCACAATCAAAAGTCCTGCTTTGACTTGAACGGCCCTCGTGCTTAAATTGGGAAGCGTTCTTGTCCGTGGTAATCCCACAGCGACGACAATAAAGTTGGTAAAGATTAGGTTAAAACAACCGAGCGTTTCTCTCGTGTGTTTCTACACTCCATGGGTGTTTATTAGAAATGTTACTCCGCTTGTTTGTCTCTACTGAACTGAAACGTGTTGTGTTAAAAGAGTGTTCGGACCAGTCTCCGCCCCTTGGCCTTGATGCGTGGAAAAGTTGCGCTGGTCTCATTGTTCAGCGACGGTAATCCCAACGGCGTGTTTCCTCCTCGTCTCCTCAGCAGGAAGTCCGTGCTGGCTGAGCTCATGGCGTAGAAGACGTTTCCTGTGGCGGGAATTGTCAGCTCTGTCCGTTGGGGGAAAAAAACAAAGAGGATTCCGGATTAACAAGCAGATAACGAACCCGCTGGTGCGTCCCGCAGCGCCAGACGACAGACCGAAGGCGCTAGACATAAAGCGCGCCTGCGTCTCGGTTCCTTTATAATGACAGGAAACAGCGGGCATGAGGTGTGTCGAAGGTTTGCGCCCCCTTTTCTGCCTCTGATAAATATTCTCCAATCATAACCCGTACTGCACGTTTTTACGCTTTACCTTAAACTCCCAGTTATAAGATGTATCCGTAAAACAGACCCAACGTTTATACACTCGCTGGCCACATTATTAGGTATAGTGCTGGGACGTTCTACCTCTCTTTTGCCTTCGGAACGGCCTCGATTCTTGATTCATGGCATCGATTCAACAAGGTGCTGGAAACATTCCCTGGAGACGTATCGTTGCTCCATACTGACATGACGGCATCACGCAGTTGCTGGAGATTTACAGTATTCGGCTCCACGTACACGATGTGAATCTCCAGTTCCATCGCGTCCCAGAGTCCTGTTCAAAGTTGTGTGACATGGCACATTTAAACCATGCTTAACTCTATCTATCCCACTAAAAATCTATCCCACACCATTACACCACCAGCACCAGCCTGAACCAGGCAACATTTTTTGCGATCATTTGTTGTCTAAACGCCACAGTGGTGAACCCATGTGACCTGTAGCCTCGGTTTCTTGTTCTTATCTGACAGGAGCGATGCCCGATGTGGTCTTCTGCTTCTGCAGCCCATCTGCGTCTAGGTTCGGCGTGTTCTGTGTCCGGAGATGTTCTTCAGCACACCTCGGTTGTAGCGAGATGCCACTAGCTATCGTAACGAGAACTGCCCTCACTGGATGTTTTCTCTTTTATCACACCATTCTCTATAAACCATATAGAGGTGGTTGTGTGTGTGTGTAAATCGAAATTGATCAGCAGTTTCATAACCAGTCCGTCTGGCACCAACAACTCATGCTGAATCACTTAAATCACCTTTCAGTCCCCATTCTGATGCTCGGTTTGAACTTCAGGTGAACATCTGTGATCCCGTCTACATGCTGAATTTGCATGAGTTGAGTTGCTGTCGTGTGATTGGCTGATTCGATATTTGTGTTAATGTGCAGTTAAACAGCTGTACCTAATAAATTGGCCAGTGAGTGTATTATTTTTGTTGTTGTTGTTGTTGTTGTTGTTTTTCTTTATATTTTTGGTCATTGTCCCACATTTTTGCAAATCGGAAACAATCAGGTATTTATCAGTATATTTTCATTGCCTCCACTAGGGGTGTAAGATTCAGGCTTCCAGAAGATACGGGAGTTAATTTCATGAGGCAACGACTCGATATCCGACGCGACAACAGAAATGTGACTGACTGACTGAGTTCAGAATCTGGTGTACTGTAGGTCTACTGATCATCATTTATACCTGATGATGTAGATCGGAACGGTTTCTTTAAATCATCCCGTGACAAATAAGTTAAATGATTTCAATTAAATGATTTATGATGCATTTATTGGTTTAAAAAGATGTGGACAAACTTTTTATATACTTCATGTTTTGAATCGATGCAGTGATCCAAATCTTCTGATTGTTTTCACACAAAAACAATGGGGAGTACAAACTTTTTACTCGTGACTCTCAGATTTTCCATTATCCAATCTGATAAGGCCCTATTATGAATTAACGGAGCTTTCTGATTATTATTTTTCTCGGATACACAATGTTAAGGATGGACAGGGTGAGGAACAGGTGAGTGAATGAGTGAGTGTTACCTTTTCCTTCAGGAAGCAGCTGGATGAGCTCATATTTAGAGGCCTCTCGGGGATCTTGGTTGTGTTTCTCTAACGCAGAGCTGATCACAATAGGACTTTTGTCGTTGCTACTAACCTGAGGAGACAAAAATTAAACAAATTTTGAGAACAAAATTGAAAATACAGTAAAAAAAAAAGAATAAAGTAACAGATCATTTATTTGTTACACGCTAGTGTCTGTAATAGAGAGATATTATTATAAATGTAGTTGATCACCCAAGATGTGTTTAATGTGATATTTGATGCAATGACGGAAACTTAAGCACTTTTGTAAGTCGCTCTGGATAAGAGAGTCTGCGAAATGCCTAGTCTGCAATGTAAATGTAAATGTTTGGAGCTATAAGCGCAACGCAGATAAAACTAACAGAAATCTCTTAATCAAATAAGCATTTGCATTATGCTAAACTGGTGGGTATAAGTATCTCTTATTTGGTAGTTACATTAGCCTTGTAGCTCTAGACCAAACATAGCAGTAGATTTGCATAACTGTAAGCCGACTCCAATGTTTATTTTAATCTACTGTCAGGAAAAAATGAGAATACCAATGGTCCTAAAGCAGAGCCTTGTGGTACACCTTAAAAATATGGATGTCTTTTAGAGTCATGTTTATTCATTTAAACATTTACAGCTTGGAATTGTCACAAATGTTCTGTTTAATTTGACCAGGGTTGCCAGATATACAGTACATCCTACTTATAAAGCAACATTAAAGGATCTGTTTTCCTTGATATTTCAGCATTAAAGCAATAAGTCATTTACACGGTATCAGTAGACTATAAGTGTGTCTAAAATGTTAGCTACATTAGCTTTGTATGTTAGCAAAAATAAAGGTCTGACGCCATGACACGTCTTTGCGGATTGGCTACATCAGTATTTTCTGACGTATTCAGTGCCGTGGTGGTAATGATACAGTACCAGAATGCTGCGATACAAATTCCCGTCACGTAAATCCATGCGTATCTTGACGATCCGCATATCCGGCCCCGCCCCTTGTGTTCGATTGGGCGGGGCATTGCCGCACGAGACGGAGCGCCGATGAGTTCTCGACATGGTATTGGGCGTGGTCACTGCAGTGGGGGTGGGTTCACTGGGTTGTGGTGGGGACGATTCGACATCCAGACAGGACACGGAAGGGGATTTCATGTGCTAAAAAAAAAAATAAATAAATAAAAGAAAATGGTGGTGGAAATAAGAGGGATAATGAAGAATCATACCTACTGACATCATAAACAGGAATTTAAGGAGATCCATGGAGATGCAAGAAAAGAGGAGATAGAAAGACCAGGAAGAACACAAAGAGTTAAAGAATTCTGCTGGATCGGATCTGAAGTCTTCCGTTATCGAGCAGGGAACAAAAGTGCTGAGTTGGAGATGGGATGATATGAGAGTAAATAACTCAATGGAGTGACAGAATTCAATCACCGTGCACGCTCTGGTCTTTACCTTGGCAAGCCTGGAGAGCAGATGATTGACAGGCGAGGGGAAATCAAATATTCCATCAGCATCCATGCCTGAGCTTGTCACAGCAGAGAGATCACTGATGGAGGGAGAGAGAGAGAGAGAGAACGAGAGAAAGACAGAGAGAACAGAACAATCTAATTTGTTACAAACTGCTCTCGGGGAAGCGTTGCGTCAGCGTGCGGAGTCTTTGTGATTTATCCTGAACAAACATAAAAAAAAAATGTGTGGAGTCCCTTGACAAAGTGCTCTAATAGCAGAAAGGCTTTGGAGACCACACACACACACACACACATTTCTGCATAAACTGCACAGTAGCAATAGTCGCCTTTTGTCCTAAAACGTGTTATGTGTTTTAAACTTCTTTGGATTTATGATTCTATACTACAGTATTTATGCTTGTTTACAACATGGTGTTCAAGTCAAACTGGGACTTGTGATGAAATTTCAGGTGAACGCCTGATCCCTAAAATCCAACACCAATCAAACATTACAGGAACTCGGCTGGGAGTCACCGCCACGTCCCCCGTACAGTCCTGAATTCGCTCAAAGACATGTCCACATGTTTGGGACATTAAAGGAGTTCCTGAGAAGCCGGGGTTTCAGACGTGAATCAGGCAGGCAGCCTGATCGTCACGCCGACGTACTGAGAAAGCTTTCTACCTTGATGGTGTCCAAGCACTCGTGAAGCTCTGGGATAAGTGCATTAGTGTAGCAGGGAATTATATAGAGAAATAAAGTTTTTAATGTCGTAACTGTGTTCTGTTATTCTGTACGAACCAAAAGTCCCGGTTTGACTTGAACGTCCCACTTACATTTAAATTTGTACCTTTTTTTTTTTTTTTTTTCAATTCAAACTTTCCCTAAAAACACAGATTCATTTATAATCAGTTAGTGATGTCACAGAAAAAGAAAAACCCTCCAATGGTTACAATTAAAAATGACAACATGGGCAACAAAATAGAGGAAAATGTTGAAGAGACCAGATGCAACACACAAGGTCAGGACACACAACTTTTTTTTTTTATTATTATTTTTTTAAAAACAGGAATAAAACTGTATTCGTTTGTTTTGCGGTCGAATGCAGCTTTTGTAACAATTACAACTTAGAATTGTCAGAAATGTCCTGTTTAATTTGAGCAGGGTTGCCATATATACAGATTGTAAATCAATATAAAAGGATCAGTTTTCCTTGAATTGTTCTCTTTTACTATAAGCATTATAACACTGTCCTAAACAAAAAAAAAGTATGTAGGGATTTTTTTTTATCAGCAGGAAAACTATACACCTGGCAACGCCGCCCATGTCCACATGCTACTAAGCGACACATCCTGCATGATGCTGATTTAAATGTGCGTTTGGAGGTGGAAATATAATATCTCTTGTGTGCACATTTCTTGTAGTTTTGTAGTTTGAATATAATTCATCATGAGTCACGCTTGACATTCTCCATCCTTTCTTCTGCTATTCTTCCTCAAATGCTATTTCAGGACACAGACATTTAATGTAATTCTGTCCAAGCACAGAATGCGGTCTAATTATGCATAAAAACAGGCTCACAGCCTAGTACATCTAAGTGTGTGTGTGTGTGTGTGTGTGTGTGTGGGATGCTTACTCGGGACACTGTGTGATGATTACGGTGGGATGCGTAACACGTCCTGGACTCGGATCCACCTGAGGCTCGATCTGATTGGACAGTCTGTAGCTGCAACAAAAGATCACACATGATGTTGTTAAATGTAACCACCAGACGCTGCGTAACCACACACACACACACACACACACACACACACACACAACGGTACAGTGACTAATCCTGGGGCAGAACCAACCCTACCCATGTTTATTCTTATATAACACTACCTTTAGAAGTACTAAGGATCTGAAGACTAGTCATGGGCACAACCCTAGAGGGGAAGAGGGTGCCAATACTTTAATCTTTGTCCCAGTTTGACTTGAACACATATCTATATCTATATCTATAAAGGTTTGTCTTTACGTTGGTCAGAACTCGCTCTTTCAATGATATCTTTATGTTTCAGAATTTTGACAACCCGAAACCCGTCTCAGAATTTTTTTGTCTGTATGTCTGTATGTCTGTCCAGCCAGAGTTTGTCACAGCATCACGCAGTACTGGCTTTACAGAATTTAATGAAACTTTGCCAGGACTTCGGTATTTGCCAGAAGTTAAACCTGCACCATGAATGAAATCAAAATGTTGAGTAGAAGTGACGTTACGGGCAGTTTTGTGCCAGATTATAAACCACAACTTCGGACAGTGTAACGCATATGTGTCAAACTGTGGGTGCGTCTTAAATCAATCGCTGGACAGAATCGAATGAAACTTTTTAGTACTTAGATATCTACAGTATCTGAAGTTTAACCTGCACTGTAAGTGAAATCAAAATGTTGAGTAAAAGTGATGTTATGAACAGTTATAATATGTTCCAGATCGGGTCAGACTGAGGTGTTTACGTGATTACGTGTTTTTATTCTAGTTGGACTTTTATTCTGGTTAGCACTGGAATATTAGGGTCCATGTAAAAGCCGATAGTGATGAGACGAAGCTCAACGTGATGTAATGTTCAGTAGATGCAATGCTCTACCCAGAGACAAGTGCGTGACCAATCAATGATCAGCACTCCTTCTAGCTCCGCCCACATGTCCCTCTTACCCAATGGTAAAGGAATTGACACGCTAATGTGCAGTCAGTAATAATTGAGTGTTAAGTGAGAGAATGCGTTGGCGCTCACCTTTCCTCCTCGGTCAGCGTGGGGACGCTGTGGTACCAGTGCAAGAACAACTCGTCCGATCGGAAGCTGCTGTTCCTGCAGGACGACTGGAGGAGCCGGATTTTGGCCAGAACCTCGAATTCCTTATCAGATGAGGGAAACGCTATTTATGTACAAGATATTCATTTTAAGTGGAGAAATGGAAATGGAAAAGAAAAAAGAAAAAAGGACACTCACTCGTCGCCGTTTGTCGAAGTTGATATATCCGTTCTGGAGGATGGAAATGTAAGAAATATAAAATATTAGTATTTGCGTTGGATGGATGTTTAAAGTAGCGTCCGGCCTGAAGTGTCTCACCTCTAGTCTGTCCTTGACTGCGGCGTCCAGCATGGTGAGGTCGGTCAGGAAGATGCCCATGTACGGCACGGTGCCCTGAGTACTGGACTGAGGAGTAACCACACATCGTTTTGTTTTGTTTGTTTTGTTTGTTTTTTCAACTCGTTTCTCACTGCTCTGAGTGGGAGAGATTCAATCTTACTGGGATTATCACTCACCATGTGTCTTCTGTTGTTGGTTCTAGTGTCTACGTTGGCGGGTTTGGGGGTGCCTTCCTGTCCAATACAAAGGTGGATTAAACACGGGGGCGTGTCTCATACGTCATTTATTCTGGATTCTGATTGGTCAGAAAGCGTGGAGTCATTCTGTGTCAAACTCCGGCAGGAAACTCGAGTGTCTTTGTCGCCTTAATGGGTCGATACAGAAACTGCCCACCGTATGCCGAAACAGGCTGCACAGTCAGCGCGTACTGTAAATACTGAAACCACTGACACGACGGGGTGTTTATAAATCACACACACACACACACACACACGTCAGCATCCAGACGCCTTTATTGTTATTACTATTAGCTCTCTGATCAGCGAAAAGACACACTTTCATCTGCCTGTTATTCATCCACTCACTCAAACACACTCAAACACACACACACACACACACCCGTGACATATGCGTGTCCGTCCCCGGGTTGACGCAGATCTGTGTAACGTGTGAATGCCCGCCTTTGTGCCCGTGTACATGACTCACTTCTTTGAGCAGCTCTCGACTCTGCGAGTAATTGTCTTTCTCGGAGAAGATGGAAGCCAGCTCCTCGTAGCGCTTCATCGCCTCCCTTTCAGACACACACACACACACACACACACACACACAGCTTTTAGTCCTCCTGATTTCAAACCACTTCACATTAAACTTTCTGCATGTAGGGATAAATAAAAAAATCAATATGCAACCCAAATCATTTTGTGTTACTGTTACATATTGGACGCACACGTTGGAAACGCTCTTATTATTCAGTTATTCATGTTAAAGCACATTATTCAGCAACTCTCCATGAATTATTCAGCAGCTACAGTAAAGCTAATAACGGGTCCGGAGAATAAGGATTGTTCGGGAAAATCGCACTCATAGTTTAAGCATGAATTTAAAACTGAAAGCTTTTCATGTAATAGCGATATTGCTACATTAAAAATCAGCTTTGAAAACAGAAATTCCTTTTCATCTTGTCGGTTCAAGGGACGTTTATCACTTTCTTTAATAACTTTTTAATTATAGATCACTCAGTGATAAAATCCTTAAAAAAAATAAAATAAAATAAAAAAACTTCACTGGAGCTAGTGAGAAATTTCACTCCTTAGTCACAACTACTTGTCACTAGTTTTATTATTATTAGTTGTACTTATGAAATAATATCTATTTCTCTATAATCCCTTGGATCCCATTAGGTAATTGCTAATGAATTAATTTGTAATAAATAAACAATAAAAAAAAACGATGCAGGATTATTTTACCTTATTAATCACTTCATGCATTATATTATCAGTTCGTAAAGTAAAATATAAATCTGTAAAATGACTAAATATGGTATTTTTATTGTAATGATCGTGATAGAGTTTTGTTTTAAATTATTATTCTTTATTTTAAAAAATTACACTATTTGACATTTTCTAATAATTAATTCTAATAAATAATTTAATAATATTAAATTCTAATATTTATTTCATTTAAATGTTGTATTTTCTCATATTCTCATACAGTGTCAATGTATTATTATTTTTTTTTTTCTGTCAAGGGTGCCAATAATTCCAAAGCTGCCTTTATTGTGCCAATAAATGCTTTTTGAATTTCAATACTTTTACAAAAAAAAAAAAACGTTCTGCCCAGCCCTGGTGTAGAGCCACTAACAGCTCCTGAGCTACTGTAGTCAGAGATCAAAGCTGTAGTTTGAAGACGTTTTTGTCTCACGTGTGATCAGAGATGAGACACTCACCGGTCCGTCTCCTGCCACGTCTTCCTCAGCCTGTGGATGGGGTTACTCTGCAGTGCTGACACGATGGCATACAGTGACGAGAAGTTCTTCTTGATTCTGCAAACCTGCACAGAAAACGCCAACAAACTGGTATGGACATGAGGAGATCACGCGAGAGTCCTCACGCTTTCACAAAGCTAACGTCTAAGTCTAGAACAGTGGTCTTTATTTGAATGAACAAATCAAAGCATCTCCTTTCCTCACTTGTGCTGCTTCGCAAAAAGTCCCCAACCGACCAAAGAAACCTTAGAACTTCCTCAACTTAGGATGCCTGCTCCGAAAGGTCACTTCAGCTCAGAGCTCAGCTCATGTGAGGTCATGGCAGTAAATAAAGTAAAACATCACTTTACTCCTTTAAAATGGACTATATAGACTGTAGATCAATCATCACAGACATGTTTGTGCGTAAACCTATAACAGTCATTTTGAAAATGATCACTGGTCCTAACCAATGTTAGCCAGCTAGCCATGTTGTTAACAACACACACTTATAAACCGACTGCTAAGTAGCGAACAGAAAGCCGAGCATTAGTGCTTATTAAGGTCTGGAACCTCGGCTACGCTGATCCATTTCTCCAGAAAGCGTGTCCTCTGCTGCGTCTTCAGCTCCGTCTGCCACAGGCACGAGGCTGTAACGGCGTTGGCCAGGCGGTTAAACTGACGCACTGTGGCCCGGACCGACCAGCACTTCCCCTCATGGCCCTTCTTGTCTCTCTGAGACCAGAGCGAGCCCAGACAGTGATACGGCACCAGCTTCAGGAACAGCTCCTAGAGGATCAGATTCATGCTGTAAATACACTTCACATTCGTGTCAGTTTGTTTAACTAACATTATTCACTATATTGTGTGAAATTATCTAGCCATAATTTATTATATACAAAAATAAGGTAACCCTGCAATGTCTTAATATGTGCGTAAATGTTTCCTGCAATAATGAGATCTGCATGCAGTACGCATTATGAAATAGTTAAGTAGATTCACATGGAATTTACATAAACAAAATTAAATTACAGCTTGTATTCAAATGCTCATTGAATATCATTACAATTAGTACTACTGTAATGAAAACAGTTACTACTACTGTACTACAGTGACTGCAGCTACTATTACTACTAGTATAAACTTCTACAGTTATTACTATTAGTACTAATGCAACTACTTCTGTCACTACTACAGTCACAACTCCTATAATACTATTACTACTAATACTGTTACTACTACAGTTACTACTACTAGTACGTTCACTACAACTGTTACTACTACAGTTATTAATACTAGTACTATTACTACAGCTGTTACTACTACAGTTACTAATACTAGTACTGTTACTACAACTGTTACTACTACAGTTATTAATACTAGTACTATTACTACAGCTGTTACTACTACAGTTACTAATACTAGTACTGTTACTACAACTGTTACTACTACAGTTATTAATACTAGTACTATTACTACAACTGTTACTACTACAGTTATTAATACTAGTACTGTTACTGCAACTGTTACTACTAAAGTTACTACTACTAGTACATTCACTACAACTGTTACTACTACAGTTACTAATACTAGTACTGTTACTACAACTGTTACTACTACAGTTATTAATACTAGTACTATTACTACAGCTGTTACTACTACAGTTACTAATACTAGTACTGTTACTACAACTGTTACTACTACAGTTATTAATACTAGTACTATTACTGCAACTGTTACTACTAAAGTTACTACTAGTAGTACATTCACTACAACTGTTACTACTACAGTTACTAATACTAGTACTATTACTACAGCTGTTACTACTACAGTTACTAATACTAGTACTATTACTGCAACTGTTACTACTACAGTTATTAATACTAGTACTATTACTACAGCTGTTACTACTACAGTTACTACTACTAGTAATATTACTACAACTGTTACTACTACTAGTACTATTACTGCAACTGTTACTACTAAAGTTACTACTACTAGTACGTTCACTACAACTGTTACTACTACAGTTACTAATACTAGTACTATTACTACAGCTGTTACTACTACAGTTACTAATACTAGTACTGTTACTACAACTGTTACTACTACAGTTATTAATACTAGTACTATTACTGCAACTGTTACTACTACAGTTATTAATACTAGTACTATTACTGCAACTGTTACTACTAAAGTTACTACTACTAGTACGTTCACTACAACTGTTACTACTACAGTTATTAATACTAGTACTATTACTACAGCTGTTACTACTACAGTTACTACTACTAGTAATATTACTACAACTGTTACTACTACAGTGACTACTACTAGTACGTTCACTACAACTGTTACTACTACAGTTACTAATACTAGTACTATTACTACAACTGTTACTACTACTAGTACTATTACTACAGCTGTTACTACTACAGTGACTACTACTAGTACGTTCACTACAACTGTTACTACTACAGTTACTACTACTACTAGTACTATTACTACAACTGTTACTACTACAGTTACTACTACTAGTAATATTACTACAACTGTTACTACTACAGTTACTAATACTAGTACTATTACTACAGCTGTTACTACTACTAGTAGTATTACTACAGCTGTTACTACTACAGTTACTACTACTAGTAATATTACTACTAGTTATTACTAATTATTACTTTAAATATGTATTCTGCACCTAATACTGTTACTTTATTATCATCACTACTACAACTAGTACTGTTACTAATACTGTAACTATTACTTTTACTAGTTTTACCACTGCTACTACTACTATTATTACTAATAATAAATCTACTACAGTACTACTACTATTAATACCATTACTACTGTTACTATTATACAGTACAATTACAGCTATGACTATTACTACTACTGGAACTACAACTTTTACTACTATTACCATTACCACTACTATTACTACTACTACTGCACCTAATACTGGTACTTCTATTACTACTACTGTAACTCCTACTTTTTTCCCTTACTATTACTATTTTCACCACTACTACTGTATAATTATTATGTCTACTACTCTTATACAACTGTTACTTTTATCACTACTACTGCTACAGTACTACTACCATTACTATGACTGTAACTATTGTTCCTACTAATACTACACTTCATACTGTTGCTACTGCTACTAATACTACTGCTAATAATAATAATAATAATAAGAAGAAGAAGAAGAATAAAGGAATAAAGGAATAAATAAATAAGAAAAAAGAAAGAAAGAAAGTGGACTCTATTCATCAGTGTTTAAATATAAAGACTCACAGTCTCGATCTTGGTCAGCTGCTCGGCGATGACGCTCGAGGGAAAAGCCAGGATGTTGGTTGCTTCGAACTTCGATGGGTCCGGAGATGATGGTTGGAGAAAAGCATTTGCCGCATCTAAAACACAGCAGGATCAGAAAACCACAAAACCATGCCGATCAGAAAACCATGTATAAATAAAATATTTAATATTTTAAGGTAACTGAGTTGAAACAAATGTTTTTTCTTTAATAAAGATGGAAATGCATTGGTTCCTAAAATTGGAAAGTCTGAAAAACATAACAACTGGGTGTAATGAATGATAGTTTGAGCTGTAAAGTGGAGGTCAGTTGCGTTTCAGTGTTTATTACAATATAATACTTCCACATGTGTTTGGGATTAGTATATTGTTTAATGTAAAATAATAAGTCCTAAATGATCTCTTGGCAATGGTTTAGGAGGAAATCTCCTGCCACTATAGTGCATTACTCGTCACTGCAGTTTTAATGCTCATTTAGACTCATCCAATTGTACGGTTATTTTAACTGAAGCTACTAGAAAACAAAATATGGATTCATGTTTAATGTGTGTAAGAAAAAGAGATGACCTGCAGAAGGATTAGGAATCAGGGATTTTTCACTGAGCTCCTCTGCGATCTTCAGCAGCAGACCTTTGACCTCTGACCCTGTCTGGTTTGGCATGAGGGGTGCGAGACGGAGCAGGCGTGAGGGTTCACCCAGCGAGTGGAAGTCCTCCGGGTATTCGTTTAACCACGTGTTGAACACGGTGCACACTGCCCTGAAGACCGAAACACCAAGGTGTCTGTCAGAAATCTCCCTCTTTCTCTCGATACACATGCGCACAAATACAACGAGTGTGTACTGCAGTGCGCTAAAACAAAAGCGCTCACTTGTTGAAGGTGTGACGGGTGGGACTGCCGCTGTCCCCTGGTGGATCCCCTAATCTAAAAAAAAAAAAAAAACATAAAATGCAAAATAAACATCCATGCAGAGGCACAGAAGTTGACATCTGCAAACAAACAGGCCCCAAATCAATATGTGCTCATTTTTGCCAGAATCTGCAGAAGTCTTTACCTGTCTGTCAAGATGTCCAGCACCCTTTCAGTGGTGGTGAAGGAGCGGTAGGTGGAGAGGAAGATGGAGATGAAGGACGTGTCCTCCATGGAGAAGGAGTGGAGGAGGTGAAGGACCAGCTTCTCTTCCGTCCCGGCCTTGACGCACTGCGAGCGATGACATGACGACTGGAACAAAAGAGTGTGTGTGAATGCATGGTGTAAGGTTTAGTGCAGCCACAGTGATGCTTTCGCAGATGCAGGATCAGATGTGTTAGCTTGCTTCAAAATGTCCAAAATGTGAAAGTGAAACCCTTCCTGGAATCCGAGCTGTAACTTTCACTTTGCTCAAATGAGGTGTGCTATTTTTGATGAATGATTTTTGGCTCAAGGAGCGGCAGCGCAGTGGCTTAGTGGTTAGCGCCGTCGCCTGGCACCGCCAGGGCCTGGGTTCGATTTCCACCTTGGAGACAGACCTTGTGTGCACGGAGCTGCATGTTCTTGCCGCGCTTGATAGGTTTCCCCTGGTTTCCTCCCACAGTCCAAAGACATTGAGATTAATTGGGATTCCCAAATTGCCTGTAGTGTGTGTGTGTGAGTGAGCGTGTGTGTGTGTGTGCCCTGTGATAGACTGAAGGTCCACCGCATGAAGCGGCGTACATGATGACGGAGTGAATAGACGAGGAGCACAAACGTGACTTTAAAGGTGAAATTCATGTTCTCAATTTCAGGAAAACGATGGCTCAGGAATTGTGAGGTTTGAGCGTCATTTTGCATACCCAAGAACACCAAACGGATAGTTTATTTGTTAGTTAATTGACGATGATTATTGTTATTGCATCGGTCGGTTTGGTTTGTGGTTCAGATGGGTTTGTGGTCTGTAACAGCAAGCGCAGGATGACAGGCGGTCAATTTTAGCGTTGCGTTCGGGTTTACAGTACCTGCGCATTGGGGTCACTGTGGTTCGGTTTCACAATCACCGAGTAAATGATACCGTCCTCCTCCTTCTCAGTAACAGTGGACTGATAAAGAGACAGAGACAGGCAAATTAATAGACAACAATGATAAGAATCACTTCACGAAACACGAGCTCACAAACTTGAGACAGTGTTTAAAATGAAAATACTGTAACTGGACCTGTAACTTTAACCCTGTGTGGGATAACAAACAGTTAAATATTGTTTCAAGCGCACATTAAAAATGATTTAAATGACCTGGGAATTTATAAATATGTATGAATGTGAATTTATAGAAGCTACCAGGTCCTCTTTCCTTCTTAAATTGGCCAATATTGTGACTAAAACAATAGCTAAATAGCTAAAAACAAACTTGGCTAGTCAACTTAAGTAGCTACAGTAGCTAGCTCTCAGCGATTACAGATTTTACTGTCGAAGTCTCAATGTACTGTACCGCATTACTCACTTAAGATATTTCACTTAAGAACAAGCAAACCTGTCAGAAAAAAATATAACATTGCAAATATAACAGTCAGGATTTTTATATTATTTTTTTTCTGATTAGCATTAGCTACCTCAGCTCCCTAGCATAAACAATCAAAAAGGTCACGCTTAAACAAAATCTGTCTAGAAATATGATGCGATTTTGACATAACGCAACATGTGAGTGCGTGAATGGAAATAATATATACATATACAGTATATATATATATATATATATATATATATATATATATATTTTTTTTTTTTTTTTTTTAAAGGCAAGTGTTTTTTTTTTATTTTTATAAGCTACATGAGAGAAAATGGCTGCTGGAACATCCTGATATCATCCTCCGCGCTTTATTATTTTCTCACATAATCGTGATATACTGTATGTTCGTCAATGTTAGTCCTCACAGTTATTAAAGAAAAATATTTAGCTTGTATTTGAAAAAAAAAAAAAGAAAAAGGGTTAAACAGTCATTTGTGTACAGAACGTTCTTGTGAGGAGAGAAACATGGGCTCACCAGGTTGAGTGGACAGTACCAAGTGGTTTTCATGGGGGACGCCTCGACCTGAGGAACACGGCAGAAACGGATGTGGTTGCGATTAAAATCCTTCGTCTTATATTCACACAACATTAATCCATGTACAGCGGAACCTCGGCATACGGATTCGATCTTGTCTGGAGGCGAGCTCTTAAGGTGAAATAATGTGAACGCAGGTAATCCGTCCTGGCTACTCAGAAATATTACCAATATTACCAATTTCCAACACTATAATCATATTTTTGGTTAGAAAAATAGCCAAAAAACGTTTAGCAAAGACACGTAAATGAAGTAAAATAAGAAACGAATAGACGTTAATTTATGATTCCTTTGTCTTCTTGCTATCGTCCTCGCTAACATACTTGCTACACATGGTGCTATGTCTTTATTAAATCTTGCACAACATGCCAAAAAAAACACAAACAAATATATAGATTCATTTTCGTTTGGCTTTCCAGCGGCTCCCGGACGTCTGCGCAACTTAGCCAGTGTTCGCTTCGGCTCGGTTCATTCGCTCGTATGCTGAAAGGGTTTCGTATGGCGAGTCAAATTTCTTGCAAAATTTCAGTTTTTAAGGGAAAAAAAAAAAAGAGTCATACGGCGGGGTGTTCGTATGGCGAGGTACCACTGTAGTCACAGGTTTATATCAGTGCTGTTTAACATTAACGGAAGGAGTCTCCAGTGTCAGCGGTACAGCTTAAAATTTTTGGCAACTTTTCAGCAGGGTTTTTTTTTTAACCTAATAATTTCAAGAAAGAGAAAAGAGATGTCGGGAAAGAAATGACTGCTATTATAAGAAGAAGTAACATCCAGACCCAATTGTTTTTTTTTTCCTTTTTTTTTTTTTTTTAAACTATAATGAATAAACGTTAGATAGAAGTTGTCATTCTTTAGACAAATTCCACTTCATCACATCAAACCATTAATGATGAGACGACTCTTTCTACTGTACAACATGTCTACTACTGTACTAATGTCCCACAAACACAAGTGATCCTGTTCATTTAGTTCGTTAATTCAGCAAATCAACGCCGAAGCGGGAAATTCCTCTTTAGGAATTTGAAAATCTTTTTGCTGCACAACAGCTGGTCATTATTCACAAACTTGAACCCACAGCAGAAATCTTCACAAAGCTCTGAATGTGCCCTAAAGCACCGCACGGTCACAGAGCCACAAAGCGCCGCTTTCATCCGAACAATTCCTGACTTTCACCCTCAGGCGAGAACCAACAATGGAAAACTGTAAAGCGTTTAACATGAAGGCTCCAAGCGTGTGTGTGTCATGTTTTGCGTGTTGCACGAACCGTTTTCGTGTTCCGCCTGCAGAAAAAAAAACCAAAAAAAAAAAAAAAAAACGAAAAAACCCTGAAAAGGAGTAAAAAAAAAAAAGGAGCAGGACTGTAGAAACGTGTTCATGTTTTATTCGATGGTTATATCGAGTGGCTTCGGGCACCAGACAGGATTTTCCACCATGAAGAATTCATGAGACGCAAACATCATGACATCACTTGGTGTGGGCACGGACACACACACACACACGCACACGCACAATCAGAAGCGCTGATAAGGTGGCTGTAATATACAGCACCATAAGATGAACTAATTATGTAAAGTAAACATTTTTTCATCATTTCTTTTATAAAACTTTATTTAGAAAATAAACTACATATTTAGAACATTTACTGTTTGGTTGTCGCTTTGAGCTAAACTACAGTGTGTCGCGTCTATTTAGAATATTTCAAAAGAAAAAAGAAAAAAGAAGATAAGATTTTTTTAACGCTTTATTATCAAACAAACCCTAATATAACCCCCTAAATAAGTTTTTTTTTTTTTTAGCAGTAGTACTAGTAGCCGTACTCAGAGACGGGTCCAAGTTCCAAGTACAATTGTTCTTTTTTTGTGGGAGCTAAGAATGTTTAATTATCCACTTTCGATTATGAACTTTTTTCTTTAAAAAAGCACACCAAGTATTAAGACAGTGGAGCTGAATATTAAAGAATGTCAAGCAAAACCTGTTTTTTTTCTTTTTCTTTTCTTCTATGAGTGCACGGAGAGAACATGCAAACTCCATGCACACAGACCCAAGGTGGGAATCGAACCCAGAGCCAGGAGGTGCAAGGCGACAGTGCTAAGCTCTCGATATATTATATACAGTACTGTACAGTAGTACAAACTATAAATGATTGTGTTTTTTCTCTCTGCCTGTCAGGCAGCTCTTTAATACTTGGTGCTTGGGATCTTCAGGTGTTCTTTCGGAGGTGGAGATGGCCTGAGTAATGAAGAAATCTTAGCGGGATCAACGCTGTACTTTAAAAATGTACCCCGAAAATTGCTTTGAAATTGGGCGTGCGCTACAAAGAGCAGTAAACATAAACAA
This sequence comes from Clarias magur, assembly GCA_013621035.1. Classification (NCBI taxonomy): domain Eukaryota; kingdom Metazoa; phylum Chordata; class Actinopteri; order Siluriformes; family Clariidae; genus Clarias; species Clarias magur. The sequence continues at coordinate 913,229 of QNUK01000204.1, forward strand.
ACAAACAAACAAACAAAAAAAAGAAGAATGAAATTATTTAGTGTTACAACGTGCTGCGGTAAAACCGGATCGCTTCTTTCCACGTTGCTCTGGATCTCCTGGGAGAAACTTCACGGGTCATTTAAACACGTCTCGTTTTGCATCTGTTTTTAGAGGTAAATGCCCCAGAAACGCTTCCATGACTCTTACATTCCTTTTTTAACCACTCGTCTATTACTTTAACTACAAACAAACTCTATGTGAGTTTATTTTACAGGGAGAGAGAGAAAAAAAAAAAAAAAAAACCCCAGACATTACAGTACTGTACATGCTATGAACTGATAGTGTGTTTGTAATCAAATCAATAAACGTCGTATAATATAATGTATTTATCACCATGTAAACCAGGCCAACGTCCAAAGTGCATCATGGAATGAGAATCTCCATTGGCTGGTACGCACACTGAAAACACTGAATCATGTGTAAGCATATTTAACGTCAGCGCAGAGATTCCACTCAAGGAACGTCGAACGAAAATAAGGAACAGTAAATAACGGTTCAAAGAAATATGGTATGCTAAGGTTAAACAAATGAAACAGTACATTACATACTTCATTTATTTTTAGTAAAATAGACAAAGCGATACGCAGAAGCTAAACAAAACCTGAATCGTTTCCTTAACTGTTTTAGTCGGAATCATCTAAAACCGCATGCTTTTTCACGCCGCCTTCAAAGAACGTGCTTCCAACCAACCTGTGCATGGATGAACCGAGAAGAAACCAAACAGGTCCCACGCCTTAAAAATGCACAAGCTCCTTGACATGCACCATAAAATGTTGCCCACGGCTGCAGTTTAGCTCTAACGGCCACGTAAAAACGGGAAGGCTGACTTACTCAACAAGCCCAGACTGGTGAAGATCTGCCAACTTCCTGGAAATCCTGCACAGCCTGCGAGAAAAACAACACTGCCTCCTCCTGAGTCCTGCATCAGCTGAATGAAGCTCGCTTATTCTTTTTATCTTGACTTTTCTCTCTGCTGGGAGTTCTTTGTCTCTTTCTCTACTTTCCTGCTAACATTCACACACACACACTGTCTACACACACACACACACACACACACACACACCCCTTCAATGTAGGTAGAGCTGTACAAATACACCTGAGCTTGTAGCTAAGACAACCCCCTACGTTCACGTCATACGAGCACACCCATAACACACACACACACACACACACACACACACACACACACACACACACACACACACATACACACACATAAACACACAGTCTCCTGACCTCAGAGTGGATAAACCAGCTAGACCGGAGACAAAACGCTCACAAAAGGCAGACTATTCTTTTCGAGACATCATATTTCTGCACCTTTTCTTCACAATAATGTCCTCGGTGAAACAATGACACAGGACATGCGCTCCAAGCGTTATTGTTTTCCTTTTAAAGCAAACCCTGTGATCACTCACGAGCCGACAGCGTCACCTCTGGCTTACGCAATAATGATAATAATAATGATAATAATAATAGCTTTAATAAGAAGAACAATAATAAAAGAGCCTGTAAAGCGGCGCATATTGACGCAGCCGTCATCTCCGCATGGTGGTAATTTGCAGGCTGCTGCGTCTCTGTAAGCTCGGTGTTGATAACACTTCACGCAGATGTGAATGCACCAGGTAGGGCTGTGAACTAATCATTTTTTTAATCAAATAATTAGCACCTTAAACTGTTACTCTCAATTATACGTCGGCTGTTCAAGTCACACCGGGACTAGTGATGTTTTTTTTTTTTCTGGTGAATGAAGACGTAAAAGCGATTTGATATTTACAGCAGACTTGTGGACGGTGCAAAATGTTCGAAAGAAATCTGTAGGTCTGTGAATGACGATCCCGGCCGAAGTGGCTCGGAGCGCGCTGCAGTCGTTCCCGCGACCATTCAGCGGGTGTATCGCCTGATCTTCGGAAAAATCGACGGATGGAAAGAGACACAAAATCATTCACCAACACCACTTGCACGTTACATCCCCCCGTACAGTCCTGACCACGTTTAAGGCCTTGTCCACAGGTTTTGAAAATTAAAGGAGTTCCTGGGAGGCCGGAGTTTCGGACCGTGAAGCAGAGTGTCCTGAGAAAACTTGATGGTGTCCAAGCGCTAGTGAAACACTGGGATAAGTGCATTAGTGTATCAGGAGATTATATACCGTAGAGAAATAAAGGAGGTTCTTTTGTTATTCTGCACAATCAAAAGTCCCGCTTTGACCTGAACGCCTCTTATACGTACATACCTGCCCTGTCATAGGTTGATATAGTTTGAGGAATAAGCTCAGACTTTAAAACGTTAACAAAGCAAAAGGTTTTGCTACAGATGACTATGAATTCACAAATCTACATGATTTATAGATGATTTGTCTACAAGACGTATAGATGTATAGATGTATGTTGGCGTACTGTGGCGTATCGTAGAAAGCCTAACGCGATAGCATGCTCAATACGAAGGCTTTTTATGTCCCATAAGGCGACCATATGTTTCCGTACGTCTGTCTGTGGTGAATTGTAGAAAGCTGTAGCTGCTGTTGAATGTGTTTTATGTAAAGTTTGTTGATAAGTTGTGCAGTAACATCAGCCAGTTGGGTCATTTCATATAGTATGTCTTTAGCCTTCCTTTAGCCCGTCGTAGACGATCACAGTTCACCACAGAGCTTTGTGTAAGCCAGCAGCTTTATCTATATTTATCTATTACTCTACTGTACCACATTGTCTGCTTTTTCTGCTTCTTCATGTAGCGCTGGCGTACGGATTTTAATATTAGAACCACAAGCAAGCCAGAATTTCTAAACTGTACTGATTTGCATCAAAAACTGTAAAACTGGAACTTGGCTTTGGTTCTAGTTCTAAACATTCGTGAGCTCACCGGCCTGCGTTATCTCTTTTGAACACGAAAAAGAAATTCCTGTGAAAAGACTCTTCTGTTTTTTTTTTGTTTTTTTTTTCAAGCACAGCAAACAAAAACAGCCCCACTAGCAGGAAAGGTTACACAGTACATAAAACATAAATGATGCTAATACTTGGGTTAGCTAGCATGTGTCCATTAAGACTTGATCATTATTTTATACAATCCATAACCAAATAAATACTGTATATCCAAATAGTATTTATGCAACACAAGTTTTACAGACAACCATAAGTCTGGGATTACTGGCTGGCTATTATATTATCTACTAGCTAATGCGTCAGGCTAATACTTACAGTATCGCTAGATAGCAAATAGCTAGTCCTTGTGGGTCTTTTATACAAATAAATATCACAGTGGTGAGGAAAATGAGACAAACCGTGTCAGAGATATCAACATTGCCCTCAAATCTTGTTGAAAACTACTACTTGTGTAAGATTTTTAGAGCTCTTTCACCTGTTCTGTTCAAGCAACGCTAGCAAACGATTTGCAAATCTAGCTAGCTGACACTTAACCAGTAAGTCTTTAAGATTGACAAGTAGCACAGTGACAGGGAAAACTGAATTTCAGAAACGTTAACATTTCCCTCAAATGTGAGCTTAATTACGGGGTTTTCCCAAGAACAGTTAGCAAACGACTGGAGTTAACAACAGAGCTAACTAGAACATACCGTAGCTAGTAGCTTAGTTTTAGTTAGATTTTTTAAAACAAACTAGTCACACTGTAAGAGGGAAAATGAGACAATGTGAAATATCAGCTATATCAATCCTTGACGCCATAAAACCTGGCAGTCGATTTCGCTATTGACTGGTCTGGCCCCTGGGGACGAGTTCTCAGCGTGGTCGGGCTGAGGACCTGTCTGGGACTTTTCAGGCAGAGATGATGAGCTCTTCGACTGTGAAGACACTGTTGGCTTCATCTCATCTTCATCCAAAGTTTCAGTACATTTACGTTTGGCAGACGCCCTTATCCAGAGCAACTTACATTTTTATCTCATTATACTGTACGTCTGAGCAGTTGAGGATTAAGGGCCTTGCTCAAGGGCCCAACAGGGACAAGTTGGTGGTCATGGGATTTGAACCTGGGACCTGGGAAACTGGGCTTGAGGTCTACCTGATCTTTCTTTGTCTTTCATTGATGTTCCTCCGCTCTTAAAGTGCGCACTCCACTCAAAACACCTCGAACGACTCATTGCGGCATTGCGGCTGTAAAGTAACGAATCGTGTCAAACGTCTCTGAACTCTCAGAATTTCACATTCACTCTTTGCTCTAACTTGATGTACATGATGAAATAGCAGACGTGGTAATGCACATGGTCAGAATAGCGCCAGTCGCACACATCACAATGTACAGTACACAGGAAGACGTCTTTTGGCGCACTGACTTATGAAGGTCTGTGCTCCTAGTGACTGTACCTGCAGCCATGTGCTGCCACCTGTTGGCCTGTTACACAACTAGTCCTTCTGACACCACCTCGTATCACTTAGCTGTTTTCTATCTAAGAGAGAAATGCTTAGCTGCAGTACATGATTTATTTAAAGAAGGGGTTTTCCTTACAACGTTTAAAAAAAATAAAAATAAAAACCCTCAGCCATCATGAAGATTTCCGTACAGCACGCTACACAGCAATATGTTCATCATGGATTTAACACTTAAGCACTTTTTGTTTTCTTTTATTGGTTCTTTTTTTTTATTTCGCATTTATTCCTTGTAGGTCACATCAGGTTGCACCATGTAAAGTGTGAATCCAGTTCATTCAGGACTGGGGGTTTTTGCTGTCCAGGTATGCTACTGGATTAAAAGATCAAAGCATGCCTTTTAAACCTGCTTATCAACAATTAAAGCACCAGTCTAAGGAGGTGTACGTTTCACTCTGAGGTCCTTCTAATTGTGGACGAATGTCTCCACCTTCCCTGAGCTTGTGTACTGTACATGGTGGATATTGGCACACTATGTTGTGATATTTAAGGAGCTTATGGCATGATGTTATTATTATAAGGTTTCTTCCTCTTGTGTTGTCGAGTGATGATCATTTAGGTATTTCATTCATGTGACTAAGTACCGCAGATTTCCGTACGAGTTATTCCGTATTTCACTTAACTTTTTTTTCCTGTTCTAATTTCTGTTCTAATTTTCTTTTTCCTTTTATTAGAAAAGGTTTCATCTCAATTATTATCAAACAAATCTGAGTGAGAGTTTCCAGGGTGGAATTTGTCATCAAGTGCTAATAATCAGGGGTGCTGTGGGTGGCGATGTGGTGGACGGCACCCTCATATACAGTAGCATTAATTTGTGCAGTAACACCACTGACTCCATGGGCGGCAAGACCACGAAACCCACACCGTTCTCATGTCATGGTGGCCGTTCATGAATTCAGCGCCTAAACCGAAGGAGGTTTCAGTTTCATCCTGACTGTTGTACAGTACGTAGCTTAGTATTATACGAGGAGAAGGTTTTTTTTCTTTCTTCTCATTGAACTTGAATCACCCTTAAGTTAAATGGTTTTATCCAACCATTCACAAATCCTTTTATTCAAACACAATGGTTAAAGAAAAGCATAGAATTTTACAACCTAATCTATCCACACGGACAGCATATGTGTAATGTACAAAACTATTTTACATTAAGGTTGCTGTTGCTCTATCTTAGACAAGTGGTCTAGTAGTTCTGTAACTGGCAAACCTTTTAAATGAATGAATCACGTGACTGAACAAATGATTCACATGAATGTAAAGATTCCATCTTAGAAGGTGTAGTACAGTAATGCGAAAATCTCCCTGAACTGAGATGGGACTAAAAAAATACATCTAAAAACAACTACTTGCAGTATATTTGACTGTTTTGGCACAATAAATTGAATTGACTTGTATCAACAATCGACTTGAATCCAACACCAATTAAACGAATCTTCTGTATTTACGTTGTTCCGGTTCCTTTTTTGGAACGATTGAATTTTTAAGATGCACATAAAACCAGTACGTAGGCCTGACTGCATTACATATTTATTAGACTTATAGATATTTATTAGAGTTACAAGTCCATGCTAATTGCAGCTCGAATGATGACATTGTTTACGTATTTATCCATTGTCTGCTTTCAGGGCGAGTTTCACCTTGAATAAAAGTCCCACTGCGCCGAAACGGCCTTGTGCGTCTGCCTCAGGCTACAGGAAGTGCATAATAAAGTGTGGACAAACACAGGAAACAGGACATGATGTTGTGTCATGGTGACTATTTTCCCTCCTCTCTCTCTATTTCACACACACACACACACACACACACACACACACACACACACACACACACACACAACTATGACAGTACTGCAATTTATTTTTTTTTTTTTTTACTTTAGCGCTGATTGTGTTCTAAACATCACACACATGGCTATTTACAGATCCTCTCGCCATCCATCTCTCCATGAATCCATGCTCTTTGTCTTGCTTCCTGTTTCTTAATGCTGCTTTCCTCTGTTCTCACACTGAACTTTTCCCTAGTTTTTCTAGCTCAGGGAATCTGAGTAATGGTCCTGATCCAGGTCTCGCGATCACATATTTTAATATTTAATCACGGATTTGCATTAGGAAAATCGATTGGCCTCGGTCTGAGAAGCGCAGATGCAACATGGCGCTTTCAGCTTGATAGAAATCACCTCTTTCCATCAAACTAGCGTCTTCCTTTGAATGATTTCTATCATCCTGTGACATAAATCTTGCACAACAGCAAGAGCTCTTTAAGGTCTTTACAATGAAAATGGACATGTAGGAAAACCAAAAGACTTTTGAAGTTAATAAAGCTTAGTAACTGTATGTTTGTCATGTTTGGGGGTAATTTTATTATTTAATTAGGCTATGAAAAATTAAGTAAGCTCAGATATGCCGGATAACAACCTATTTTTATTTTGTTATTATTCATTTATATATATATATATATATATATATATATATATATATATATATATATATATAATTTCTATTTATTTTAGGAATGTTTACCAAAACTGTAGCATGATTTGCGGGATCCTGCTGGTTTAGGAAAAACAACTTATCCATTCCTTTTGAATTAAAGTACCGCTTGATCCTGTATACAGGGGCACAGGGGACCCGGAGTCTATCCCAGGAGACTTTGGGCACAAGACGGGGTACGCCCTGAATGGGGTGCCAATCCATTGCAGGGCACACACACATACACACACTCACACGCTCATCCACACTGCTGTGTACTGTAAAATTGGAGGTGTAAAGTGTGAAAAAATATATTATTATTATTATTATTAGTGACCTTAACAAGATCATGTATAAAATGAAACATTCAAGATTAAAAGGTGGCTTGATAATGTAACAGAGAATGTGTCATTTTCTTCTCTTTTTACACAATAAATGATCTTGAAATACTGTATATTTTAAAAACCTTGCTAGTGAAAATAACTAACCCTTTATTTAAAAAAAAAAAAAAAAAAAAAGACGACAGATACGGTATTTATCCCTCCATCGCTTGAGTCCAATTTAGAATTAAAACAACATGTCAGGAATAACAACCATTACACTAAACGACAGTTCTCAAGGAGGCAATTACATCAGCCCGTACAGTAATAAAGTTTCTTCTGTGCACTTTCCTCTGACATCATTTCAGTTAAGCGGAATTGCACATACTCATGGTGACACTCGCAGACACCCTGCGAGCCGATCTGGGTCATCAGCGGCCTGTTTTTAGCCGAACCGAGGCTCTAGATGTTCATAAGAATGACCTGGGGCTTTCTTCTACCCTACATGTCTACCCTGGCTTTTTCATTAACAGCCTGAACCGTGGTTGCGAGGATCTGGTTTCAGCGTGATGACTGTTCACGTCTCTGAATGTGTCATCTGAGCACGCTGCTTACAAAAGAGCCACTGTATTACACACCGGACCCCATTGCTTTAGACCCATGAGACGGCGAGTCACGTGACCCGACAGAAGGGAAATGGCTGTGGCTAACTCTCCGCACCGAGTTAGTGTGACTTCTTTTTTTAGGTTGTAGAATCAAAGTGTTAAATGAGCTCTGATGACAAGAGGTAATGAACCAGACGCTCGGCATTGTGAACTGGAACAGAGAAATGCTCTTTAGTCATGTGTAACAACATTTAAAGCAACTTGAACCTCTTAGGCTTTTCCTTCATTAATGAGTTTGCATATGAAAGCTTATTATTCAGTAATTACAGTGAATTGTTGAGTGACTACAGTGATACGAAGACATTAGCGATTATTAGGCATCCTTACTCCAGAGCAACGTAATCCAATATCTTCCTTATTAAATAGGTCTGAATCTAAGAAATCAATAAACGTATGAATCCTGCTAGGAATTAGCACCACAGTTTTTAATGAATAAATAGAAAACTGTTGTAATTCCAAAAATGAACAGTGTTTAATGCTAAAAGAAATACAATATGTACATGCCTAATTCCCCCAAACAGAACAGCCAAAACACAAACAGCTCCTTCCACCACAAAAAGCTCCTAAAATCCTAAAAATCATCTCGACTCCACTGAATTCGTAACGGACATGACAGAATGCACGTAAATGTAACATTTATCGCGTCAAAGTTCACAGCGTTTCTCCATATTGCAGCGACGTACAGTACTGTACATAGGAACTTGTTTAGCGCTCAATGCTAAAATGAAAGTACGTCTAATTACAGTCATGGGGAGCATTTTTTTTAGTAATGAACCAGTACATCTGAGGTAAATGTTGACGTTCCCGACACATGTACATCATTTTTATCATCAACAAGTCTTTATTTTCTTTATAAAAGTCTTAAATACAAGTTACAATGGCGATAAAGGCTAGCTAACGTTTATATTTTTTTGTTAGTTCGAACTGTCTATTTAAAATTTGCAGTTGCTTAGCAATATGTTGAACATACTTTACAGTGACTATACTCCCTTTATAAAAATGTAGGAAATTATTTAAATTTTAAGTATTTTATCATTTTTCCATGTGCAAAAGAAACAGCATAGCCTAGCCTCTTACAAAAAGAGTTCCTCGTTGGAATATACCAAAAATATTTAAGCGCTGTGACTAATGTTTGTCCTAGATATGTAGTTAATTAACAAGTAACAAAGATGAAACTCTAAGAAAGCGAATGTTGGTATAACAAATCTTATATCACGCGACATACAGTAGCTTGTCTTTTCGGATTATCATATCATTCCTAAGCTTGGCTGAAAACCCAGCAGCTGACTTAGAAGCAGAAGGACCAGCTAGCTTGCCTGAAGCTGATAAGATCCATACAGTCACAGGAAAAAAAGCTCATTTCGTGCAGCCGTACGCTCACAACCTGAACTTCCTGTCATGTTCTTAACACAACGCAGTGGAAGCTAACCTGGGCTGGATCATGTTTTATGTGGTTCTTGGAAAGTTTTGTACGCTATTGTGCTCATCTTGAAAGAGGCCGGCTCCCTGAGGCTTTCTGAAAGCCGGCAACTACATCTGAGATTAAAGGTGCAGTTTGTAACTTTGAAACGTTTTTGTAGACCTGAAATACTTTTGTGTTTTTAAAAATAATGCAACTTGGGGTTTCTTTGCGACTTTGTGCCATGCTATTACCTTAACTTGTTTTGTTTTTGAAAAGTAAAAAATCTGGTTCAGGTTTTTAACCTTATTTTGGACGTAGCTTGGTTGTGTGCGCTAGTAAGCATTATGACTTTTAAAAACATCTTATAGTTTGAAAATACAGTAGTGTAATCTTGGTATTATCAAATAAAATTTGAACAAAACATTGCTTTCATGTTACGTTTCTGTTTTGAAATTAGCTCCGTCCATTCCCCTAGTCTGAACACAGGGGCTCAGCTCAGCCTATTTTCCATTTGAAGGAAGCTACTGGGACAAGGCGTATGTAGATTTAACAGATGGGATGTGGACGTTTTCTCAAATCAGCTTCGAAAGCAGCAAGGCAGCACTAAAAGTTACAAACCGCCGCTCTAATCGGGATCTCCTCTCATTTGGCAGAAGTTAAAAGGTTACAACTGAGTGACTAATGATAAAGATGATGATGATCACGAGATGATGGTGACAACATTTCAGTCTCACCTGAGAGGAGCTTTGTTCTCTGGCATCCGCCTCCTTCGCCCACTGACCAAGAGGACTGCCGGCGTCTGGTGGAAGGGGACGGTAGCCGATGAGGGGAACGTCTTTTGACCCCACCTCGGGTAGCTCCACCCCAGCTGTCCTCATATTCCGGTGGAGCATAGTGGTGGCGGCTGTGTCCACAGAAACACACACACACACACACATGTTGGTTTAGTAAGGAGAGCTCAGACCGTGCGTGATAAACCAACGGGGCTTAATGGATCATTTGTTTATATGATTTACATTTCCCTCCGGCAGGCAGCAAGCTCACAATTTGAATTCCGACCCCTCCTTGCTTTTCCCAATTTCCTTCTCTGGTGTGTTGATTACGGTGCAGATAGAGACCGCTCAGCAAGATAAGGACGCACAGACCGACCTCTCGCTTGTACATTTCTATGCGCGACAGCCAGTGATGAATACTGAACTAACGTACAGCGACCTGTAAGCACGTTTAGTAAAGCACATTTTGGTCGGGTTTTTTTTTTTTTGGACCGCATACACACATCTGTTCTTCACATCTTCCTGTTGTATGCATGACTTGGCAGCACGGTCGGTATCCTAAGTTACTGAAGGTCACACCCCAAATGAATGTAATGTCCTCTTTGCAGGCTCACAGAGGTTCCTGCTGAGTTCATGCACACGGGAAGTTACAGTATGCGAACTGTATACTGTAACGCTCTTATGGCAAAAAACAGTGTCGGACACAGAGAGTGTCTGTTTACAAGGACGTCAAAAGATCGAAGCAGGGGAAATGACAATCACACACAAGAATCAATAAAGCAAAGAATGAATGTACACCAAAGTGATCTCTTTGTTCCAGCTTGATGCCTATAATGAATTGCCTGATGCCTATAAGTCTGGGCGTAAATGCATATAAAGATGAGATATGAAATACCTGCTAGTGTGGGAGCGCTGGGTCCATCTGGTGTGTTATTCTGTAGTGAAGTCAGTGACTCTGAGCCTCCATATCTCCCAGCTCCTGATCAACTGTCAGTGTGTTATCGTCGGACTGCAGCGGGGAAGTGAACGTCGTGTTGAACAGAATACACACACACACACACACGCGCGCACACACCCTCCAGCTGCCATAGTGACGGCGCACTTCCGCTCTGCTGCGCTCTTGGCAACCAGCCGGCGAATGAGCAGCTGCGGCGCGCGCGCGCGGGCGCGGGCGCTCACTCACTCGGCTCGATACTTTGTAGCGAATCTGTGAACATTCGAATCGATTCCCGAGAGCCGTTATTAACGAACGATTCGCTCGCATCCGTTTAATCAGTGGCGCTTTTCTCGTTCTTTTTCTTTCTCTCTCTTTTTTTTTTTTTACTTTGATGTTGCTTTGAACTGTTCGCGGTATGAGCACAGAGTCTAAAAATATCATGATATCATGGTTATAATCGAGTGTTTAAGGAAATATTCGTGTAATATAAATCTAAAATCAATTTTCCTTATAAAACAAAAGCGTACAGTAAATGTATGGCTATTTTAATTACTGCCGTCTTTTTTATATACTGTATATGCATGCACATTAATATTTTTATCAGATAAAAAGAAACACATTTGCTAAATACAATTTCCCGCCCTTTTATGTTTTAATGTCCGGAACATTTTTGAATTCAAAGCTTTCAGTGATCTTAACTGTCGTTCACATGAAAAGACACAAACCTGAAAAGCAAAATTGTTAAGATATTGCAACATGAATTTGACATGGTTACGGACACTACAGATTGTGTGTGTGTGGGGGGGTGGGGGGGTGGGGGGGGGCTATGTTTAGCTTGGAATGCTCTGAATTAAGCAACAGTTTTATTTTTTTTACAGGTCATATGCTTCCTGAAGCTTACACCAATTTTATTATCAATAATTATAAAGAAATTTAAATATTTTGCATTTTAAATTATTAGTGTTTTAGTTACAAATACACTTTATGACAACTGTAAAATGTGTAGAAATTATGCTATGAGGTAAATATATTGCTGCCATTACAACCTCAGCATACAGTTCACCAAGGTATTTACACTGTTATTGTGTCTCAAATTACTTCATTGATTCTACTGCATAATTCACTGAAGCGAATCAAAACCTCTGATTCATTCTCGCAGGCGAATCAATTCTTCTGACTCAAGAGTGGCTTAAATGGAAAGACTCATTTTTCAATCACCCTTTTTTTGTTGTTGTTGCTCGATTAAACCTCCAGTTTAAAGTTAGTCAGCATGTGAATATTACATGTCCTGAAAATCTTCCTGTTGGCTGTTTTTATTCACCCGAATCTACTCTTTTAAGGCCACATTTATAGTGTACACTCTACAGTCTATAATGTACCTACTGTAGGTTTCTTGTGTTCATCTTAATCCCTAGGCTATGTAATGATTCAAATTCTAGCCAAGATTACATCTGGATGCTCACAATTCTGATTCATTTCCAACAGCACGCGCTTTCTCAGTGCATTCTTGATATATACTGGACATCAACACAATCATTCAATCATACAGTTTAAACATTTTTTTGGGTTAAAACCCACGCATGCTCATTACAACATTAAAAGAGTTGTTGTTTTGCTTCATTGCAAGTTTTCGTATAAACTCAGTATGTGGCTGACTCACCTCAATCCAGGCTGAAAAGCAAGCCTCCTTAAAGTGTGTCAATCCTCCATTGTACTGGAAGTAGGATTAGCACATGGTGTCTAAACCCAAAAGAAAGCCTTTTTAAATCAGTTTTTAAGTAATCAAATAGAAATGACTGAAATAAGTCAAGGAAACTCCAGACTTGGTGGAAGGTTTACTTGCTGATCTGGTCTGAAATGCTTCACACTTCGATGACATCATGACAGGCCGGTTTACCAGCATTATATGAAAGCATGCAAGCCCTGCCTGCTATTGTAAATCTAATATCATACTTGTTATAAGGTGTCAGTTAGCTGTCACAGGACAACTCGCCCATCGAAGGTTACCAAAATCCCTATAAACAAGTTTAACCAAGACCCAGGATTACATCTGGTTATAATGGAGGGTGGAACAGGAAGCGACAATGTCATAAATTCAATTGGTATGATGGTATATATATATAAATATCCAGTCGCCAACGCAAGTATTAAATCTATCTCTCTCTCTCTCTCTCTCTCTCTCTCTCTCTCTCAATCTCTCTCTTAAAGAAGGAGTTTGACACTTTTCCCCTCATAATCCTGTCATTTAAAATAAATAAACACACACACACACAAATTCTACAATTCTATGAAATCTATAATTTTCAGAATAAAGTTAACTACCTTATTCATTTTGAAGCTTTAGTTTATTTGCTTCTGGTCCAGGAATAGGCCCTGCCCCATCCAAAGCTCACCATCTTGGCTCACTGTTAAAGGTAGATGTAATGAATAGAAAGGCTTGTTAATATTTTCATTGAAAGCGACACTCACCTCATAACCAGCAGAGGGCTGTACAATGACCAACAGCCCCTTTAAGAGATATTTAGAAAATCAAAGATTTTTTAAAGAACAAACACAACATGGAATCATTATAAGACATCCTGTATTATTTGTGTCTGGTGTGGAATATTGTTTATTGTTTATTTATTTATAAAATGAAAGAAGGCAGATCCCACATTCTGAGACAAAATCAAAGCATAAATAACCTGAAGGATATTATAATATTTTTAATTGAACGATTTTCACTTTCAGGGACATTCATTTAATTTTAATGTATGAACGCGATCCCTAGAGGGCACTGCAACATATATTCTATCATGTTGGGAAACATGTTTACTAGGGGAACATTTAAGGGCACATCGACATGTTCTTGCATGTAAGGAAAGGCTAGAGGGCAATAGAAAATGTTTACTAGGGGGCACCATTGAGGGCACTTCAACAGGTTTTCTTGCATGCAGGAGCATCCTCAAAAGCACTTCAATATGTTTTCCTGCATGCAGGGACTGCCTAGAGGGCACTAAAGCATGCTTTCTAGCTTGCAGGGACAGCCGAGAGGGCTCTTTGACATATTTTCTAGCATATTAGTGCATCTAGAGGGCTCTTAAACATGCAACCTGTGTTCCAGAATGTACAGGCACCCAAGAGGTCCTAAATCAAATTTATGTTTCCTAGAATGCTGGAGAACCATTGAGCTCATGTTTTCTAGCATGTATGGGCATCCTAGACCACATTTTTTAAGGATGAAGTAAACCATAAAGGACACTTAAACATATTTCTATCATGTAGGGCACGAGATTTCTAGCAAGTCCTGCAGGGCAGTTCAACAGGTTTTCTATGGACACCCTTGTTGGCATATCAACCTGTTTTGTTGTATGCAGGAGCATCTTTGAGGACACCTAAGAATTTCTTCTACCACGACCCTAGATGACACTTTGACATGTTTTATAGCATGTAGTTTAAATGTAGTTTAATGTAGTTTAAATGTAGATTCATTGTGTTTCCTGACATGAAAAAGGCACCCTAGAGGGCATTTCACACGTTCTCTAGCATGAAGGACACCATGAAGGGCACCTACTGTAAACATGTTTTCTAGCATGTAGGGACCGATATTTAAAACATTCTCTTGAGAGCACTTTAGCATGTTTTGTGGGAGTGTCCTTGAGGGCACATGAACATGTTTTCTTGTATGCACAAGCATCTTTGATAGCACGTTTAGCATGTTTTCTGTGCATGCTTTCTAACATGACTGTGCACCTGGAGGGCAGTTCAAAGCTTTTCTAGCAGGTAGGAGCATCCTAAATGGCATTTCATTAAAGGCAGTCTTTTTTTTTTTTTCCAGTGTGAGACACATTAAAATACATTTTTACTCAACATTTTAGAGGCCACATTTTTAGTGTTTTTCCACCCATGCAGGCACCACCCTTACACCCTACCCCTGAGTCCACCAGCTTGTCTTATGTCTACGATTTTCCCTAAATGGAGAGCTAACAATATTTGAAACTGTAATGATCCGTGATCTTTGGAAAGTCCCAGTACCTTCAGGGTAAATTCTGTTCCTGAGCTCTACAGTTCCGCTAATAAGCGCCTTAACACTTAGGACAGGATTCCCCAAGATAAAATGCTGAGGGAAACCGGCACTGAATTGAGGCCAGCACCAGGGATCTAATGTAAAATTCCTTCTTTTGAGGAAGTGTAGTATTCATGCCCTCTGGTGTGCTGTGAGAGAACTGACACTCCTCCTGCCCAGGGGCCATTTTGAATATCACAGCATGAATATCACTGAATTACATAAATTTCTGTTAGGATAAGCTTACAGCTTTTTATGATCGCTTTTTCTTTCTTTTTTTTTTAACCACTGTATGCACAAAAGTAATCAGGTGCATCTTTTATAAAGCTCTCCATATACAATGTCGGAAATAGTTTATCGAAATATTTAACAATGCTACCAGTATATAAAGCAAGGCAACAACAACATACAATTATTATCTGAATATGGATAGTTAAAGTTTGCGAAACAAAAAAAAAAAAAAAAATGACTGATTACAACTCACTCACTCACTCACTCATCATCTACTGTACACCGCTTAATCCTGTATTCTGGACAGGGTAACAATCCCACCAAGCACAGGGAGAACATGCAAGCTCCATGAACACAGACTCCGAGGTTGGAGTCAAACCTGGACCCTGGATGTGAAAGGTGACAGTGCTAAGCACTAATTACTGATTACTATTAAATTAATAAATGATCATAATTAGAATTTATAAAGCACCTTCTTTCATTATTGTTACAACAAATATTAGAAGGTACATTAGTAATATATATTGGAAATATATAGAAAAATGAAAGGATAAAATAGACCTAAGGTGTAAATAATAAATAACAATAATAAAAATATAGTTCCAAGCAACAATGATTGGGCCCAAGCACCTGCCCCATTGCAGCTCGGGTGCATTAGAAAGACAGTGGGAACAGTGGGCACATGCATTTAAAGGGGACATACAGTACCAATACCATTATGACATAATTTTATGTTAAGTCCTCCAAAAAAAAAAAAAAGCACATGATATCACTCAATACGCTGTCACTCAAGAAGTTATTAGATTAGGTATAATTATTTTGTCAAACCTCTTCCCGGTTGAAGACAAATCTATGTATTTGCTATAAATAAAATGAAACAGTCAATAGAAATTGCAATGTACACAACAACAGAGTCTCAGCAGTATACACAGTAGTAGTAGTTAATAATAATAATAATAATAATAATAATAATAATAAAAGTATAACATTATATTGATTCATTTGTAGGCATAAGCTATAGATTGGGAGAAAATGGATTTGTGATCTATCGCTGGAAATTCATACATCTCCAAATTGTTTTTCTTCTTCTTCTTCTGCTTATTATTATTATTATTATTATTATTATTATTATTATTATTATTATTTTTTTTATTATATCTACAGGTGGTGCACTCTAAACTATTCACACATTGGTATGCAGCACAGCATCCTGCGTAGTAGGAGCCAATTATTAATTGTTAATTAATTGCTAGTTAATTAATTGTTACACAATCTAAAACACCAATTAATTTGGATATTTGTAAAAAAAACAAACAAACAAAAAAAAAACGTGCTACTTATATAATCGCAATACAGATCGAATCAGCACCTGGTCATTGTGATAACATCGTGTCGGGGGTCCCTGGAGATTCCCATGTCGAATAATAATCACAATTTTAAAAAATCATAGTAATAATAATAATAATAATAATAATAATAAGCAAGTGCTCCAATCAGAAGCCGGTTAGGACAGTCCGAAAGTTTAGCTAATTAGTTTTAGAGCGCGCGCGCACGCGCGCACGCACAGAGAGAGAGAGAGAGAGAGAGAGAGAGAGAGGTGCGCGCGCCTCTGAGGGACAGGAGATCTCCTCTAAACCCCGCGACACGCCTCCGGCATCTGCGGGTCGCTGTACAGATGTGAAGAGGTGTTCACACACACACACATACACACACACACACACACACGCACAGTCGGGGCCGTCGCGCTCCCTCCCACTCCGTTATCGCTCTCCGTGTTTTATGTCTGCGTCACAACAAGTCGCGGGAGAGAGAGAGAGAGAGAGAGAGAGGTGGAGATGATGGCGTCTCTGGCGGGCTGCACTGTCTCTGACAGCCGCGTTTAACAACATCAAAGAGGGAAAAAAAGAAGGAAAAAAAAAAAGAGAGAGCAGAGAACAGAATGACGGAACGGCGCTCGCGCAGGACGGCCGGCGGCGACACAGACGGACGGACTGAGCGCGCGACCGCTCACTGACGCGTCCAGGTGGTGGTGGTGGTGGTGGGGGGGTTATAATTAATTGTGTGCGCGTCCATCATAAATCCGACAGTAATTGCGAGGCGCGGCGGAAACATCACAGCGGGGAGAAGAAGAAGAAGAAGAAGAAGAAGGTCGGACGCTATTCATGCTCGGTGACCCCGCGCGACTTTCCAGGTTACCACCAGAACAACCCCCCCCCCCCATCACCCCCACCTCTTTTTTTTTTTTTTTTGATTAATTAATTGGTACACAGTGTGCATGCATCCAGAGTTGCATGCATGGATCAGCGCGCGCATCACGGGTTGCATGCATCCGTGATCTTATTTTTTCTTTCTTTCTTTTATTAATCTGCATGTTGATGATAATAGTCATGCGTTATGACGGCTGTGTGAGCGGAGTGCACTACAATAGGCTGTTGCATAAGGATGAATGCATTTGATCATGTGTGCCACTGCATAGCTGATTGCCTCAGTGCAGCTGCCTCAGTGCTGAATGATGCTGATCATTCAAACACCGTCCTGTCGCCATGCACGCGTCTCTCTCTCTCTCTCTCTCTCTCTCCCTCTCTCTCCCTCTCTCATTCAGGCAGTTTAGTACTCTAGACTCTCAGAGCACAAGTGCACAACTTTACTCCAGTTTGCTGGGCTCCACAAAACTTCTCAGCAATGCCCTCAGGTGTGCTTGAGCTGAGAAACTGCACACTTTTTTCTTTCTTTCTTCTTCTTTTTTTTTTTTTTTTGGGAGGTCCTGTGGCTCTGAGTGTGCACTTCTCTGTGAAGAATAAAAAAAAAATCTCAACCGATACTCTCAGACTATTGCCATCGGATATACCGCTTTAGGGTTGTGGGGGGGAGGGGGGGGTCGTGTGCCTATCCCAGGAGACTTAGAGACAAGGCTGGGCGATCCATAATATCAGGGCACACACTCGCTCTCTCACACACTATGGGAAGATTGGCAGACTTTGGGAGGAACCCCACTAGAGGAAACCCATCAAGCACGGGGAGGAATCGGACCCTGACCCTGGAGAGTTTTAAAAACTAAATCAAATCTCGAGTGTCTTCAAGTGTCCGTCTTCATTAACTCCTCCTGTCCCACAGCACTGCTGAGTCCCGGGCGCCTCTGACTCGATTGGTCAGAAGGTGTTGATTAATTTTCTAGAGCCGCAGCTTTGGCAGTAATCACTGGTTTATATGAATATTGATGCACCGTTTCGAATATGTTATCGTTTCTATAGTAACAGCTCATTCACAGGGACTTGTACAGCAGATGCTCCACTAATAATAAACAGATTAAAAATAATCAGTGATGTGGGGACAATTTGCCGTAAGGAGTTTCTCTCCTTCTCCAGTCCACTAACCGGTCCGTGGTGCAGTCAGTCCGAGGAGATCAAAGCTAAGACGGGAGCATGTGTTTGGAGTTTCTGTCACGTTCCAAAGCTGAAATCTGACACTCTAGGCTGGTTGACTTTTTTTTTTTTTTCATTTTAGAAAATGTAAACTGAAAATAATGCAGAATCAAATTCTATATATATATATATATATATGCTGTTTCTGGTGATATTTGATAAGTTAGGCATCCTCTTAAGAGACAAGTCCTTCCGTTGTATAAAGCCGTCCAGGAAGAGTGGAATTTAGCCTCTGGTCCTGTTTAAGCTGAGCACTCCGGTGTACATCACATATTGAAACCTAATGAATATGAACTGTATAAGAGCTCGGGCTCTCGCCTCCGGAGCGTGATCAGATGCCAAGACTTACACCACTGCTTTTGTCATCACCTTCCTAAGATTTAATGAGATTTCCTGTAATTCCCAAGTTAAAAATAATGGATGTCCCAATCCGGGGTGAATACTTCATCACACATTTCTCAAGCACTTTGAGCAACATTTAAAATGTCGAATAGGTGAAAGCTGCTTATATGTAGGAAGTAAAGTTTGTTATTAAAGTTCTTTTGTCTACAGGGTGGAATTTGATAACTTGTATTTACGTGAGAGTATGACGGAGTATCATGAAAGCACTAATAAAACAAAGGGCGACACCCTGGACGTCAATGTCATGAATTCGGTTGGATCCAACCACTTGGATATTAGAAGAGACTTTAGGGCTCCATTTGGGACAGAACCCCAACCCCCAACCATGAGCCTTGCTCTAGACTGTGTGTGTATGCGTGTATGAGGGTGTGTGCTGACCTGCCTGCATCCGTCTCCTCACTCAGGATGGGCGTGGTCACTGAGGGGGAAGACGTCTTAGCAAGATGGAGCGATGGACTTTTATATCTCGGCAACGTCAAAAGAGTGAGTTTCTTCATCTTTAACATTTGTATCCTGTTCTGTCCTGTTATTGCGCATTAAACCCCGCTCTGTTACTCAGGTAGACGTCGTCAAACAGTGCTGTTTGGTCAGATTCGAGGATAACTCAGAGTTCTGGGTCCTCAGGAAAGACATTCACTCATGTAAGTGATGAAACTTCACGTACTGGAAGTGGCTCTTTTTTTTTTCTTCTCTCAATTCGACCGAATGTTAATAAAGTACATACTATATTGCAGGTGCACATTTTTTATATAAGAAAAGACTGTCTTAGAATGAAAATAAAGAACTTAGCACATGTGTTGTTGTTTTTTTTTTTGTCCTGAAGAGAGATTACATTATTCTCCATCCTGGCTGTGAGAAATTTACGACTTCACAGTCTTTCACTAGTTTGTTAATGTGCTCATATGCACAACG
Organism: Clarias magur; assembly: GCA_013621035.1. Taxonomy (NCBI): domain Eukaryota; kingdom Metazoa; phylum Chordata; class Actinopteri; order Siluriformes; family Clariidae; genus Clarias; species Clarias magur. The sequence goes on from QNUK01000204.1 coordinate 933,221, forward strand.
CGAGGTGTGATTTCTGGGTGGTTACATTACATAATTATAATAATGTAGTGCCTGAGAACTAAAAGGAGCTTTCTAGGAATTGTGTTGTATTTAAGTAGATTAGTTTAAAAAAGAAAAACATAAAAAAATTTAAAGAAACTTGCTTACTTGCGTAGGGAGTAGATACAGAAAAACGTCTTATACACGTAGTAGGACTTCTGCTGTATATTTCCATTATATAAGTTGATGATTTTCCTATAACAGCATGTCCTGAAGTGATTTAATCCTCATATACCACAGCAAAGATTCAAACAACAACAATCAAAAAAAAAATTTTTTTTAATTAAACAATGCTTTGGATAACTTTTTTTCCCCCTTTAATATATAATTAATTTTGTAAGGAATTATTTCACTTCCTGTGTCCATGTTGGAAAACACAAAGCAATAGCTTCACCTTAGAGCATTTCAAAGCTCTGATACTGGAGACTCCTTCCCTAAATGTTAAAATAACCCATTTCTTCTTATACTAGTACTAATTACCGTATTTTAATTTCCTTACTGTTGTTGTCAAGTTGTTAGTCTAGAAATATTAATATTAAATTGATAACAGACGAGCTGCTGTTACAGGCTAACGCCTTCTAACCAAGCAGAAGGTAACCCTAACCCACAATTCCCAAAGGGTTTTGGCCTAATTCATAGAAGGGCAGTGGTGGCTCAGAGGGCTGAGGCACTGAGTTACTGATCGGAAGATCGGCAGTTCGATTCCCAGCTCAGCCAGGTTGCCATTGTTGGGCCCTTGAGCAAGGCCCTTAACCCTAACTGCTCCAGGGCCGCTGTACCATGGCTGACCCTGCGCTCTGATATGCGAAGAAGGAATTTCACTGTGCTGTAATGTAATGCTGTCTCTCTGTCTCTCTCGTCAGTCTCAGCCAGTGGAGAGGAAGTGTGTTGTGTCTGCGACGGTCCTCCTCTTAAAGAGCCGCTCATAATCTGTCTGAAATGCCGCCACTGTAAGCAATTTTTTTTCTTTAAATATGAATATTTAATATATATATATTTTATATACTTGTTAATTAATATATAATAAAGCTTGACAGGATCCATCAGTGTGTCATAATTCATCATTTCTTATTAATAAGTACCATTTCCAGTTAGCATTACTGTAGATGCTGTATAATACACTGTGAGTTTAAGGGGTAAGACACTCATATTAACATGGACTACATTCATATTAATATATTCACAAATTTCCAGTTTATTACTTTTCTATTTGTCATGTAAAAAAAAAATATATATTTTGGTTAAAAAAAAAAAAAATATATATATATATATATATATATATATATATATTTTTTTTTTTCTTTTTTTTTAACATCATAAACCTTACAAAATGAAAGACTGTTGAAAGTTAAGTGAGCGTGTTATTATGAAAGCTGTGAGTTTTGCTTACAGATTGTATCGATCAGAAAATAAAGGCTGGTCAAGTTTGTGAATTTATTAATTACTGCGTACTACAGCTGTAAATATTTAATGTCCTTTAAAACCTTATGGAGAACATAAATGTTCCTCAAGGGTTACTTCTGTTGTTTGATTAGGCGTTCTGATGCTTTTTAACATGCAAAGCTTTTTTAACACCTTTAATTGTTTGTTAAAAAAAAAAAAACTTTAAATGTTCTTGTTGTTGAAACTGATGGCCAGATAAAGCATTAGGTGAAAATAAATGCATGACTTTTACTTGTGATAATAATTTCAAATGTCTATAATACCTGAAAAATAAATATTTTATTGTAAATTGAGAGTGAATCATTGCAGTAAGAAAAATAAATTGGTTCATGTCAATAATTTTTCAGATTTTCTTTTGTGTCTAGAGCGTTTCTACACTTAAACTGTAGTAAAACAAATGTCACAAATATCTTTACTATGTTTTTTACCCAGTTTTGTGTTAATCAACCTGCAAACATCTGAAAGATAGCAACTTGGAAAAATCTCCAGCAAATTCACAAACACATCATGTAACATCTCACTGAACATGTTGTTCCCTGATGTATATGTCAAGCTATGATTCACTGAGATATACTTGCAAATTTCGTTAAATAACCCCATGTAGTTCACGCTCAGTAAATAAAATCATGCTTATTTTTTTAAGTAAATAATAAAAAAAAAGTTTTTATGTGGCCTGTATTGATGAAATTTTACATGGTAGTGCCTCTGCCTATTTAATAAAATATTGCAAAATGCAATTCTCAAAATGCTAGTAAATGTTGCAATTATGGTAGATTTTGTATTCAAAATTTTTATAAAAATGTCTTTTACTTGACCAAACAAAATATATGATATTCCAATAAAACCGTATTGTAAAAACTCTCTCTTCTCTTAAGCTCCTCATGTTAAAATGAATATAAGAAAATATTTTTTTACATTTATACAAATTTAATTAGATAAACCTCTTTTGTATATATGAATGCAAGTTTAAGGAAAACATTATTCTAATAATTCTTTTTTTTTTTAAATATAAACAAATATATCGACCATCCACTGGCAAGAAATTATTATTATTATTATATTATTATATTATTATTATTATTGTTATTATTATTAATGATTTTATTGCAGTGTGTTTATTTGTTTGAACATTTTGTCCTATGGGTGTACAAACTTTTGCCCACGACTTCAAATGAATTAAAAGGGAGCTTTTATTTCCGTTTCAGGTTATCATGCTCAGTGTCATACTCCGGCCATCGACCCCGAGATGGACAGCGACACCTGGATCTGTCGGCAGTGCGTCTTTGCCGTCGCCACCAAGGTCGAGTTTTGGGTTTTGCTCCATTTTGTAGCTCACGGAACTGAAAAGAAAATTCCTGTCACGTTTCAGCTTTAAAGTAAATGTAACTTTTGTGGATGTCTATGAATTACTTATGCATCTCTGCGTGTTTTTAGGCAGCTTGTGATGGCTGCGAGTTCTTTAATCTGTCCATCATTACTTGCGTTTCACACTTAGTGTTCGTACTCACGTGACCTCGGCTCCCAAAAATACAGCAACTCTCCGTCTGAACTGTTCCTTTACCAGATTTATCAGTCTGAATACGAGCTCTACTTGCATTTCTCCAATTGTAGAAAGCAGAAGTCGTTGATTAGTTTACTCTCCCAGCATGCCCTTGTTTTCAGTCTGCACATGACGCCATGCTGGGCGTGTGCTGTGTTTCATCACAGAGAGGTGGAGCCTTAAAACGAGGACGCTTCGCTCGACTCATGCAGTTGATGAAGATGAGGCTGCCCTATCAGCTTTCCACTCTGGACTGGGACGCTCAGCATCTGACCAATCAGCAGCAGTGTTACTGCTACTGCGCCGGACCAGGAGAGTGAGTCAACATCTAGACATGTGATGAACGATTAAAAAAAAAAAAAGAAAGCCAATCAGGTTTAATATGCAAATTACAAGAAAAAACAAACAAACAAACAAACAAAGAAAAAATGGAGCCTTTTAGTCTGCTAGCATAGCATAGCATAGCATAGCGTACACAAGTGTACTGGTGACTCTGATTACTTAATTACACCATACAAGCAGACCAGTCTGCTAACGTTAATGTTGGAGCACACCTGTGTCCCCAGGGTGCTTTGTTCCCCAGTTAACACACATTAACACTAAAATACCTGAACTGAGAGCCCACTGTGCCCAATGCGCTCAAATCTAAATGTAGAGTAAAAGCGATGTTACGAACAGAAATGTTCTGGATTTGATAATCTACTGTAAAATAATCAACTAATGCGCTACTGTCTCAATGTAAACAAACACCTGCACCAATAAATATTAATTAGAACAGATAAACTGAATATTTTTACTGGGATTAGTTCATATTTTCAGTTTGGCTGAAATAGCAGCGCTGAAGTGGTATACACACTTGGACAAAATTGTTGGTAGCCTTCGGTCAATGAAAGAAAAACTCACAATGGTCACAGAAATAACTTTAATCTGACAAAAGTAATAATAAATAAGAATTCTATGAATGTTAACCAATGAAAAAGTCAGACATTGCTTTTCAATCATGCTTCAACAGAATTATAAAAAAAAAATAAACTCATGGAACAGGCCTGGACAAAAATGATGGTACCCCTAACTTAATAGTTTGTTGCACAACCTTTTGAGGCAATCACTGCAATCAAACGATTCCTGTAACTGTCACTGAGACTTCTGCGCCTCTCTGCAGGTATTTTGGCCCACTCCTCAAGAGCAAGCTGCTCCAGTTGTTTCCGGTTTGAAGGGTGTCTTTTCCAGACAGCATGTTTCAGTTCCTTCCAAAGATGCTCAATAGGATTGAGGTCAGGGCTCATAGAAGGCCACTTTAGAATAGTCCAATGTTTTCCTCTTAGCCATTCTTGGGTGTTTTTAGCTGTGTGTTTTGGGTCATTGTCCTGTTGCAAGACCCATGACCTGCGACTGAGACCCAGCTTTCTGACACTGGCCTGCACATTTCTCTCTAGAATCCCTTGATAGTCTTGAGATTTCATTGTACCCTGCACAGATTCAAGACACTCTGTGCCAGATGCAGCAAAGCAGCCCCAGAACATAACAGAGCCTCCTCCATGTTTCACAGTAGGGACAGTGTTCTTTTCTTCATATGCTTCATTTTTCTGTCTGTGAACATAGAGCTGATGTGCCTTGGCAAAAAAGTTCAATTTTTGTCTCATCTGTCCATAGGACATTCTCCCAGAAGCGTTGTGGCTTGTCAACATGTAGTTTGGCATATTCCAGTCTGGCTTTTTTATGATTTGTTTTCAACAATGGTGTCCTCCTTGGTCGTCTCCCATGTAGTCCACTTTGGCTCAAACAACGACGGATGGTGCGATCTGACACTGATGTTCCTTGAGCATAAAGTTCACCTTGGATCTCTTTAGAAGTCTTTCTGGGCTCTTTTGTTACCATTCGGATTATCCATCTCTTTGATTTGTCATGAATTTTCCTCGTGCGGCCACGTCCAGGGAGGTTGGCTACAGTCCCATGGATCCTAAATTTCTGAATAATATGTGCAACTGTAGTCACAGGAACATCTAGTGGTCTTATAGCCTTTACCTTTAACATGCTTGTCTATAATTTTCTTTCGAATCTCCTGAGACAACTCTTTCCTTCGCTTCCTCTGGTCCATGTTGAGTGTGGTACATACCATGTCACCAAACAACACAGTGACGACCTGGAGCCCTATATATAGACCCACTGACTGATTACAAGATTGTAGACACCTGTGATGCTAATTAGTGGACACACCTTGAATTAACATGTCGCTTTGGTCACATTATTTTCAGTATTTTCTAGGGGTACCATCATTTTTGTCCAGGCCTGTTCCATGAGTTTATTTTTATAAATAATTCTGTTGAAGCATGGTTGAAAAGCAATGTCTGACTTTCATTGGTTAACATTCATAGAATTTTTAAAAATTATTACTTTTGTCAGATTAAAGTTATTTCTGTGACCATTGTGAGTTTTTCTTTCATTGACCGAAGGGTACCAACAATTTTGTCCATGTGTGTAAGTGAATTTTAAGACAAATTTTTTTGTTTTAAGACGAAACCTCATCTTTATCCGATCCACTTTTTCCATTTTCCATTAAGATCCTCAACCTTACAGAATGTGATTTCTGTGTATTAATAAGTCAGACAGAGAGTTCTGCTTCCTGTACAGAAAGACAGACGGACATGTACTTGGGCTTCAACCTGAAATAATAATAAAAATATCACTGATTACATTAAAGATCGGCAGATTATTTTAAATAAAATGATGAAAACTAGTCGTATCCGTTTTGTTGTGTCATGAGGTGGAACTTGAAGATGCTGCAGTGTGGCAGTTGTGGCCAGTGGTTTCACGAAGCCTGCACTCAGTGCCTGACCAAACCTCTGCTCTACGGAGACAGGTTAGCATCGTGCTAGCATCATCATTAAACATGTGCACACTTTAAAATTTTTATTTATTTATTTTTAACATTTTACATTCTGATCTTTAGGTCTTTTTTTCTTTTTCTTTCAGATTTTATCACTTTCAGTGTTCAGTGTGTACGAGTGGACCAGAGACCATTCAGAGACTTCCAATGACCTGGTAAGCTCCTCTTCCTCAATCGTTCTTCTCCTGATATAAACGAACAAATCATCACTAACGTTTCCTTTTGTTTTGTTTGGTAAGTGTTACCGTTTTGTGATTTTGTTCCACGTATCCAGGGTAGATTTGGCTCATTTGGTGCTGTATCATCTGTCCCTGTGCTGCAAGAGGAAGTACTTTGATTTTGATCATGAAATAATGGCCTTCACCAACGAGAACTGGGATTCGTTGCTGTTGGGCACGGTAACGTCAACATGTCCAGCATACACGGATTATACACTAGATTTTCTCGCCCTATATGAGATGTTGGTTTTGTTGTTGTTGCCCCATGCTTAGGACATTACTGCATGCATAAGCCCACTGTCGGTTCCTGAGCTGATTATCACCAGCAGCTTCCCTCAATCACACACTGCTTCCGCGGCGTCTGCTTCTGATTGGCTCAAAAACGACTCACTCTGGAACGGGAGCTCACATGAGCCTCATGATCATTTCCCATCAACTTTTTTTTTTTTTTTTCCAGGTCTTATCCTGGTCCCACATAGTTATAATATCTGAATTTGTTTCATTAATTTTTTTTAAGTTACCAGTGTTGAGTGTAACACGTTACAAAGTAAAGCGTTAGAGTACTCAGATTACTTTTTTGATGTAAAATGTCTAACGCGTTCACTTTGCCATTCAAGTTACGTACTTACTTTTTAGTCATACTTAGCCATACTTAGTTACTTTTTAGTCATACTTAGCCATACTTAGTTACTTTTTAGTCATACTTAGTTACTTTTTAGCCATACTTAGTTACTTTTTAGTCATACTTAGCCATACTTAGTTACTTTTTAGTCATACTTAGCCATACTTAGTTACTTTTTAGCCATACTTAGTTACTTTTTAGTCATACTTAGCCATACTTAGTTACTTTTTAGTCATACTTAGCCATACTTAGTTACTTTTTAGTCATACTTAGTTACTTTTTAGTCATACTTAGCCATACTTAGTTACTTTTTAGTCATACTTAGCCACACTTAGTTACTTTTTAGTCATACTTAGCCATACTTAGTTACTTTTTAGTCATACTTAGCCACACTTAGTTACTTTTTAGTCATACTTAGCCACACTTAGTTACTTTTTAGTCTTAGTTACTTTTTAGTACTTAGTTACTTAGTTTAGTCATACTTAGCCACACTTAGTTACTTTTTAGTCATACTTAGCCATACTTACTTAGTTACTTTTTAGTCATACTTAGCGTAGTTACTTTTTAGTCCATACTTAGTTACTTTTTAGTCATACTTAGTACTTAGTTACTTTTTAGTCATACTTAGCCATACTTAGTTACTTTTTAGTCATACTTAGTTACTTTTTAGTCATACTTAGTTACTTTTTAGTCATACTTAGCCATACTTAGTTACTTTTTAATCATACTTAGCCACACTTAGTTACTTTTTAGTCATACTTAGCCATACTTAGTTACTTTTTAGCCATACTTAGTTACTTTTTAGTCATACTTAGCCATACTTAGTTACTTTTTAGTCATACTTAGCCACACTTAGTTACTTTTTAGTCATACTTAGCCATACTTAGTTACTTTTTAGTCATACTTAGTTACTTTTTAGCCATACTTATAGCCATACTTAGTTACTTTTAGTCATACTTAGTTTACTTTTTTAGTCATGTACTAGCCATACTTAGTTTACTTTTAGTTAATTAATTAGCCAACTTAGTTACTTTTTAGTCATACTTAGCCATACTTAGTTACTTTTTAGTCATACTTAGCCATACTTAGTTACTTTTTAGTCATACTTAGCCACACTTAGTTACTTTTTAGTCATACTTAGCCATACTTAGTTACTTTTTAGTCATACTTAGCCATACGTAGTTACTTTTTAGTCATACTTAGCCATACTTAGTTACTTTTTAGTCATACTTAGCCACACTTAGTTACTTTTTAGTCATACTTAGCCATACTTAGTTACTTTTTAGTCATACTTAGTTACTTTTTAGTCATACTTAGTTACTTTTTAGTCATACTTAGCCATACTTAGTTACTTTTTAATCATACTTAGCCACACTTAGTTACTTTTTAGTCATACTTAGCCATACTTAGTTACTTTTTAGTCATACTTAGCCATACGTAGTTACTTTTTAGTCATACTTAGCCATACGTAGTTACTTTTTAGCCATACTTAGTTACTTTTTAGTCATACTTAGCCATACTTAGTTACTTTTTAGTCATACTTAGCCATACGTAGTTACTTTTTAGTCATACTTAGCCATACGTAGTTACTTTTTATCCATACTTAGTTACTTTTTAGTCATACTTAGCCATACGTAGTTACTTTTTATCCATACTTAGCCATACGTAGTTACTTTTTATCCATACTTAGTTACTTTTTAGTCATACTTAGCCATACGTAGTTACTTTTTATCCATACTTAGTTACTTTTTAGTTACTTTTTAGTCATACTTAGCCATACTCAGTTACTTTTTAGTCATACTTAGCCACACTTAGTTACTTTTTAGTCATACTTAGCAATACTTAGTTACTTTTTCAAAAATGTTTTATGACATTATTCAGACAATTTATGTTATCCGTGAGCCAGACAGCAGTCATTCCCAATCCATTAGTGTGTGTGTGTGTGTGTGAGAAAGTCGTCCTAGAAGCCCCGCCCTCGATAACCTGCCCCCCTCTGTTATTCCTACTGTTATATTCCTATCTCTCACCTATGCGGTTTGACTATGTGAGGACCGACGCGCTGAACGATGGAAACCTAATCACAGCGCCGAAACTCGCGGTGAATCATGATGAACCGTACTTACAGCCACCGCGCGAAACCATGTAGGTGAGATAGGGGTATTACTGTAGTAGTGAACAGATTATGGGTCAAACTTCACTGAGTGATGATGGTAGATCAACTCTAAAGGTCTTGACCAAAACAACATGCAGGAGGAAGCACAAAGGAGTTTTCATTTTCTGCAGTGGAAAAGTACTCGAACTAGTAACTTTTATCAGAAAGTAACACGGTAATGTGTAACGGATTACTTTTTGAAGACAGTAATTTTGTACTGTAATTAGTTACTTTAAAAAGTAACGTCCCCCGACACTGAAAGTTACTCTGCAGTCAGAGGTGGGTAGAGGAGCCAAAAAATGCACTCAAGTAAGAGTAGCTGCACTTCAAAATAATATTACTCAATGTGTATTATAATCACAAAAAAAAAGACAGAATTTTTTAATCCCTGCCGCGACCCCTTGAAACTATTCCTCGACCCCCAGAGGGGTCGCGACCCCCTGTTTGAGAACCACTGCTGTAATGTATCTGTGACAAATAAAGACTTAACTACTTTTTTAAGCAGATGGACGGATAAATAGACAAACAAACAGACTGACAGATATATACTTTATTGATCCAGAAGTAAATTCCAACATCTAGTAGCAAAGATGGTAACATAATAAACATGAAAGACAACCATACAACAGCAGGGTTTCTAAGGTAAAAAAGAATATAGTATAAATTTAAGAATATACAGTATATGTTCAGTATATAAGAATATATATATATATATATATATATATATATATATATATATATATATATATATATAAAGAGAATGAAATGAAAAGTCAATGGTGCAAGATGGAGGGTGTGCAGGTCAATGCTACAATAACACATGATGAGTAGATAGATAGATAGATAAATAAATAAATAAATATGACTGTGAGCAGGGAGTGTGTTATAAGGTAGAGCAGCATGTTTAACACCATAATGAGGTGTCACATGTAACCCAACGTTATTCCCGGACCCAGGAACAGCGCATTTCCTGAGTCTGTCTGTAGAGCAGCTCTTTTCTGCTTGGCAAAAGACCCAGATTGGTGACTGGTGCTGGACATGACGGACAGCATTTTGTTCAAGGTTCTCCTCTCCAGCACAGCCAGTTCCAGCGAGTCCAGTTTAAAGCCGAGCACAGATTCTCATCTCCTGACCACCACGCTCAGTCGAGAGACTACGGCTCAGGAAGGGAATACTGGCCACCACTGATTGATAGAACATCTGCAGGAGCTTCTTGCAGATTCTAAAAAAGTCCAGTGTCCTTGGGAAGAACATCCAGCTGTGACTGGCTTCATGCGCTTCCCTTCTTACCCTGACACGCCCATCGCTCTGGGATAGGCTCAGTCTAGACTCATCAGGTCACATGACCTTTTTCCATTTCGCTCCAGAGTCCAGTCTTCGCAAACGTACGCCTTTTTTTTCCTGATGAGTCTCAACGATGAATACAGTACGTGGGTTTCTTATGGACAAACAGCTGTTTGGTCCGTGTAAGGTCTCACCACATGCAGATGCGCTTACTTTCACTATTGAACATAGCTCGGATTTCTACTTGCCTGATGCGGGTTGAATAGGTGCCTTTTCAACTTTTTTCCCCCCGCGGGAGCGTATTCCACAAACGTGAGCTACATTTAAATCGATTATCTTAAAAAGATTCCACTGCGAAACTGAGACTTTCTATATAATCTAATCTAAGTCTGGGTGAATCTCAGGCAGAAGCTTTTGGTTTAATTTATGTATATGTGACATTTTTCTCCGTCTTCTCAGTTGTCAGATACACCCAAGCAGGACCGCTGTCACAATCTGCTCAATGCTTTGAATTCCCACAAGGACAGGTGAGACGCTGCTTAATGGAAATGAAAATAAACTGACAGTATCGGTGCGGTTTTCTGCAGCCTCAAAAGCAAACAAGAATTCCCCGTGACGTGATTTAGACTCCAAACATGTCAGCCCTGCCGCTGTAAACATTTTAACTCTCATTAACTCTAAAGGTTCGTGTCGGGGAAAGAGATCAAGAAGAAGAAGTGTCTCTTTGGCCTACAAGTGCGAGCTCCGCCGCCGCTGTCATCCGATTCCTCGCCCCTCATCACCGAGCAGCCCATCAACATCACGCACCGCAAAAGGTCAGCGCAAAGGTCACGCTGGCCTCCTGTCTCACACACACTCACACATGCACGCGCACACACACTCACTCACACAAAACACACTGCAGTAGATCTCATTACGTTTGTATATGACACTATAACTTGGCGTGGGATTTCAATAATCAAATCTTAAATGTACATTGTGATAACAAGTTGAAATTTCAAGTGCAGTTTCAGTTAAATGCGTCAACATGAGCATGCTAAGTATGACATGAGGTGCCGCTGTATTATATTTATAATGAAACTTCAATAAAATCCTTCTTCCATATATATAAAGAGGGTTTTGGAAACATCTTTTGTTTGATATTGTTTCATATTGTTGTGGATCGCTACTCTTCAGTAGGATGTATCTGCATTTCCATATTTTCTTTGTTTTTATTTCTTTTTAAAATCGAGGTATTTTTTTTTTCTTTTCATTGCAAATCCAAAGGGGTGTAAACTTTTGCACAGCCATATTTATCGCTGGTCTTTTCTTTAACTTCTTTATAAAGAAGATACCTGATCAAAGTTCCTTAACAATGTGTTGACACGTGTGTCATCTGGTCCGCAGTCCGCTGTCACTGCCGTGCCAGAGACGACCGGTGGGCTCAGAGTCTCGCAAATCAAAGCGGCGCATCGCCGAGACACTTCAGCAGGTCAGCGCTTCTGTCCTGATCGTCCACCTACACTGGAAATGAGCTCCAGTCTTGATTCATTTTCTGTAACCGCAGCTCTGACAGTAGTGCAGCTGCAAATCACAGGTTTATATTAATATATTATTGTTTCTATAGTAACAGCTCATTCATATGGATTTGTGCAACACATGCTTCAAATAAGCAAGTGAAAATGTAGTTATCCTGTAAGGAGAACTGTGTTTATCTAATACTTGCTGTAATCGTGGTGCAATGTTAAAAATATTCTCTCAGCATGATAATAATAATAATAATAATAAAAATAATAATAATAATAATAAAAACAACAACGACAATAATAATTATAATAATAAAAACAATAATAATAATAGCGTAAATAATTTACTGCATGGTGGAATTTAGTACAGTATGTACTAGAGCACACTATTTAGTAGTTTAGCGTGCAGGGTGGGATTTAGTATCTGTTAGAGCACACTATTTAGTAGTTTAGTGTGCAAAGTGGGATTTAGTATCTATTAGAGCACACTATTTAGTAGTTTAGTGCACATTGTGGGATTTAGTATCTGTTAGAGCACACTATTTAGTAGTTTAGTGTGCAAAGTGGGATTTAGTATCTATTAGAGCACACTAGTAGTTTAGTGCGCAGGGTGGGATTTAGTATCTTTTAGAGCATACTGTTTAGTAGTTTAGTGCACAGGGTGGGATTTAGTATCTGTTAGAGCACACTATTTAGTAGTTTAGTGTGCAAAGTGGGATTTAGGATCTGTTAGAGCACATTATTTAGTAGTTTAGTGTGCAAAGTGGGATTTAGGATCTTTGAGAGCACACTATTTAGTAGTTTAGTGCACACGGTGGGATTTAGTATCTGTTAGAGCACACTATTTAGTAGTTTAGTGCACATGGTGGGACTTAGTATCTATTAGAGCACACTATTTAGTAGTTTAGTGCACACGGTGGGATTTAGTATCTGTTAGAGCACACTAGTAGTTTAGTGCGCAGGGTGGGATTTAGTATCTATTAGAGCACACTATTTAATAGTTTAGTGCACAGGGTGGGATTTAGTATCTATTAGAGCACACTATTTAATAGTTTAGTGCGCAGGGTGGGATTTAGTATCTATTAGAGCACACTAGTAGTTTAGTGCGCAGGGTGGGATTTAGTATCTTTTAGAGCATACTGTTTAGTAGTTTAGTGCACAGGGTGGGATTTAGTATCTGTTAGAGCACACTATTTAATAGTTTAGTGCGCAGGGTGGGATTTAGTATCTATTAGAGCATACTGTTTAGTAGTTTAGTGCACAGGGTGGGATTTAGTATCTGTTAGAGCACACTATTTAATAGTTTAGTGCGCAGGGTGGGATTTAGTATCTGTTAGAGCACACTATTTAGTAGTTTAGTGCACAGGGTGGGATTTAGTATCTATTAGAGCACACTATTTAGTAGTTTAGTGTGCAGGGTGGGATTTAGTATCTATTAGAGCACATTATTTAATAGTTTAGTGCGCAGGGTGGGATTTAGTATCTGTTAGAGCACACTATTTTGTAGTTTAGTGTGCAAAGTGGGATTTAGGATCTTTGAGAGCACACTAGTAGTTTAGTGCGCAGGGTGGGATTTAGTATCTTTTAGAGCATACTGTTTAGTAGTTTAGTGCACAGGGTGGGGTTTAGTATCTGTTAGAGCACACTATTTAGTAGTTTAGTGTGCAAAGTGGGATTTAGTATCTGTTAGAGCACACTATTTAGTAGTTTAGTGCACATGGTGGGACTTAGTATCTATTAGAGCATACTATTTAGTAGTTTAGTGCACAGGGTGGGATTTAGTATCTGTTAGAGCACACTATTTTGTAGTTTAGTGTGCAAAGTGGGATTTAGTATCTATTAGAGCACACTAGTAGTTTAGTGCGCAGGGTGGGATTTAGTATCTTTTAGAGCATACTATTTAGTAGTTTAGTGCACAGGGTGGGATTTAGTATCTATTAGAGCACACTATTTAGTAGTTTAGTACGCAGCGTGGGATTTAGTATCTATTAGAGCACACTATTTAATAGTTTAGTGCACTGGGTGGGATTTAGTATCTGTTAGAGCACACTATTTTGTAGTTTAGTGCACAGGGTGGGATTTAGTATCTATTAGAGCACACTATTTAGTAGTTTAGTGCACACGGTGGGATTTAGTATCTGTTAGAGCACACTATTTAATAGTTTAGTGCGCAGGGTGGGATTTAGTATCTGTTAGAGCACACTATTTAGTAGTTTAGTGCACAGGGTGGGATTTAGTATCTGTTAGAGCACACTATTTAGTAGTTTAGTGTGCAAAGTGGGACTTAGGATCTTTGAGAGCACACTATTTAGTAGTTTAGTGCGCAGGGTGGGATTTAGTATCTATTAGAGCACACTATTTAGTAGTTTAGTGCACAGGGTGAGATTTAGTATCTTTTAGAGCATACTATTTAGTAGTTTAGTGCACACGGTGGGATTTAGGATCTTTGAGAGCACACTATTTAGTAGTTTAGTGCACACGGTGGGATTTAGTATCTGTTAGAGCACACTATTTAGTAGTTTAGTGCGCAGGGTGGGATTTAGTATCTATTAGAGCACATTATTTAATAGTTTAGTGCGCAGGGTGGGATTTAGTATCTATTAGAGCACACTATTTAGTAGTTTAGTGCACAGGGTGGGATTTAGTATCTATTAGAGCACACTATTTAGTAGTTTAGTGCACAGGGTGGGATTTAGTATCTATTAGAGCACACTATTTAGTAGTTTAGTGCACAGGGTGGGATTTAGTATCTGTTAGAGCACACTATTTAATAGTTTAGTGCGCAGGGTGGGATTTAGTATCTGTTAGAGCACACTATTTAGTAGTTTAGTGCACAGGGTGGGATTTAGTATCTGTTAGAGCACACTATTTAGTAGTTTAGTGTGCAAAGTGGGATTTAGTATCTATTAGAGCACACTAGTAGTTTAGTGCGCAGGGTGGGATTTAGTATCTATTAGAGCACACTATTTAGTAGTTTAGTGCACTGGGTGGGATTTAGTATCTGTTACAGCACACTATTTTGTAGTTTAGTGCACAGGGTGGGATTTAGTATCTTTTAGAGCATACTATTTAGTAGTTTAGTGCACAGGGTGGGATTTAGTATCTGTTAGAGCATACTATTTAGTAGTTTAGTGTGCAAAGTGGGATTTAGGACCTTTTAGAGCACACTATTTAGTAGTTTAGTGCACAGGGTGGGATTTAGTATCTGTTACAGCACACTATTTTGTAGTTTAGTGCACAGGGTGGGATTTAGTGTCTGTTAGAGCACACTATTTAGTAGTTTAGTGCACAGGGTGGGATTTAGTATCTATTAGAGCACACTATTTAGTAGTTTAGTGCACAGGGTGGGATTTAGTATCTGTTAGAGCACACTATTTAATAGTTTAGTGCGCAGGGTGGGATTTAGTATCTGTTAGAGCACACTATTTTGTAGTTTAGTGCACAGGGTGGGATTTAGTGTCTGTTAGAGCACACTATTTAGTAGTTTAGTGTGCAAAGTGGGATTTAGTATCTATTAGAGCACACTAGTAGTTTAGTGCGCAGGGTGGGATTTAGTATCTTTTAGAGTATACTATTTAGTAGTTTAGTGCACAGGGTGGGATTTAGTATCTATTAGAGCACACTATTTAGTAGTTTAGTGCACTGGGTGGGATTTAGTATCTGTTAGAGCACACTATTTTGTAGTTTAGTGCACAGGGTGGGATTTAGTATCTTTTAGAGCATACTATTTAGTAGTTTAGTGCACTGGGTGGGATTTAGTATCTGTTAGAGCACACTATTTAATAGTTTAGTGCACAGGGTGGGATTTAGTATCTGTTAGAGCACACTATTTAATAGTTTAGTGCGCAGGGTGGGATTTAGTATGTGTTAGAGCACACTATTTAGTAGTTTAGTGCACAGGGTGGGATTTAGTATCTATTAGAGCACACTATTTAGTAGTTTAGTGCACAGGGTGGGATTTAGTATCTATTAGAGCACACTATTTAGTAGTTTAGTGCACAGGGTGGGATTTAATATCTGTTAGAGCACACTATTTAATAGTTTAGTGCGCAGGGTGGGATTTAGAATCTGCTAGAGCACACTATTTAGTAGTTTAGTGCACAGGGTGGGATTTAGTATCTATTAGAGCACATTATTTAATAGTTTAGTGCGCAGGGTGGGATTTAGTATCTATTAGAGCACACTATTTAGTAGTTTAGTGCACAGGGTGGGATGTAGTATCTGTTAGAGCACATTATTTAATAGTTTAGTGCGCAGGGTGGGATTTAGTATCTATTAGAGCACACTATTTAGTAGTTTAGTGCACAGGGTGGGATTTAGTATCTATTAGAGCACACTATTTAGTAGTTTAGTGTGCAGGATGGGATTTAGTATCTATTAGAGCACACTAATTAGTAGTTTAGTGTGCAGGGTGGGATTTAGTATCTATTAGAGCACACTAGTAGTTTAGTGCGCAGGGTGGGATTTGGTATCTTTTAGAGCACACTATTTAGTAGTTTAGTGCACAGGGTGGGATTTAGTATCTATTAGAGCACACTATTTAGTAGTTTAGTGCACTGGGTGGGATTTAGTATCTGTTAGAGCACACTATTTTGTAGTTTAGTGCACAGGGTGGGATTTAGTATCTGTTAGAGCATACTATTTAGTAGTTTAGTGTGCAAAGTGGGATTTAGGACCTTTTAGAGCACACTATTTAGTAGTTTAGTGCACAGGGTGGGATTTAGTATCTGTTAGAGCATACTATTTAGTAGTTTAGTGCACAGGGTGGGATTTAGTATCTATTAGAGCACACTATTTAGTAGTTTAGTGCACTGGGTGGGATTTAGTATCTGTTACAGCACACTATTTTGTAGTTTAGTGCACAGGGTGGGATTTAGTATCTTTTAGAGCATACTATTTAGTAGTTTAGTGCACAGGGTGGGATTTAGTATCTGTTAGAGCATACTATTTAGTAGTTTAGTGTGCAAAGTGGGATTTAGGACCTTTTAGAGCACACTATTTAGTAGTTTAGTGCACAGGGTGGGATTTAGTATCTATTAGAGCACACTATTTAGTAGTTTAGTGCGCAGGGTGAGATTTAGTATCTATTAGAGCACACTATTTAGTAGTTTAGTGCACAGGGTGGGATTTAGTATCTGTTAGAGCACACTATTTAATAGTTTAGTGCGCAGGGTGGGATTTAGTATCTGTTAGAGCACACTATTTTGTAGTTTAGTGCACAGGGTGGGATTTAGTGTCTGTTAGAGCACACTATTTAGTAGTTTAGTGTGCAAAGTGGGATTTAGTATCTATTAGAGCACACTAGTAGTTTAGTGCGCAGGGTGGGATTTAGTATCTTTTAGAGTATACTATTTAGTAGTTTAGTGCACAGGGTGGGATTTAGTATCTATTAGAGCACACTATTTAGTAGTTTAGTGCACTGGGTGGGATTTAGTATCTGTTAGAGCACACTATTTTGTAGTTTAGTGCACAGGGTGGGATTTAGTATCTTTTAGAGCATACTATTTAGTAGTTTAGTGCACTGGGTGGGATTTAGTATCTGTTAGAGCACACTATTTAATAGTTTAGTGCACAGGGTGGGATTTAGTATCTGTTAGAGCACACTATTTAATAGTTTAGTGCGCAGGGTGGGATTTAGTATGTGTTAGAGCACACTATTTAGTAGTTTAGTGCACAGGGTGGGATTTAGTATCTATTAGAGCACACTATTTAGTAGTTTAGTGCACAGGGTGGGATTTAGTATCTATTAGAGCACACTATTTAATAGTTTAGTGCACAGGGTGGGATTTAGTATCTGTTAGAGCACACTATTTAATAGTTTAGTGCACAGGGTGGGATTTAGTATCTGTTAGAGCATACTATTTAGTAGTTTAGTGTGCAAAGTGGGATTTAGGACCTTTTAGAGCACACTATTTAGTAGTTTAGAGCACACGGTGGGATTTAGTATCTGTTAGAGCACACTATTTAGTAGTTTAGTGCGCAGGGTGGGATTTAGTATCTTTTAGAGCATACTATTTAGTAGTTTAGTGTGCAGGGTGGGATTTAGTATCTATTAGAGCACATTATTTAATAGTTTAGTGCACAGGGTGGGATTTAGTATCTGTTAGAGCACACCATTTAGTAGTTTAGTGTGCAGGGTGGGATTTAGTATCTATTAGAGCACACTAATTAGTAGTTTAGTGTGCAGGGTGGGATTTAGTATCTATTAGAGCACACTATTTAGTAGTTTAGTGCACAGGGTGGGATTTAGTATCTATTAGAGCACACTATTTAGTAGTTTAGTGTGTAAAGTGGGATTTAGGATTTTTAGAGCACACTTTTTAGTAGTTTAGTGTGCAGGGTGGGATTTAGTATCTATTAGAGCACACTATTTAGTAGTTTAGTGTGCAAAGTGGGACTTAGGATCTATTAGAGCATACTATTTAGTAGTTTAGTGTGCAAAGTGGGACTTAGGATCTTTGAGAGCATACTATTTAGTAGTTTAGTGTGCAAAGTGGGATTTAGGATCTTTGAGAGCGCACTGTTTAGTAGTTTAGTGCGCAGGGTGGGATTTAGTATCTATTCGAGCACACTATTTAGTAGTTTAGTGCGCAGGGTGGGATTTAGCTGTGGATTTAGTATCTATTAGACCACACTATTTAGTAGTTTAGTGCACAGGGTGGGATTTAGTATCTATTAGAGCACACTATTTAGTAGTTTAGTGCGCAGGGTGAGATTTAGTATCTATTAGAGCACACTATTTAGTAGTTTAGTGCGCAGGGTGAGATTTAGTATCTATTAGAGCACACTATTTAGTAGTTTAGTGTGCAAAGTGGGATTTAGGATCTTTGAGAGCACACTATTTAGTAGTTTAGTGTGCAAAGTGGGATTTAGGATCTTTGAGAGCACACTATTTAGTAGTTTAGTGCGCAGGGTGGGATTTAGTATCTATTCGAGCACACTATTTAGTACTTTAGTGCGCAGGGTGGGATTTAGCTGTGGATTTATTATCTATTAGAGCGTATCTGTGCATTTGTAACAAATCTGGGATTTATTCCAGACCTTCTTTACAGTGATATATAGTTTGATTGATATGTACTTCAGACTGGTGGTGCACAGACAGTTTCAAAGTGGTGGTCCGTGTTTTTAGCACCAGGTTCACAGAACAGTTAAATAATCTGCATGGACAGGAGACAGGAAGGTGAGCCACCATACCATATCTGTTCATCAGCAACAATCCATATTCTGTGTGGTATGTAATACAAAAACCCTTGACTTTGATGACTTCTTATCTGCCCGCGTGTCGGTGGAGATGCTGCATCATGCTGCTATTGTCAAACGAATTTTGAGGAAAGGAAACGCACCGAAGAGAAAATGTCACCATTTGGACTCTGCATGAGTGCTGAACAACTTACGACAAGCTCGAACACATTGAAGATCGCCAACCGCGCACACGCTTTCAGCTCTGTTTAAAAGATCCATGACTTATCAAGCGTCTCAGTCTTATCTAATCAGCAAGATTAGATTCTTTTTTTAATCCATATCATTGTGTTTGAAATCATACACTGGCTGCACACAAAAGTAAGGCTGGATTAGCTTCCTGGCTCATAGTCGTTTTCCTGTGCTCCTTTAGTCATTTTCAGGGATTAGCAAACATTTCAAACGATGTGAAGATCAGTATGAACAATCATTTTGTCCACTTATATCTAATTAAATAACAGTAATAAAATAGATAAAGTCGCTGTAAATTTGCTTTGGTAAGTTGAGAGCTTGTACCTTCTACATTCTACAATGTAGTATTAGCAACGTAGCAATGTATTAGCATAGATTTATAGTTAAGTTACATTCTCATCCTTTTTTCGTGGTTTAAATATGAATTATCGAGGATTTTTGGAAAGACATCTTATTTTCTTTAAGGTACAATAGCTATCAAGTAGCTTGACTTAAAAAGTTAGCTTTTCTATGCTAGCTAACAGTCAGCTTACTTGCACTGTAGTGTTCACAGTCATGTTTGGGCTAAAGTATGATTTAAATACAACAAAAAACATAAACATATTACAAAAGCCTTTGATACACTTGAATTTATTGAAAGGAAACATTACAGTACAGTACTAATGTAGCTAACTTGCTAGCCTCTATTACGTTTCTCATTAGCTAACTGCGAGCAGAGTAATGATAGCATAAGCTCTGTGGTGGATTAAGAAAAAAAAAAAAAAAAGGAAAAAGTTATTCTGACTGCTTTGTCTCATCTCCAGCCATGTCCACCAGCTAACCAGATCAATCTAGTGCCCTGCTGTCACGGCTGTGTGAACGGCGCGAGCGTCTACAACTCCCGGAAATCCGAGGAGGAATTAGCGCTGGGGTTGGTATTGATGATCAGTCAGTTAGATTGAGAGCATTTCTCAATCTAAAAAAAAAAAAAATAAATAAGCTAAATAAATGTTGTATCCCGAGATCTCGTGACAATGTGCAGGATATTTTGTTTAGTTACTGATTTGATTCAATTTGATGTGGAGACCTGAATCAATCTTTAAACGCTAATCATAAATGGTGGGAGATCTTGAAGTGTTTTGTTTCTTTTTACAACCAGGTCACCTCCTAAGAGAATGTTCTCTCTGTATCACCCGTCGTATAACGGATCTCAGGGTCTGCCTCGAACGCTGCATCACTACAGGTCTGTGATGGTTTGATTTCATTCTTGTCGTGTCTCCGCCCCCCGGAATGTCATAAACTTGTTTCCTGATTGTGTATCTGTTTTAAAATTCTTGAGTAGTTTGTCTAGGTCAACCTTGTGGTATCGCATAAAAGGATTTACAACGTTAGCATTGTCTCAGGCGTCACGTCAAGCCCTCAGGCCATTCATAAAAGGTGCTGACTTCAAGGCCTGTAATTACGACGTGAACACGCTTAACACCACCACAACTTCGTAATTACTACTTGGGAACAATGAGCGCTGACGTTTGGAGCTCGATGCTGTGTCAGTAGTGAAAAGTCACAACGGCGCCCAATATGAACGTGACGTTGGTAGGATTTAAGTGATAATTTTGCATGTGTCTTTCCCTTGAGTGAAGCGGAATAATCTTCGTGTCATTGGTGACACAAAAAATAAACACGTTGTCTTATGCCATCCATTTTACAGACCAAAATCTGTTAAATCTTAAAATCTGTCATACTCAATACCTCCAAACTCATACATCTGAGAAGAACTTAGACCAGCATCTGCTACAGTGCACTTTCTTATTAATCTGTTTTGGCAGCTCTAGATTTTTTTTCTTTTTTTTTTTAAATGTAATTAAGTTATACAGGGATTTCCAGTATCCTTCATCTGTAAGTAAACTTTTAACATTTCAGAAAAAGTGCAGAATGACATCATAGCCTGTTATTATGTAAGTACAGCAGATGGTGGGCTAAGGGTGGAGAAAAACAAACGAACACATGACATGGACAAATGACAAAGTGATGTGAAACCAAGGGGCAACCTCATCATCGTCTCATCGTCTGTACTGTTTTATTGTGTGTACAGGGTCATGGTGGGCCTGGAGTCTATCCCAGGAGACTTAGGGTATGAGTTCTGGGACACGCTGGACAGGACACACACACACATTCGCCCACACACACACACTTATTCACACACTATAGGCCAATTTGGGAACACCAGTTAGCCGAATCTGCATGTCTTTGGACTGTGGGAGGAAACCGGAGGAAACCCACCACATCACACAGACCTGAGCTCTCGAGCTGAATCAAAACGAACCCACCGAGGAGGTGCAAGGTGACAGTGCTAACCACTAAGCCACCTCCAGCCAACAAGGCCGTGCCAAAACGTGCAGTCCCTCGAATGTCCACTGGGTGCTGGCTCCAAAAATGAGTCAATGCACAATTCACAACAGAAATAAACAATAAATGTTCACAGCCTGGTACAAAAAAAAATAGATAGTTTAGATAGATTTCCCATTCATGACAACTGGCAACAAAAATTAGCCTAGGTAAATTTTACTCCTGCTGGAATATGGGAATGACGTCTCGTGCATATTATTATTATTTTTTGGTCACAGAAACAACTGAAAACAACAACAATAACATGTGATCATGTGAATCTGTGCTATTTCTTTGACTATGTGACCCATTTTCAAATTTTTTTGCCCAGTCATGTTTGAGTAGTCGATTAAAATCAACTAAAATGTCGCCTGGCACCTCCAGAGTCCGGGTTCGATTCCCGGCCAGGCTCGATTCCCATCTCTGTGTGTATGGAATTTGCATGTCCTCCCCGTGCTTGGTGGGTTTCCTCCAGGTACTCTGGTTTCCTCCCACAGTCCAAAGACATACAGATTAGGCTCACTGGCATTCCCAAATTGGCCTTGTAGGATAGGCTGGAGGCCCTCCATGACCCTGAATACAGGATTAAGCCATATAGATGATGAGTGAGTGATATTGCTTATTTAGTCCTGAAAAAAATACATCGCTTTATACTGCACAATCTTGAGCCATTTTGTTGTTCATCTTTCGGCTGCTCCCGTCAAGGGGTCGCCACAGCGGACCATCCAGTCCGCACACAAGCTTGGCACAGGTTTTACGCCAGATGCCTTTCCTGACGCAGCCCTCCCATTTTGTTCGGTCTTGGGACCGGCACTGTACTGCAGGGGCTGGGGTTTGGCCTCTGGCTGAGAATCAAACCCGGAGCCTTCCGCATGGTAGACAAGACACCTACCACTGAGCCACCAGTGTCCTTTAAGCCATATACAGTGGAACCTTGGATTACGAGCATAATTCGTTCCGGAAGCAAACTCGTATTCCAAAACACTCGTAAACCAAATCGTAAACCTTCCCATAAGAAATAATGAAAACTCAAATAATTTGTTCCACAGCCCAAAAAAATAAATACAGAAAAATAATGAATACAATATATAAACTAAAAATAAAACAAATTAACCTGCACTTTACCTTTAAAAAAAGTGAAAAAAAATCCCAACAGATAAGTGTTTCCAATTGTGCGCGCAGGCGCCATGTATTTGTGTGTGTGTGTGTGTGTGTGTGTGTGTGTGTGTGTGTGTGTGTGGAATTAGCCCTTTCCCTTACCTCATCTTACACAGGAAAAATCCTCCTCCCTCTCCCGACCTCGCTTTTTAAGTTTAACAACAAACACACACACAACGGAAACGCTGTTTTAACGGGAAAAAAAGAAATCTCTCTAATGACACTCGCGTGAGCGCAGACTAACGGAATCACTGCTGTAAAGTAAAAAAACAAAAAAACAAGTGAACCAGCACCTTAACTTTGAAAAGAATCGTGACAGAGCAGAGTTTCTGTGTAGAGCAGTGTGTGTGTCTGTGTGAAGCCGGGGAGTGGGGGTGTAAAGGCGAGAGAGTGTGTGTGTGTGTGTGTGTCGGTGTGTGTGTGTGTCGGTTTCAAAAAACTCGGCACTCGTAAACCAAGACTCATTTAAACCAAGTCAAAATTTTTTTTAAATCTTTGCTCGTCTTGTGGAACACTCGTAAACCGAGTTACTCGCAATCCGAGGTTCCACTGTATAAAAAAACAGCAAAACAAATAATGTTATTTATGTAATAAAGCTCTAAAATGCTCTGAGCTTTAATGGCTACATCATAAAGTTATGCATTAGGTCGCTAGCTTGTTTGTGCTATATGAGTTCGGTCATTCCACCCATTAATGCCCATTTAAGGACTAACCGGTAGCTTCTGCCACGAAGGTGATGACCAGAGCTCCCACAGCCCAAAACCACACTTCAGAAAACCTACGGGTGACATCATGGAGGGTTTGTCCGGTTTGTTTTACAGTGTCTGTGGTTGAAACTTAATGAGTGAAGATAAGGAATACTTAGATAATATTGAGTACATAGTGGAACGTATTTAATGATTAATATTGCTATTACGTTGCAATGGAGGCAAACAATCTTTAATAACCAATTGAGTTATTTAATACTAATTAAGTACTCCTCATTTTTATAATAACAGTAGCAGAATATGTCTGAAATGTTCGGTAAAGGGTGCACATACAGTACTTTTGGCCATATAGTGTGCTGTATCTTACAATTTCTTCAAATGAGGTTTAAGCCATCAGAGCTATTTGTTTTTATAATACAGTGATCATGAAAATGCATTTTTAAATTTTATAATATTATATTTTTTCCCACAGTGCCGAGGACCCTTGTCGGCTTCCCGCGCCCTGTCTCCCCTTCTCCATGTCATCCAGTCAGCCACCAGGGCAGAGGTTTGAACAATGCCCATCTCTGTTCCTGCGCGACGTCGCCCCCTACCCCAACGGAGTGAGCTTGGAAGGGCACACGGCAGCGCGAGGCTGGGGTGGAGGCGAGGCCGTGAGGATCCTGGCCAGACGCATCACGCCGGACGGAAAGGTCCAGTACCTGGTGGAGTGGGGAAATGTCCGAGTTTATTAGAAAGGAAACACGGGGAAACTGCAGATGTTACAGCCGGATCCAGGTGGAGGCTGGACAGCAACTTGGTTCTGTCAGATTAAGCTGTCAGAAATCGTCCCTCCCTCCTTTCCACGGTGTCTCCTATACTTTCGAATACTGTTAGAAAACACCTTTAGAATGCCTTGAACTTTACTATCCTGATTTGTATCCTATATAATATAACAGATACTGTATATTCATGCTAACGACATGTCTCTCTCATGCTAATGAGATTTATTTTGTCCAAAAACAGAGAATTAAGATTCTAAGTTTCTAAATTATGACGGGCGTTCAAGTCAAACCGGGACTTGTGATGAGATTTCTGATGAATGAAGGCGTGAAAGTGTTTGACATTTACAGAAGACTTACACAAGCACAGGACGGTGATGAGCCTCTTACCCGCAGAAAAACTTTTGAGCGGTGCCAACATTTTAAAGAAGGCTGAACGACGATCCCGGGCGAGGTGGCTCAGGATCCACTGTGAAACATTTAGCCAGTGGAACGCCTGATCCTTAAAAAAAAAAACGACAGCTTGCGGAAGAGACACATCGCGTCTGCGGGAACTGGAAACACAATCATTCACCAACGCCACTTGCACATTACAGGAACTCGGCTGGGAGCTATCGCCACACCCTCCCCCGTACAGTCCTGACCTTGCGCCAAGCCATTCCCACACGTTTGAGCCGTTAAAGGAGGAACTCATCCTGTGTTTCAGAGACGGCTCGGGTGCACCGAGAAAACCTTCTACCTTGACGGTGTCCAAGCACTAGTGAAACACTGGGATAAGTCCGTAAGTGTAGCAAAAGTCCCGGTTTGACTCGAACACCAGTAAGCCAGTATTTGTGACAATACCGCAAGGTTACAGAAAGGCATCCTGGATCAATTCTCATGATATAAGTTACAATGATTTACCTCTTATTATGCAATTTTATTTTTATATAATTGATGATGAGTTTATTTTGCACATCTCGAGATCATCTGGAACGCCCGGTAGCACTCCGCTTTTATTCTCTGTTATTCAGATCTATTATTTTGGTGTTAGATACAGTAAGTATATGTTTATAGATGCGCATATTAGAACTGCACTATTTTGTTTGAGATCAGGTTCATGGTGAGGAACAGCGGATGTTAAACATTTTTACGGTAAATGCATAAGAATTTTATGACTGAAACTTTTCTCTGATGTTTTAAAGCCCCAAAATAACCAGGACGAATAAAATTACAGGACAGATTCATGTCATTGTTTTATCTCAAGCCTTTAAGTAAAAATTGTTAAATAATTTATTACTTTGGTTTTTATATATAATTTCCATAAATATGTGTACTAAATACAATTAGTCAGTGTTTTTTCTTCTTCTTTTTCTTAAAATTACTTTAAAGGTGTTAGTTACTGATGACTAGTGCTGAATTTGTACTTTTTTCAATAACTTTCATTTGGAGTTTAAGTAGCTTTATATAGTTTTTTTAATTTATTTAATGTCAACTTTAGTGATTTTATTAATAGAACTTTGACCATATGTAGTTAATAAACATTTTTTTATTAAAAAGAAGTAGCTGTATATAGTTAATTATTTTTTATTACTAATTTATTATTAATTTGATCATTTTTCATTGTATAATTTATATATTTTTATTTGTATTTATTATGTTTGATTTAAATGAACACATAAGCTTAATTCACATAATAATTTAAGTGTATTATTTATTTCCTTATTTATTTATTTATTTATTTATTTAAATGATTTTATGCTGCAACATGCCTGAATATTTCCTCACTAAATATTTCCTTAGAAATGTTTCGAAACAGATCAGGAATGTAGAAAGTATTAACGTCAAAGCTTGAGGAACCACAGATTGTCGACAAAATAACAGGAAACTGAACGCTGAGTCGAGTGTGAGGAAGAACAGATCATCATTAGTAGATCAAATTAATGTTTTTCCGTTTCGTTTTTTTTTTTTTTTTTTTTTTTAAATCGTGATAAATGTGTGAAATATTTTAATGCCACAGACAAAAAAAAAAAAAAAATCAATTCAGGGTAAACTCAAGGAACAAAACTAGTGGACTGTACTTTTTTCCTTACTTATTCATTTTGGTTTGAAGTGTGTACAGTACTGTGTACAGGTTGATGTAACAATGTAATAAAAAAAGGCTCATCACATTGTAGGAGGAATCGAAACGAGTAGCCGTTCCTCATCCGACTCCTCTGTCCGTCCCCTCCCTGGGACTGTTCAGAGATCTTTGTGAAGTAAACAGCTGTGAAGAATAAAAAGAACTGAAAACAGTATAATGTGTTTGCATCATTTTATGTGTGAGGATTAAATCAGGGGCAGAACACAGACACAGCTGGGTTGCTACGGTTGGGCCCTCGGGTAAGGCCTTCAACGCCCCTCTGTTAAAAGCCCAAATGAAACAGACGGAGGGCTCGATGTCAGGCTAGCAACCTGGATCTGTAGGAGTCTCTGTTGTTATAGAAAATATTATTAAAGCTCTGGGTTACTGATCCGAAGGTTGTGGGTTTAAGCCCCAGCACTGCCAGGTTGCCATTGCTGAGCCCAACTGCTCCAGGGGGCGCTGTACCCTGGCTGATCATTTAAATGTAATTGAAGGCACGGAGGAGATAAAAGTTCAATTAGAGCATTATATAACTTAACTTCCGAGTCTGGAAACAACACAGTGGTTAAGGTTTAGAAGATCTCAGGTTCAAATCTCATGACTTCAAGTTGGACCCTTGAGCAAGTCTTTCAACTACTCACATGTATAATGAAACACAAAAATAAGTCACTCTGGATAAGGGCATCTGCTGAATGTAACTTCAGGTTTGGATGTTGAACATGAAAAGGTTAAATGAATCTGGGAGTGACCTAATCAACAACAGGAAATGATGCCCATATAAGGAAAGTAGAGGCGGAAACAACACGAAGGTGGACAGTGTGTGAAGGTTCTGTATTTGTGATTTAATCAAGAACTGGTATAACAGGAAATGAACATGAACAGGAAATGATGACCGTAAACAAAGCATCTAAAGCTTCTGGATCGGACGATAAGAAGGCAGTGAAATTGCAGGACGGACAGGAAATCAAAACAGAAGCTTCTGCAAATTACTGGCGGGTCTGGGGAACAAACGGAGGCTCCCCTACGGTGGCGCGTACCATTTCCTGATTGTTGATGCAGTTTAAAATGACCATTGCATTGAAAAACACACTGGACATCCTGCTCGTGCGTCGGTGACTGGACGGCATGTTGCAGTGCTGTGCAGAGAGAAAGCCTCTGTAATCTCTCCTTCTACTGATTGTGCCACTGACGTATTGAGTCTTTATCGATATTTGTCTCAGGTCTTAGCCTTATTTCACTAACGAGCTCGTCTCCTTAGCTTAATGAAAAATGTCAAGTTCGTGAAATTTGTGGTGCTCGGCGGAGCCGGATTCACACATTTTTGCTCAGTGACGTCTGAAATGAAGATCACTGCTTTAAAGGAATTTCTCTGTAGTGCATTGAGGGAAAAACAGTATTTCAAACTCGATATCCCTTAATTATCCCTCAAATCTCAAGAGGCACAGATACGTGCGGCATCACAGCATACTGTAGACTGTCATTGACGATAAAATATATATATATATGCTTATATGCCAGGTAGAACAAGAATTCTAATTCCTTTTATAAAGGGTAAATTTGACCACGCCCGGAATATTTGAATAATGTTGCAAAAATGTAGAACTCTCAAAGTGAGAGTATTATTATTTTTCTTTTGGTCACAGAAACAACCGAAAACCACAATAAAAACACGCGGTCGTGTGTATCTGTGCTATTACCTTGACTATGTGACCTATTTATTTATTTATTTATTTATTTATTTATTTATTGCTCAGTCATGTTTGTATAGTCGGTTAAAAAGAAATTACGTTCATTATATTGCCTTCGTCATGCTGAAACCTTTCTCTGATGTTTGTCAATTTGACCCGGAAATTTCAACCTCCGGAAAATTATCATAATTAAAATTGTTACCCAAGTTTATGTATAAAAGTCACTGAATATGAAGCAAAAAAACAAAAAACAAACAAAAAAAAACATTTCAATCATTTATTTTGAGACTTTATACATTGAATGGAGTCAAAATGAGCCCAAAGATAACAGGAGGGTTAAAGCCCAAAAATAACCGGAACAAATAAAATTAGAGCACAAATTATTCATGTCATTCGTGTTATCTAAACCCTTTAAGTAATTTTTAAAAAATCTTTATTTTGGTTTTTAAATATTAGTTCCATAAATATGTTTACTAAATAAAATTAAACAGTGTTTTTTTTTTATCTTAAATTACTTTGAACATACTGTAACAGTTACCACACTAGTGCTGAATTTTTACCTTTTAAAATTGAATTTCAATCAATTTCATTTGTAGTTTAAGTAGTTTTGTATCGTATTTTTAATTTGATTTATTAATATAGGTTTGACTATATGTAGTAAATAAACTTTTTTGTTATTAAAAATAAGTAGTTGTATACAGTATAGTTAGTATTTCGTATATTAATCTATCATTAATTTGATCATTTTCTATTATATTTTTTTATTTGTATTTATTAGTGTTTATTCAAGTGATCACATAAGCTTAATTCATGCAATAATTTAAGATATATAAAAAAAAATGGCACTCTATACTGCCAGTACAGTAAAAGTGTAAAAATTAGGGTCACTTCAATTTAAGGAGCCACATCTGAATCAGTTGATGAGGTTTTTAAGTGGGATCAATTGTGGCTCATAATTTAAGGATCAGCTCAGATACTACTGTGGGATTAACTATATAAAAAAATACATCCACGGTGTTTCAACATTGGATAAATTTCCATAAGAATAACTTTCCATCCATCCATCCATCCATCCATTGAGGAACTGGGGAGGTCAGTGGTGACCATTGCAGGTTAGGCTAATTAGCGCTCCCAAATTGCCTGCAGTGTGTCAATGAGTGTGTGTGTGTGTGTGTGTGTGTGTGATTGATTGGCACCCCATCAAGGGTGTACCCCACCAAGTCTCCTGGGATAGGTTCCAGGCCCCTGTAAAGTGATATAGACGATGAGTGAGTGAGAGTAATGAAGTAAAATTGGATTTATTTATCCTGCAATACATAGTAGAGACCAGCAGATGGCAGCCATGTCCATCCACCGGAAGCTTGTCCACTGATGGAAGTCCAAGCCAAAGGAATATTATTGTATTTCAGCTTGGACCTCCTTATGGAGCATTTATAAAGGATATTAAGTCAGAATTAAGTCATTTAGCAGACGTGGCAGTGCTGTGTGTGGGTTTAAATAAACATATCAACGCTATAAAGGGGGGAAACTGTCCCCTAGGCTGCACTGAGCGCCATCTTGGCTGCGGTTGCCATGGCAGTGAGCCTCAGCTTCTGGGTGTGTGTGGTGGGCCACCAGGAGTTGGCTCGGCTGAGGGTTTTGTGCATGTGTGTGTGTGTGTGTGTGTGTGTGTGTGTGTGTGCATGTACAGTATGCATGTCTAAAATATAAAAGCAACACTGCTGCATTTTGTGTCTGTGTATAATCAGTGCAAAATGTATTGGCACCCCTCCTACCCTCACCCTCATCAGTGAAAAGGAAGAACCAGTGAAGAGAAGGTTTTTCTCAGTACAGCACTAACAGGCTGGTCAAAGCTGCTGATATAAATATAATGCAAGGCTTTATGCCATGATAACTTGCAGGATCTCGCTGTTCTTAATGCTTTTATTTTCCTTTAACTCCTTGAGAAGGCTTTCCAAGGTTGTGTGTGAAGTCAAGGCTTTACAGGATCACCCGGATCTATTATTTGGCTCGGTGCCTCTTAAAGCATTCGTTTTATGTTTAATGATCCGGGAAGACTGTAATATCTGGGAAATGGTCACTCGGACGCATGCTACAAGACTAAAATGTGATAAGTAGCACCAGTCAAACATGCTTTATTTTACCTGAATCCAACTTTTAAAAAAATGAATAAATACCACTGTGATGCATTATACACAGGCTGTCCCAAGAAATTTTACATCATTTTGTAGTCTAACAACATAGACAAGTCTCGCTCAAATGATCTCAAATTATAACAGGATGTGTAACTACTAACTACAAGTTTAATGTTTTACATTTAATTCTGTGTTGCTATGCAACAGAAACTTGAAGACGAGGAGTTCAAAAAGTGTCTTGCTTTCAGTGATGAGGCCACATTTCATACGAATGGCAAAATCAACAAGCATAATGTTGGCATTTTTGAGAAAATCCCCGTGCCACAGTCGAGCACATGAGGGCCTCGCCGCCAGCGAATGTGCCGGAGCTGAACTACTGACCTGATATGTGGTGCGCATATTGAACATTTGTGAAGCTTTGTGAAATCAGTTATAAAATCTATTTCCGTATTTCTGTATATGTCGCATACGTCTAGAACATGTAATTACTCCGATATTCATATTTCAAATGATGTCAATTTTTTTGGGACACCCTGTATAAGCGGAATAAACAACTTTAGGATAGACAAGACAATAACCGTGGCAGGTTAAAAACCTTTTTTTTTTTTTAAAGAAAAATTCTTTACTCATATCTCTTGAAATGTTGCAGAGATCTAACAAACAAAAAAGCCCATTTTTCCTCACTTTTTTTTTTTTTGAGGTGAATTTTTTTTCCATCAAATTCTTTTCTACTCATGTCCCTCAGCAGTTTATTATTATTATTATTATTATTATTCCTTACTCCACTAGAGGAATCTTTTTCTCCGGCCATTATTAAAGCATGAACGTGTCGCTGAACAATCGTGTCCCTGTCGGTCCAGCGTAGTATCCTGAGATTGACGCTCGTGCCATAGTGTTCGCGTGCGTGTGTAAGCGCGTGCGTGCGTGCGCGTGTGTGGGTGCGCACGCGGGGGAGCGCGCGCAGAGAATGGAGCTCGCGCTGTTCTAACGCCTTCAAACCGCGGTGTGAGAGAAAGGAAAGCGGAGAAGAAGAAGAAGAAGAGGAGGAGGAGAGAGAGGAGGAAAGAGAGAGGGGGGACATGTAGTGCATTTAGATTGAACCACACTGCAAAAGGAGGAAAAAAAAACAGATAGGAAGATAGATGGATAGATAGACTACAAGCTCGCGCTCATTCCTCCGCCCCCTTTCTCTCTCTCTCTCTCTCTCGACCACTCTCCGCGCGTGCCACTATTTATTTCTGATGCACATTTTTTTCATTTTTTCTTCTCTCTCTCTCTCTCTCTCTCTCTCTCTCTCTTTTCCTTTCCTCCATGCTCTGGAATATGATGATCTGAAACACACGCCTGTGTGTATCATCCCTCACATTTCCACCCCCGGAATTATCCATCACTCTGCGTCGGCGCGCGAGACACCATGAGCGGATTGATGATGTTGTTATTATTACTATTATTATTATTATTATTATTATTTTGTCATTTCTGCGCGATCGTCTCTTCCTGCCAGTGCTGAGGGAGGATCTTTTTTAGCATGCGGAGGATTTGAGGAGCGCGAGCAAGGTCCAACACTGATGGAACATGTCCTATGTTCCCTTTCAAGGTAAGCTGTCCACCATCTCCGCACCGCATCCAGGCTTCCTCCTCCTCCACCTCCTCCATCCCTCCATCTGCCGCTCGCCAGTGCCGCTGAATGCCGATCCACAGATAGCGTGACGTTCTGTAGCGGTGCATGCATCCAAGTCGCGGGTCCTGCTAGCGGCTTAGCACCGAGATCACAGCGGTGCGTCTGTCAGCGCTGCACATCTGGATCAGACCGTTCCCCCCGGGGGGTATGGGTTAGCTGCTGCACTAATTCACATCTGGATTGGAAAAAATTAAAAAAGTCTTTATCATCAAAGTCTTCATCCGAAAGGAGTCTCGTCTCATCACTCCTCTCTTCTTTTCTTCTCCTCTTCTCTTCTCTTCTCTTCTCATTACTCCTCTTTTCTTCTCCTCTCTTCTCATCTCTTCTCATCACCTCTCTTCTGAGAGGATACAGAAGAAAAGAAGAGAAACAAAGTGAAGTAATTACTTTGTTTCTCTTCTTTTCTTCTGTATCCTCTCATTTGTCTTTTTTCATTTCGTTTGTCCCGTGGTCTTCTCTTCTCTTCACTCATATTTTTTAAATGACTTGTTTGTCTTCCGTTTTCTTCTATTCTGTTATTTTTCTTCTCTCTTCTTTTCTCTCCTTTTAAAAAACAATTCCTGCTCCCTTTTTCCTATCTGTTCTCCTCCTTCTTGTTTTTCCCTCTTTTCTTTTCTCACACTCCTTTTCTTTACTCTTCTGCTTTATACGTTTTTTTTTTCTTGTCTTTCTTACTGGTCTTTCTTCTCTTTTTTACTCACACTTACTTCCTCCTCTGTTCTTTTTTTCCTTATCACTCTTTGTCACATTATTTTCTCATTTTTTCTGATCTTGTTGCGTTCTCCTTTTCCCTCTATTTTATTGCCTTATTTCTTCTCTTCATTCATGTTTTTTTTTTTTTGCTTTTCTTTCTCTGTTTTAAAATGCACCGTGCACTCAGAGGCCATAACGTGCTTGTGTGTGCGTGTATGTGTGTGTGCCTGTGCGTGAGGGTATGTGTGTATGTCTGCACTCATATCCATTTGCTGCAGCAGTTTACCCATAAGCACTTTCAGCTCCATCACGTCCTCACACGGAGGGAAACAGTGGACAGGTTAATGAACTCCTCCGATGACAGAGAGGAAAGAAACTCTAAACAAATCAACATCGCAATGACGTTTCTGTTACTTGGGGAGACGCGGAGAGCTTTCAGAAGCTCGTGAAGCGA
The DNA here is from genome assembly GCA_013621035.1 of Clarias magur. Taxonomy (NCBI): domain Eukaryota; kingdom Metazoa; phylum Chordata; class Actinopteri; order Siluriformes; family Clariidae; genus Clarias; species Clarias magur. Next base: position 966,087 of record QNUK01000204.1, read on the forward strand.
GAGTTTGGTGTGTGTGTTGACTTCAATCCTGCACTGTTTCAGATGGTTGTGTAACAGCACTTCTATTTCCAGATTCGGTGATTCATTCTGGGAAATTTATTATCCGACAGAGTGAATAAAAACGAGCACAAGACTGCATGCAAAACCGTGTGTGTGTGTGTGTGTGTGTGTGTGTGTGTGTTGCGGTTACATGGATTCTGGAGTAAATGTGTGGAAGTCAGCTTATCTATAACGTGTCGTGTAATATTTCTTAAAATCTACCCCACAGTGCAAGACAGGAAATTACAGATGTGCTACATCATTATTCTGACTCATGTAATATCTCATGATTTCACCTTAATTATTGTTATTTTAGGTCAATTATTGTGTTAGCGTTATCATATCTGAGTTTCATTACAGCTAATTCATTAAATACTAATGTAGAGCAATAATAACTGTCACTCCATTTACTGTTTCTCAGATAATATTTAAGTCTAATATTTGCTTTATTCAGATTAATTTGATGTACGGTATATAGTGTACATATAAGTTTAATAACCGATTATTGATGGATTAAAAAAATACTTGAGACCCAAATCGGTGGAACTCTCTAATAATCCCAGTAATATCGCCTTCAGCCCGCAGTCCAGAGTCTGAGTGAGAAACACCTGAACATCACGTGCTGCTTCCCGCTTTCATGGTGGGAAAATATTTCATTCTCCACATCGCAGGAGCGGATTTATTTCACTTCTGTTTGATGTCAAGCTGAATTTAAAGCAACGGCCGAGACATTTTAGTCGTGATTTGTTTCTCTCGTAAAAAACCCGTGTAAATGTTATAGTCTGCCATTTCCAGTGCTGTTCTCTTTTCTGGAGGAGTTTTTTATTAAAAAAAAAAATGTTCACGCTGTGCTGAAAAGGCCAGTGTCGTCGATGTTCGGCTCCCAGTTCGGTTGTAGTAATAACAGTTTGCATGTTAATTAGAAAATAAACAAACAAACAAACAAACAATGGGAGTAATAATGACCCTGCCAGTTTGATAATGCCAGATATTCCAAACTGGAATAAGAACAACTGGATGACAACAAATCATTTATTTCCTAAGAAGTAAAATGGAAATTTTACTGTGACTGACAGATACAGATTAAATATCAACATCCATCCTTTCTTGATAAGACACAGAGGCCACACCTCTAACAGCAACTAATAGACACACTGGCCACACCTCCTTCACAGGGACTGATGGACACTGAGGCCACACCTCCTTCACAGAGACTGATAGACACAGAGGCCACACCTCCCTCACAGAGACTGATAGACACAGAGGCCACACCTCCCTCACAGAGACTGATAGACACAGAGGCCACACCTCCTTCACAGAGACTGAGACACAGAGGCCACACCTCCCTCACAGAGACTGATAGACACAGAGGCCACACTTCCTTCACAGAGACTGATAGACACAGAGGCCACACTTCCTTCACAGAGACTGAGACACAGAGGCCACACCTCCCTCACAGAGACTGATAGACACAGAGGCCACACCTCCCTCACAGAGACTGATAGACACAGAGGCCACACTTCCTACACAGAGACTGATAGACACAGAGGCCACACTTCCTACACAGAGACTGATAGACACAGAGGCCACACCTCCCTCACAGAGACTGATAGACACAGAGGCCACACCTCCCTCACAGAGACTGATAGACACAGAGGCCACACTTCCTACACAGAGACTGATAGACACAGAGGCCACACCTCCTTCACAGAGACTGATAGACACAGAGGCCACACCTCCCTCACAGAGACTGATAGACACAGAGGCCACACCTCCTTCACAGAGACTGATAGACACAGAGGCCACACTTCCTACACAGAGACTGATAGACACAGAGGCCACACCTCCCTCACAGAGACTGATAGACACAGAGGCCACACTTCCTTCACAGAGACTGATAGACACAGAGGCCACACTTCCTACACAGAGACTGATAGACACAGAGGCCACACTTCCTTCACAGTGACTGATAGACACAGAGGCCACACTTCCTTCACAGAGACTGATAGACACAGAGGCCACACCTCCTTCACAGAGACTGAGACACAGAGGCCACACCTCCCTCACAGAGACTGATAGACACAGAGGCCACACCTCCCTCACAAAGACTGATAGACACAGAGGCCACACCTCCCTCACAGAGACTGATAGACACAGAGGCCACACCTCCCTCACAGAGACTGATAGACACAGAGGCCACACCTCCCTCACAGAGACTGATAGACACAGAGGCCACACCTCCCTCACAGAGACTGATAGACACAGAGGCCACACCTCCCTCACAGAGACTGATAGACACAGAGGCCACACTTCCTTCACAGAGACTGATAGACACAGAGGCCACACCTCCCTCACAGAGACTGATAGACACAGAGGCCACACCTCCCTCACAGAGACTGATAGACACAGAGGCCACACCTCCCTCACAGAGACTGATAGACACAGAGGCCACACCTCCTTCACAGAGACTGATAGACACAGAGGCCACACCTCCCTCACAGAGACTGATAGACACAGAGGCCACACCTCCCTCACAGAGACTGATAGACACAGAGGCCACACCTCCTCACAGAGACTGATAGACACAGAGGCCACACCTCCCTCACAGAGACTGATAGACACAGAGGCCACACCTCCCTCACAGAGACTGATAGACACAGAGGCCACACCTCCCTCACAGAGACTGATAGACACAGAGGCCACACCTCCTTCACAGAGACTGATAGACACAGAGGCCACACCTCCTTCACAGAGACTGATAGACACAGAGGCCACACCTCCTTCACAGAGACTGATAGACACAGAGGCCACACCTCCCTCACAGACTGATAGACTGATAGACACAGAGGCCACACCTCCCTCACAGAGACTGATAGACACAGAGGCCACACCTCCCTCACAGAGACTGATAGACACAGAGGCCACACCTCCCTCACAGAGACTGATAGACACAGAGGCCACACCTCCCTCACAGAGACTGATAGACACAGAGGCCACACCTCCCTCACAGAGACTGATAGACACAGAGGCCACACCTCCTTCACAGAGACTGATAGACACAGAGGCCACACCTCCTTCACAGAGACTGAGACACAGAGGCCACACCTCCTTCACAGAGACTGATAGACACAGAGGCCACACCTCCCTCACAGAGACTGATAGACACAGAGGCCACACCTCCCTCACAGTGACTGATAGACACTGAGGCCACACCTCCTTCACAGAGACTGATAGACACAGAGGCCACACCTCCTTCACAGAGACTGATAGACACAGAGGCCACACCTCCTTCACAGAGACTGATAGACACAGAGGCCACACCTCCCTCACAGAGACTGATAGACACAGAGGCCACACTTCCCTCACAGAGACTGATAGACACAGAGGCCACACCTCCCTCACAGAGACTGATAGACACAGAGGCCACACCTCCCTCACAGAGACTGATAGACACAGAGGCCACACCTCCCTCACAGAGACTGATAGACACAGAGGCCACACCTCCTTCACAGAGACTGATAGACACAGAGGCCACACCTCCCTCACAGAGACTGATAGACACAGAGGCCACACCTCCCTCACAGAGACTGATAGACACAGAGGCCACACCTCCCTCACAGAGACTGATAGACACAGAGGCCACACCTCCCTCACAGAGACTGATAGACACAGAGGCCACACCTCCTTCACAGAGACTGATAGACACAGAGGCCACACCTCCCTCACAGAGACTGATAGACACAGAGGCCACACCTCCTTCACAGAGACTGATAGACACAGAGGCCACACTCCCTCACAGAGACTGATAGACACAGAGGCCACACCTTCCTTCACAGAGACTGATAGACACAGAGGCCACACCTCCCTCACAGTGACTGATAGACACAGAGGCCACACCTCCCTCACAGAGACTGATAGACACAGAGGCCACACCTCCCTCACAGAGACTGATAGACACAGAGGCCACACCTCCCTCACAGAGACTGAGACACAGAGGCCACACCTCCTTCACAGAGACTGATAGACACAGAGGCCACACCTCCCTCACAGAGACTGATAGACACAGAGGCCACACCTCCCTCACAGAGACTGATAGACACAGAGGCCACACCTCCTTCACAGAGACTGAGACACAGAGGCCACACCTCCTTCACAGAGACTGATAGACACAGAGGCCACACCTCCCTCACAGAGACTGATAGACACAGAGGCCACACCTCCCTCACAGTGACTGATAGACACTGAGGCCACACCTCCTTCACAGAGACTGATAGACACAGAGGCCACACCTCCCTCACAGAGACTGATAGACACAGAGGCCACACTTCCTTCACAGAGACTGATAGACACAGAGGCCACACCTCCCTCACAGTGACTGATAGACACAGAGGCCACACCTCCCTCACAGAGACTGATAGACACAGAGGCCACACCTCCCTCACAGAGACTGATAGACACAGAGGCCACACCTCCCTCACAGAGACTGATAGACACAGAGGCCACACCTCCCTCACAGAGACTGATAGACACAGAGGCCACACCTCCCTCACAGAGACTGATAGACACAGAGGCCACACCTCCTTCACAGAGACTGATAGACACAGAGGCCACACCTCCTTCACAGAGACTGATAGACACAGAGGCCACACCTCCTTCACAGAGACTGATAGACACAGAGGCCACACCTCCTTCACAGAGACTGATAGACACAGAGGCCACACCTCCCTCACAGTGACTGATAGACACAGAGGCCACACCTCCCTCACAGAGACTGATAGACACAGAGGCCACACCTCCCTCACAGAGACTGATAGACACAGAGGCCACACCTCCCTCACAGAGACTGATAGACACAGAGGCCACACCTCCTTCACAGAGACTGATAGACACAGAGACTGATTCACAGAGACTGATAGACACAGAGGCCACACCTCCCTCACAGAGACTGATAGACACAGAGGCCACACCTCCCTCACAGAGACTGATAGACACAGAGGCCACACCTCCCTCACAGAGACTGATAGACACAGAGGCCACACTTCCTTCACAGAGACTGAGACACAGAGGCCACACCTCCCTCACAGAGACTGATAGACACAGAGGCCACACCTCCCTCACAGAGACTGATAGACACAGAGGCCACACCTCCCTCACAGAGACTGATAGACACAGAGGCCACACCTCCCTCACAGAGACTGATAGACACAGAGGCCACACCTCCCTCACAGAGACTGATAGACACAGAGGCCACACCTCCCTCACAGAGACTGATAGACACAGAGGCCACACCTCCCTCACAGAGACTGATAGACACAGAGGCCACACCTCCCTCACAGAGACTGATAGACACAGAGGCCACACCTCCCTCACAGAGACTGATAGACACAGAGGCCACACCTCCCTCACAGAGACTGATAGACACAGAGGCCACACTTCCTTCACAGAGACTGATAGACACAGAGGCCACACCTCCCTCACAGAGACTGATAGACACAGAGGCCACACCTCCTTCACAGAGACTGACAGACACAGAGGCCACACCTCCCACACAGATACTGATGGACACTGAGGTGACTTTTTCCAGCTAAATAAATAATGTGGAAATAATATTAAATAAAATCCCTTTCTGGTGTATGTACTGTATGTATATATTATATAAATTTGTATGTGTCTATAAAATCCTGATTTAAACAACAAAACCTAAATACACTAACCATTAACCTGTGCAGGAAAAAACCCAAATAATGTAACACAGGTTAAGAAAAAGTAAAGTACATTTTATCTTTTACAATTAAACAGCTTAAACAGGAATAGAATAAAGAGCGTCCCTGTATTCATGGCTTCTAAGCCGCAGCATTATCACAGGCGATTATGATGTGTTTACGGCTGAAACTCTTTTTGTGATGGCAATAAAAACTACAGTAAATGGCTGAGCCCCAGCCAACCGTCTATTATACGTTTCCCTCTCGTTACATTGTAACAGTTACAGTTCTTTAAAAACTCTGTAATAAAAAAAGAAAATGCTCGTTCATTTTCAGTGGTCACTCTCGCCACACGGCCGCGAAGTCAGCGAGAGCTTCACTGCCCTTTATGTGTGCACATTTGTCTCTCATTAGCATATTCATGAGCCAGGGCAATGGTCTTGAAGGCATGGCTGCATGGTCCAGAGCTTATTCTGCAGTTTCTTCAGCACACACACACACACACACACACACACCCATGAACATTATCTGTCTTATTTGAACTTATTTGTCCTGTTTAAGGAAGTCATTGTCATTCTTTCCCCTGTGTCTTTGCTATAATTCTACATCAGGAATAATCAGGTGGTTTATTTAAAAAAAAAAAAGATTAAGATTACTTACACTATATATTCATTTCATTCTTGTTTTGGATCACACTTTGCAAATAAGTCACGGTTAGGGACGTTACAGTATTGCGCAAAAGTCTCGATCCTCCCCTCGACTTCTTCACATTAAATCAAATTAAAGGAAAGAAACAGGAACTAATGTTTCACTCGCGAGAGTAAAACAGGCTAACTGCCTTCATACAACAATTTAAAAACTGCTTGTTTATGTAACAACCTCAGCAGCAACCTCATTTCCCCTCTGGAAGCCTGGAGAATTATTCCTCAGGACTACATTAAGAATACAAGAACATCTGGCTCATATGTTGTAAGCCACAGTTTGGGATGTATATCGGGTTTAAAGTTACCGGCCATGGCATACATCGGTTAGAAGTCACAGTTTGGGATGTACTGTACTGTACTGTATGTTGGGTTTGAAGTCACGGTCTGGGACGTACATCACGTTTAAAGTCACAGTTTGGGATGTGCATTGGGTTCGAAGCCACGCTTCCTGTATGTTTAAGAATACATTTGTAGTAACAGCAAATAGCATGGAGTAAGAATATTAGGAGCAATATTGCAAACATTATTTCTTTATACATCATTCATCAGAGGTAGCCGTCTAATATTTATTAATTAACAAATGACAAACACAGAGGCCGTTCATTTTCCAGGTCAACAATGACGTAATTCTGACCGCCATATTACTGAGAGCACTCTGGAATGTTTTGACTTAAAACGTTTTTTTTAAATTCTCCCGTTGTGTTTCTGAGCATACAGCGCAAAGATACAAAAAATCCAGTTGGTAGAATTCTCTAAGGAGAATCTGATTAGAGATCATAGTGTAGTTAAATGTTTAAAAGATACTTGCAGAAGGCAATAATAATAATCTTATCATGAGTGCGTGTGTGCGTGAACACAAACATTGTTTTATTACTTTGCTGTTTAGCATTAATTAAAAGTTCTTCTCAGAGCTCCTTTAGAGTCCAGCCATTTTCCAAGCAGAAGTTCTCCTCTTGTACTGGAATAGCTTGTAGCGCTGATCCGCGAGGAGCTGAAACAGCCTTCTGAGTGCGATACGCTTAAAGCTCCTTTGACAGCAGGATGTTTGATCTGCGTTTCCGGTTCGTTTCAGGCAGAAGGTCAAATCTTCAATGACGCCTGGCCTGTACAGATAACCGCCACGTTTTTCGATAACTTCATAGAATACAGTTTGATTTTCTATAACGAAGTACTATACAGTATATTATCGAAACGAAAGCAAAATAGCATTGACAGGTTAGGAAAAGTTACATTTGATCCAGTTATGGTGTTTGCTTAAAGTGACAGAAACTCAGGGCATAACGCACCATGATGCACCAGAATAGTGTAGCACATCATATTGCGTAATTTCATGTTGCACAATGTTGTACAGTATAATGTGCATTAGCGTAGTATTGTATAATTAAGCAATATCACACACGTAGATGTGCTGTTGTGCCGAATATAAGCACGGCTGTGACTGTCGTAGGCACGAGGGCGCACAGTTCATAGAACAACAGCTTTACAAACACCAGATTAGTATTGATTTGTTTGTTTACAGTATTTAACCAGTTATTTTGCTCCGCCAGCACATATCCCCTCATGAGTGGCGAAACTAACGAACCGCGACTGGCGGAGGTGGCGACTGACAGTTAGCGACCGACAGATGTGGAATTAACTGCGGTGAAACTAGTTATAAATTCATACAGGTACATTAACATTTATATATATATATATATATATTCCCACCTATTTGGGGGTCAAAAACTCAGGTTGGAATCTTCTGCCATTAGGATGGCCGGAGCTTTCAGGGGCCCTCACACGAGAGTTTGCTGCCTAGCTCTTACACGCTTGCATGTATACACACAAAACCCGGTACACATTTAGAGCTCATGGAGCCAAACAACTTTCGTACTGCATGTCATGGAATCAACTCAACAGGAAGTCAGTTATTTTTGGTCCGTTTTTTGGAGCAGCGTGCTTGGGCCCACTCATCGCTGCTTGCAACTACTGTATATTTACTCTTTAGAATATCAGCTCAGTTAACTACCGAGTTCCCAACTAGCATTAAATGGAACGCTAGTTTGCTATGTAGGGTGTACAATCCCTTGTAGCACCAAGTAGCACCCTTGATCAGGCGTTAGGGAACAATTTGGGATTCAGCCTTGTTGTTACAGTAGAAACTACTTAGCATGTAGCTGTAAATAAAAGAACACGGACGGTTCAGAGGCGATTCAGAACGTCAGACTCAGAGGCGATTACTGCGGAGACGCGAGGCGTGTTGTTTAAGACGACATAACGTTGTCAGATGTGTGCTGTTGCTGAAAGCGCTTCTGCGACTGGGTGTGAATGTGGGTGTGGTCAGGCAGCCGCTCTCTCCTCAGTACTGCGGACCGTACAGACCGATTCTCACCCACGCCGAGACACGCAGTCAGTGTCATTCAATGCTATCAGGAGACCTGCGACGCGGCGTGATACGTATAATTAAACACGTTTGTGGAACGCCTCTCGCTTAAAACAGATTGCTCGGCTGGAACGTATAAATGCCGTATAATATCGCATAAAATATTGCATTGTATCATATATTATAGCTTTTATAGCGTATTGTATTGCGTTATATAATATCACATCATGTTGTATCTTATAATATTGTATCAAATCATAGAGTCTCTAATTCAGTGCTATCATCAGATATTGAAGCACTTCAATATGACTTATGATTTTAAATCATACCATACAGTATAATATTGCTTTGTGTCATATTCTGTTGTATTTTATTATATAAAAATGTATCTTTCATATGGAATCATATTGTATAGTAATTTACTGTAAAATGTTGTATCAATTCCCCTCAGATCGAACTCCAAATAACAACATTTTGCCTCATGAATTAAAATGTAATTAAATAAAATCGTACCGTATTTAATCGTATCATGTGGAAGCCGGAGGGTTACACCTCTAGTCTACGGTAGTGTTCTACTTAAGTCATGCTTTATAACACCTCCTTTAAACAATCTCTTCTGATCACTGTCCACAAATGTATACTGACATTAATAAATGTTTATGCTTTTCCAGCTGCTTATGAGATGGACGATGACATGAGCCCTGAGTCAGGTGACATACGCATGACACTTGTCAGCCTAATTAAAGCTGCATAACACTTTACTACAGACAAATGTAGGATCTTTATGATCAAGGTTATGTAATGATAAATGCATGCCTTAGTAACGCCACACTGTAAACCCTAATGCTCAAAGTAATGAAACACATCGAGTACGGTTAACTTAAATAATTACAGTTAGTTCAAATGAATAGACCTTGATGAGGATTTAGAACTTTTTGGTATTTACGAGTTTGTAGAAACGACACTTTTCAAGTTAGCTGAACAAATTCGATATTTTAAGTAACTGTAACTGTCACCTTAAAGTTCCACCAAATTAAAATCTTTCAGACTAGCGATTGTGTGCCTGACGTCATCAGGGCAATAGGACACTGGCGGCTCAGTGGGAGGGGTTTCGTCTGCCGTGTGAAAGGCCCGGGTTCGATTCCCAACAACTGGTTGAAGTGTCTGTCTCAAGCCCAGATAAAATGGGAGGGTCGAGTCAGGAAGGGCGTCTGGTGTAAAACCCGTGCCGAGCTCGTGTGCGGACCGGATCGTCCAACAACACCTTATTTGATTTGCAACAAATTCAACAAACTCAAAAATTGATAGCTCTGTTTACTTAAAATTGGAAACATCATTACTTAAAGAACTGATGTAACTGATTACCTCAATTTTTTCGAGTTTTGCCAACTTATTCGGGTTTACAGTGCAGAGTTGCGCTGGTGAGTCTTTTGTTTGAACGTTTTAAATGATTTGTCTTCTAGCTGTAACCTTATGTAAAGCCACCCTGGCTGCTACATAAATGAGAAATGTCATGACTTTAAGACATAAATACGATAAAATATTATATACACAGGGCTTTGATATGGTGTTATATATATATATATATATATATATATATATATTTTTTTTTTTTTTTTAACATTTTATAATAGGACTGATAAAAATTAAGGCAACACTATAATTAATTAATGATATAATAATAATAATAATGATAATGATAATGTAATTCATTATATAATTAATTAATTACACGATAAACATGAAACAATTACTGGAAAATATTTCCATAAGTGTTATGAGTGCTTAATGAGATGTGTGTATATATTTTGGCCCTTCAGGAAATGAGTTTATTTGTTGATTACACTGTATGCTTTGAGGAAGACTGTATTATGACTTTGTAATGACGGGGTTGTGTGTATATTGTCTTTGACTGGATTACAGTTTGTGGGTTTGACATGTCATGTTACTGTTATGAAACAGCCAGAGCTACCGACTCAGTCTTAACCCAAGAAACGTACAGTATATACATAACAGAATAGAATAGAATAGAATAAATACTTATAAAGCTTTGTGTCAGTTGTCATGAAATGCTTACGTACGTAGATATTTAATAAAATCCGATACTCACTCATCGTCTACACCGCTTGCTCCTGCATACAGGGGACTGGAGCCTATCCCAGGAGACTTAGGGCACAAAGTGCGATATATCCTGGACGGGGGTGCCACTCCATCGCACGGCACACATACACACACTCATACGTTCAGTCACACACTACGAGTAATTTGGGGACATCCAATTAGCCTAATCTGCCTGTCTTTGGCATGTCTGTGGGAGGAAACCAGAGTACCTGGAAGAAACCCAGCAAGATTGTTGGGCCCTTGAGCAAGGCCCTTAACCCTGTCTGTTCCAGGGGCGCTGTACCATGGCGACCCTGCGCTCTGACCCCAGTTACACTGGGATATGCGAAGAAGGAATTTCACTGTGCTGTAATGTATATGTGACAAAATAAAGGCTTTACTTTACTTTACTTTAAGCACGGGGAGAACATGCAAACTCCCTGAACACAGACCAAGACCAGGTGGGAATCGAACCCAAATCCTGGAGGTGCAAGGCAGCAGTGCTAACCACTACATCACCGTCATTTCCTGAAACTTGACTCACTGTGTCTATAATTCTGGTGCTTTCATATATCTTCTTTAATAAAAGCACACTCGTTGCGATCCAGACCTCGGCAAAATACCTTGAACACTTTTCATTAGCTTGTATGCAGCAGGTTTGGAATTTCTTCGGCGTGTCCAATTAGATGCCGATACTGCAGCTCATGAAATAATTGCTTAGAAATGAATGGAAATGATTATTAAATCGCATCAGCGCGGCCTGGAGAAGGGTAAATGTTTTTGACTGATGGAAAATATTGCTTGCTTAAGAGTCCCGTGGCTGCAGCTTCCCTTCTTTTCTAGTCTTTTCGTCAGCCAGTGTGAGGATGTAAAAGCGATTCTAATACGCCGGGACCCGTTGTCTTCGTTCACGCTCATAAAACTCTTCAAGGCAGCACAGTTTTGTCTGGATTTAATGCTTGCTTCAGTTGTTATTTCGTTCTGCATACATTATTCTCACTGGTTTCAGTACATCCGTAAACATACCATTCCCTCTGTTCTTACTTTCTGTCCTAACCCAGGCTCTGCACAAAGTCTTCTTGGACCTCGGCCTGGTTCTGTTCTGGCTGCCATGCCCGAGTGATCAGATTTTGTGACTAATCTAGTTGAGTAGACAAGGGATTGTGCATTGAAACTGATACGGATGAGGTCAACATTATGACCAGCCGCCTAAGATTGAGTAGGTTTATGACAGCTTTTGCCACCGACCCGTACTGACCTGTGTGTTCTGACACCTTTCTATCAGAACCAGCATGAACCTTTTCAGCAGTTTGTGCTACACTAGGTCTTCTATTGGATCGGACTACACGGGCCAGCCTTCACTCCCCATGTGCATCATTAAGTCTTGACCACCCATGACCCTGTCACCAGTTCACTGGTTTTCCTTCTGTGGATCACTTTTGATATGTTCTGACCACTGGAAACCAGGAACCAACCAGTTTTGGAGTTGGTCTGACCCAGTCCTCTAGGCATCACAATCAGGCCCTGGTCAAATTCACTCAAATCCTTACACTTTCCCATTTTTTCCTACAACTTCAGGAAAAAAGGTTACTGTACATTACTGCCAATCCCACCCACTTCCATGTGCCATTGTAATGAGATATTTTAATAGTACAAGATCTACTGTGACAAGAGTCAAATTTTGATGTCTAGATGACTGGGGATCGGGATGTTCTTGGTCTGCAGTGGTCAGGATTTACATACAGTACCAAAAGTGGTCCAAAGAGGGAAGACCAGTGAACCGACGACAGGGACATGGGTGGCTAAGGCTTACCGATGCACATGGGGAGTGAAGGCTGGCCCGTGTGGTCCAAACCAACAGAAGAGCTTGGCGGAAGGAGGGGGGATTTTGGAAAAGGTTCAATTTCAATTCAATTTCAATTAAATTTTGATACCAGGTTTATTGCAGTTCTTTAGATATGGCCAGTGAACGTTTAGAATATTTAAAAGAGGATGTAGTAAGAAAGAAGGAACCCTTAGCCTCATTTTGATCCAGGAATTCCCTGCTACCCCTAAAAAACCTTCGCCAGTAGGGTGGATATACTGTATAGTGCAGAAATACATGTGTTTTTATGACAGCTGGATTAACCAGCTTATGTAATGTTCATTAAAGTGTTTTTAAACAGTGCTTAGGATACAGGGTCACGGGTGGGGGGGTGGGGGGGCTTGGAGCCTATCCCAGGAGACGTAGGGCGCAAGACAGTGTACACCCTGAACAGAGTGTCAGTCCTTCGCAATGCAAACGCACACACACAAACACACACTACGGGCAATTTGGGAACGCCAGTTAGCATGTCTTTGGACTGTTGGAGAAAACCGGAGTACGCAGAGAAAACCCACCAAGCACAAGAAGAACATGCAAACTCGAACCCGGAACCTTGAGGTGCAAGTCGACAGTGCTAACCACTCCACCGTGCCACCTCAAAACTGACCTGTATGACTTAATACTTGACCTGAAATGACGAGTCACATCTAACAGATATGAAGTGTCATGGGAGTGAATTTGTCAGCTAACGAGTCAGCCTTAACCAGCTAGTTCACCGCATTCCATCGTCTTTCCGCCAAATCCAATCATTGATTTATAAATGACGAGTCATGCAATGTACAATAGCAGAACTCATGACGCTGTGTTTTGGAGTAAAACCGAGTAAGACATTATCATTTCTGATCATTTTGCCAATTTCCCATCCAGTGTAACATAAAGAGTGGTGGCGAACGAAGCCGAACACAAGTGCAGATTCTCAGCGTGGGCTTTATTTGGGGAAAATCCAACAATCATAGACAGAACTGAAAGTGGGAGTCGGAGCACTAGGATAATCCGTGATCAAAAAAAAAGCAGCCCAGGCGAGGGTCAGGGAAACAGAAAAAATGAAAAGCCAGAAAACACAAAGCTCCGAAATGTAGAAATGACAAGATATTATGACACAACAAGGTACAGGTGTACGTAGACAAAGTTATCACAGATGTAACACAGGACCGGTGAACACAACAGGGCAAAGAGCCAGGAGGCAGAACAGGGACGTAGACGTGATTTCAGCTAAAACCGAGGCACATTAAGAACAACAAACAAGCACATAGGATCGTCAGGGCATCATGAGACATGGTGGCATTACCACCTCACACATCATGGCATTTAGAGTGAAAATAATGTGACATCTTATTTTCAACAACAATCATTTGGAACCAAATCAGCATTTTGGGATTAAACCATATAGCACTGATAAACAATTTAGGAGTTCACTCATGTATCGATGCGAACGCGTTGGTCCTGTTGCGTGCGAGCGCCGGTGTCCTGTGATGCCTCCTTTGGCAATTCTGTTTAACTTAATGACAAGAAGTAGCAACCATCTGGCAACAGCGGTTATTACTTGCATCCTCTTAACGCAGCTCCTCCGAGCCTCCTGCAGACTACGCTCTGAATCTGAGAGTAAACGCATGCTAACTGGTAATGCGCTAATGCCTGGGTGGGAAAAAATAAATGATGTGACAAACCGCTGATATAATGACAGATTTCACAGATTTTATTCTCGTCCTGGATATCATATCATGCTTTAGTTATCAAACCTTAACATTATCAAACATTAACCTTACGGAAAATGGCGGACGACCAAATTAATACGTACGTACGAAACACGTATGACTCCACCGCAAACTCATGCTGAACTGCTGAAATTTGGCGAGTTTCCTACAGAGGACCTACGATAGCTAAGGATTGTTAGGAATTACTAAGAACTGCTGGGATTTTTTTTAATTCTGAAAGATACAGTATGTCAAGAGTTTTCTTTTCAGTCAGACCAGTTACCTGATCTAGAACAGTTAGTGATCCAGAACATTCTGTTCTGGGTTGCTTCTTAAAAACATGCTTATTATTAACATTATCCTACCAAGAGTACCTTTAAAAAAAAAAAAAAAAATTTTTTTTTTGTATTTTGGTCTGTCCATGTGCCATCCAACACATCGAGCAATCGATACTCCCCACCCTGGAGATATATCTGGCGTTTCTGTGGCAGTAACTCAAGGTGTCACATTCCCAGGCCAACGCCCGGTTGTCATTCATACACTACACGCAATTTAGGATCAAAATTTTGCCTAACCTAGTGTGGAGAACATGCACACTCCATGCACACAAACCCGAGGCGGGAATCGAACATTGAGGCCTCAGTGCTAACCACTAAACTAAGAGTAACTTAGACATTCCTATATCTTTTTTCAATCTAAATGATTAGATTTCGAGTTTTGTTTGTTTGTATATTTATTTATTTATTTTGACAGCTACGAACTGCTATGTATGGCATTTGGCAGACTCCCTTTTCCAGAGAGACTTACATTTATCTCATTATATATTGGGGTAGCTGATAAGTAAGGGCCTTGAGGATTTGAACCTGGGACCTCCCGATCAGTAACCCAACACCTTAACCATTGAGCTGCCCTCCCCCCTACCATTGTGAGAAGCCGTACTGAGCTCAGAAGACGTTTTCTGATGATTTACCGTGACCTTAAGATTGTGTAATATTCGAAATGGGCATAATACTATTAGTATTTACTATACTATACTATACTATACTATACTATACTATACTATACTATACTATATTGCAGTACGCTATGCTATACTATAGTATACTATACTATATAATGTATAGTAAATATTATACTATATAATACTATACTATAGTAAATACTGTACTATACTATGCTTTAGTAAATACTATACTGTAGGAAACACTATACTATAGTAAATACTGTATTATACTATACTTTAGTAAATACTGTACTGTAGGAAACACTATACTATAGTAAATACTATACTTTAGTAAATACTGTATTGTAGGAAACACTATACTATAGTAAATACTATACTTTAGTAAATACTGTACTGTAGGAAACACTACACTATAGTAAAGACTATACTTTAGTAAATACTGTACTGCAGGAAACACTACACTATAGTAAATACTATACTTTAGTAAATACTGTACTGCAGGAAACACTATACTATAGTAAATACTATACTTTAGTAAATACTGTACTGTAGGAAACACTATACTATAGTAAATACTGTACTTTAGTAAATACTGTACTGTAGGAAACACCATACTATAGTAAATACTGTACTTTAGTAAATACTGTACTGTAGGAAACACTATACTTTAGTAAATACTGTACTGTAGGAAACACTATACTATAGTAAACACTATACTTTAGTAAATACTGTACTGTAGGAAACACTATACTATAGTAAATACTATACTTTAGTAAATACTGTACTGTAGGAAACACTATACTATAGTAAATACTATACTTTAGTAAATACTGTACTGTAGGAAACACTATACTATAGTAAATACTATACTTTAGTAAATACTGTACTGTAGGAATCACTATACTATAGTAAATACTATACTTTAGTAAATACTGTACTGTAGGAAACACTATACTATAGTAAATACTATACTTTAGTAAATACTGTACTGTAGGAAACACTATACTATAGTAAATACTATACTTTAGTAAATACTGTACTGTAGGAATCACTATACTATAGTAAATACTATACTTTAGTAAATACTGTACTGCAGGAAACACTATACTATAGTAAATACTATAATTTAGTAAATACTGTACTGTAGGAAGCATTATACTATAGTAAATACTATACTTTAATAATTACTGTTCTGTAGGAAATACTATACTATAGTAAATACTATACTTTAATAATTACTGTTCTGTAGGAAATACTATACTATAGTAAATACTATACTTTAATAATTACTGTTCTGTAGGAAATACTATACTATAGTAAATACTATAATTTAGTAAATACTGTAGTGTAGGAAGCATTATACTATAGTAAATACTATACTTTAATAATTACTGTTCTGTAGGAAATACTATACTATAGTAAATACTATACTTTAATAATTACTGTTCTGTAGGAAATACTATACTATAGTAAATACTATGCTATAGTAAATAATGTATTATACTATACTTTAGTAAATACTATATTGTAGGAAACACTATACTATAGTAAATACTATACTTTAGTAAATACTGTACTGCAGGAAACACTATACTATAGTAAATACTATAATTTAGTAAATACTGTACTGCAGGAATCACTATACTATAGTAAATACTATACTTTAGTAAATACTGTACTGCAGGAAACACTATACTATAGTAAATACTATAATTTAGTAAATACTGTACTGTAGGAAGCATTATACTATAGTAAATACTATACTTTAATAATTACTGTTCTGTAGGAAATACTATACTATAGTAAATACTATGCTATAGTAAATAATGTATTATACTATACTTTAGTAAAGACTATATTGTAGGAAACACTATACTATAGTAAATACTATACTGCACTATACTATACTTTAGTAAATACTGTACTATACAATAGAAAATACTTTACTATACTATAGTGAATACTCTACTATACAATACTATAGTAAATACTGTACTTTAGTAAACACTATACTATAGAAAATACTATACTATACTATAGTACAGTAATTACTATAGTAACTGCTTATTCTGTGCACTGTGGCCTCTCTCCTCCAGGGTCGAGGGTTTGATGCACGCCTCAGGTCTGTGTGTGTTTGCATATTCTCCCCATGCTTAGTGAGTCTCCTCCTACAGTCGGAAAACATGCAGATTAGGTTAATTGTTGTTGTTGTTAGTCTCTCGGCTGCTCCCATTGAGGGGTCGAACACAGCGGACCATCAATCCGCACAACTTGGCACAACCCTCTCATTTTCATCCGGTCTTGGGCCCGGCACTGCATGCAGTGGCTTGGTATTGTAGTATGCGGTGTGACAACACACAGACGGCGGAGCTCGAACATTCCTACGATCCTCACATTCCCAAACCAACAATCTAGAGCCTCAGCCGCCTGAGCTACTACTCCCCTGCAGATTAGTTTCCAATTTGCGAATAATTTCAAATAGTGTGTGAATAAATGTAGTGCCATGTAATGGACTCACCTTGGGCAAGTGCCGAGTCCCCTGGGCAAGGCGCCGGGCTTCCAGAGCCCAGGATGTGTACAGGATGAGTGAGTGAGGCTGTTCACTCGTTGATTTGGTGAAGTTCTCTGCAAGGAGAGACGTGTTAATATAACATTCAAGGTCTCCAGTGTCAGCACTTTGTAACAGTCCTTCATAGTTTCTTTCTTTGTTTTATTTTGAGTTTCTGTTAATTGGCTTTTTAAAGGATTGTATGAGTTTTCTTTTTCGGGGCCTGTAATGACTTTCCTTTAGCGTTTATGTGTTAATTGAGCTTTTCATGTATTTTATTATGTGTTTCTGTGTTTGTTTGAGGTTTTAATAGTTTTTGTTGCGAGTTTATGAGCTGGAGTTGATGAGTTCATGTGTTGATGTGTCGATTCATGTCCTTACAGCATAAAACACACACACACACACACACACACACACACACACACACACACACACACACACACACACGCGCGCGCACACACACACACACACACACACACACACACAAACACAAGCATGCACTCATTCAGATTTCTCCCCTTAAGGGTTCACAGTCTGTCCCTGCAACTTTCATTCTATTCTTCATACTTCATTGCTTATTACATGAACACACACACACACACACACACACACACACACACACACACATGCATGCACCCCTCTCTCTCATACTGTGTGCATTACAGTAAGACACTTGGCGTGATGTCCTCCCACTGTGCAGCAGTGAGTGATGTCCAAACAGAGCCCTGGTGGTGTCTGTAAGCCACCTGCTCCTCTTTCATTGGTATTGAAGTGGACGCTACCCAGCTACCGCTCTCCCTCTCCCTCTCTCTCTCCCTCTCCCTCTCTCTCTATCTCTCTCTCTCGCTCTCTCTCTCTCTGTCCGTCTCTCTCACTCTGGCTTTTTGTCACTTCTTTCCCCTCTCCCTGACTTTTTCTGTTGGATTTTGTTAGATTCATCATTTCCTCTGCACGCAATAATCCCTTTATCGTCGTGTGTATTTATAGTGGATCTCAGGGATGAGTAATGAAGAATGCAGGTGTAATAACAGACTGACTTCCAGCTGTGTGCGAGCTCTTTGCTCATTTTACATCAAATGAGGTCACAGCTTTAACAGCTTCCTCTGACCAGTCGCTGTCAGCATCACCTGTATAGTTAGATTTGATGCTGTGGAAAGACGTGTGTTCCTGTAATATTTTACATGAATGATCTTGTAACCCTTTAAGGAACTCATGAAGAACCAGCTTTTCTAAATAACATGATTTTTAAGTAGATCATCAACAATATCCACCATGCTATACCAAACTATAATATTTTATACCATATACTACACCAAAGCCTCGTAATACATGCACACAAGTACATGCACATTACTTACACTACAAATATTCTACTATAGTATATATATTGTAATGATAACATTATTAGTGTTATCTTAATATAATATACAGCATACTATTTCCCCCCTAACCTCTGAATAGCATACTATATTGCAACATTACTATATTGCATATTATTATGCCTTTGCTTAGTACACTATATGGCATACTATATACTATCTATATACTATATGTTTAATTGTACACTATATTACAGATTGTATACTATATAGTATAATATACTACATTACTCACTAAGAATACTCTACTTTAGTATATTATGCTTTAGCTTAGTATACTATATTACATACTAGATACCATATACTATATTATATACTATATTATATATGTTTAATTGTACACTATATTACATATTGTAAACTATATAGTATAATATACTACATTGCTCACTAAGAATACTCTACTTTAGTATATTATGCTTTAGCTTAGTATACTATATCACATACTAGATACCATATACTATACTATATTATATACTATATTATATATGTTTAATTGTACACGATATTACATATTGTATACTATATAGTATAATATACTACATTACTCACTAAGAATACTGTACTGTAGTATATTATGCTTTAGCTTAGTATACTATATTACATACTAGATACCATATACTATACTATATTATATATGTTTAATTGTACACTATATTACAGATTGTATACTATATAGTATAATATACTTCATTACTCACTAAGAATACTCTACTTTAGTATATTATGCTTTAGCTTAGTATACTATATTACATACTAGATACCATATACTATACTATATTATATACTATATTATATATGTTTAATTGTACACTATATTACAGATTGTATACTATATAGTATAATATACTACATTGTTCACTAAGAATACTGTACTGTAGTATATTATGCTTTAGCTTAGTATACTATATTACATACTAGATACCATATACTATACTATATTATATATGTTTAATTGTACACTATATTACAGATTGTATACTATATTGTATAATAAACTACATTACTCACTAAGAAAACTCTACTTTAGTATATTATGCCTTAGCTTAGTATACTATATTACATACTAGATACCATATACTATACTGTATTATATATGATTAATTGTACACTATATTACAGATTGTATACTATATACAGTAGTATAATATACTACATTGTTCACTAAGAATACTGTACTGTAGTATATTATGCTTTAGCTTAGTATACTATATTACATACTAGATACCATATACTATACTATATTATATATGTTTAATTGTACACTATATTACAGATTGTATACTATATAGTATAATATACTACATTGTTTACTAAGAATACTGTACTGTAGTATATTATGCTTTAGCTTAGTATACTATATTACATACTAGATACCATATACTATACTATATTATATACTTTATTATATATGTTTAATTGCACACTATATTACAGATTGTATACTATATAGTATAATATACTACATTACTCACTAAGAATACTCTACTTTAGTACATTATGCTTTAGCTTAGTATACTATATTACATACTAGATACCATATACTATACTATATTATATACTATATTATATATGTTTAATTGTACACTATATTACAGATTGTATACTATATAGTATAATATACTACATTGTTCACTAAGAATACTGTACTGTAGTATATTATGCTTTAGCTTAGTATACTATATTACATACTAGATACCATATACTATACTATATTATATATGTTTAATTGTACACTATATTACAGATTGTATACTATATAGTATAATATACTACATTACTCACTAAGAATACTCTACTTTAGTATATTATGCTTTAGCTTAGTATACTACATTACATACTAGATACCATATACTATACCATATTATATAATTTATTATATATGTTTAATTGTACACTATATTACAAATTGTATACTATATAGTATAATATACTACATTGCTCACTAAGAATACTCTACTTTAGTATATAATGCTTTAGCTTAGTATACTATATTACATACTAGATACCATATACTATACTATATTATATACTGTATTATATATGTTTAATTGTACACTATATCACAGATTTTATACTATATTGTACAAATACTCTATTATAGTATATTACGCTTTAGCTTAGAATACTATATTATAAGCAAAAATATGGAGTGTTTGCCAGACGTTTGGAGAAATGCGGCTGAAAATGAAATTTATATCTCTTTAAATAGCAGACCAACAAATGTTCACCACTACAATTATGTTTAATGTTAAACATACATATTTATTTTAATAATTAAACATTTACTTGGAATATCAACGAAATAATGTCACAACAATTGTTCTAAATTATGACATTCATAAAACGAAGGATCTTGTAACGATGGAGGCGGGGCTTGCACCCGATTTTACACCAAATAAAATCTAAAATAAAATAATTTACATTGTGTAAATTATATTCATGAAAATCGATTCCCCAGTTTTAGATTCAATGCGAATGTTTATCTTAACGACAATAACGGAATGCAAGGCCTAGGGTGACTCACTGCTTAAATATTCAAGCGATTATTATTTAGTCTACAATTAGTGAGTACAGCGATTTGACCGATCACGAAACACCTTACATGCAGTTATAAACTGCAAAGGACAATTACCAATGTTGTCATTTCTGTTAGACTAAATGTAACTTAAATTATATATGAAAGATGAAAATATGTATATAGAAATATGCACGTTGGTCAACAACAATGTACCATCGGACATCGGTAGTTTTATCAGACCTGACCTGACACTTTTCACAAGGTCTGCTATACCGTTAGTTCTGACCGAGCTATCTGATTGGATGAGAGGCATTCCACAAGCGGTGACAATAGAGGGTAACAGCACTGGGATGTTTAACTAAATGTATGACTTATTCTAATAACCGTTAATGACACTAACTGTGTGTCTCAGCGTGGGTGAGAGTCGGTCTGTACGGTCCGCAGTACTGTGGAGAGAGCAGCTGCCTGACAAAACCCACATTCACACCCAGTCACAGAAGCACTTTCAGCTAAAACACACATCTGATAACGTTATGTCGTCTTAAACAACACGTTGCCTCCTTAATAGCTGCTACGCCCTCGTGTTCATGACTGCATCACAGCCATGCCATATCCAGCAGTACAGCACTCCCTCTCAGGTCATATTGCTTAATTACAACATTAGTTGCTACATGTACACTTCTACATCAGCTTATACAGTACAGACCAAAAGTTTGGACACCCCTTCTCATTCAGCGAGTTTTCTTTCTTGTGTTCTTCAGCCCAAACGCGTCTCTTCTGCTTGTTGCCTGTCCTTAGCCGTGGTCTCCTAGCAGATCTTCTAGCATGAAGGCCTGATTCACACAGTCTCCTCTTAACAGTTGTTCTAGAGACGTGTCTGCTGCTAGAACTCTGTGTGGCATTGACCTGCTCTCTGATCTGAGCTGCTGTTAACCTGCGATTTCTGAGGCTGGTGACTCGGATGAACTTCTCCTCCGCAGCAGAGGCGACTCTCGGTCTTCCTTTCCTGGGGCGGTTCCGCATGTCAGCCAGTTTCTTTGTAGCACTTGATGCTTTTTGTGACTGCACTTGGGGACACTTTCAAAGTTTTCCTAATTTTTCAGACTGACTGACCTTCATTTCTTAAAGTAATGATGGCCGCTCGTTTTTCTTTACTTAGCTGCTTTTTTAATGGCCATAATACAAATTCAACCTCTTTGAATGAGAAGGTGTGTCCAAACGTTTGGTCTGTACTATATACACACTGTAATATTTTGTCCTACTTGCTTTGACTTTGATTACACACACAGCGTGGTGTCCAGTTCACGTGTGAAAATTATTCCGTATGCTCTTTCACAATCTGGAATATGGTCCTGGAATATGTCCCGTGCCATCAGGGTAGAAGAAAGCCTCCATAGATGTGATGTCCTGGTGATTCAGTACATTCAGGTGGTCTTGTGACTTCATTTTATTTCAACATAACATTGCTGAGTCTCGACCTGAGCGACTGAAGCAACCCCAGATCATAACACTGTCTCCGGAGGCTTGTACAGTGGACACTATGCATGATGGGAGCATCGCTTCATGCGCTTCCCTTCTTACCCTGACACGCCCATCGTTCTGGGACAGACTCAATCTGGGACCTTACTTTCACTATTACTCAGCTCCAGTTGTTTCAAATCTCTTTAATTGATTTTCTTAGCTTGATGCAGGGAAATAATGTGACCCTTCTGAGACAGTGGCATTATTTGAGCACCATACAGTGGAACCTTGGATTACGAGCATAATTCATTCCGGAAGTGGACTCGTATTCCAAAACACTCATAAACCAAATCAAAACTTACCAAAAGAAATAATGAAAACTCAAATAATTCGTTCCACAGCCCAAAAAAATAAATACAGAAAAATAATTAATACAATATATAAAGTTAAAATAAAACGAATTAACCTGCACTTTACCTTTAAAAAAAGTAAAAATAAATCCCAACAGATCAGTGTGTCCGTTTGTGCACGCAGGCGCCATGTATTTGTGTGTGTTTGTGTGTGTGTGTGTGTGTGTGTGTGTGTGTTTGTGTGTGTGGAATTAGCCCCTACTTTAACGGGAAAAAAATAAATCTCTCTAATGACACTCATGTGAGTGCAGACTAACGCTGAAACTAATGAACCAGCAACTTACCTTTGAAAAGAATCGCGACTGAGCAGAGTTTCTGTGTATGTGTGTGTCTGTGTGAAGCCGGGGAGGGGGTGTGTAAAGGCGAGAGAGAGTGTGTGTGTGTGTGTGTGTGTGTCGGTATATGTGTGTCGGTGACAAAAAAACCAAGACATGCTCGTTTTTCAAGTCAAAATTTATTTAAAATCTTTGCTCGTCTCGCCGAACACTCGTAACTCGAGTTACTCGCAATCCAAGGTTCCACTGTATATCTATATATACATTATATAGATATGATGTATATGTGTTAGGATGTAAGATACATGCATATATTTGTTAGTACACTATATATGCATGTATATTACACTGGATGATGTCATAGATATACTGCACCACATTACACCAGTACACCATGTATGCAGTACATTTTAATATAGTATACTGTATATTGTACTGGAGTATATTAAGACTAGCAACACATAGTACACTAGAGCCCGGTGATACACATACACACACATTCCTCCATTAGTGAATAGGGAGATTATAATGCATTATGTGCGTGGCATTTATGATGTATTATGCCTACTATTTAACATGTATTACATTCATTCATAAGCCATTCGGAATGCAGGATTAGGCAAAGTTACAACTAATCATGGTTTACGATAGAAATAATAATAATAATAATAATAATAATAATAATGCAGTTTTATTGTGTTTTACAGTGTGCTGCTAGAGGCAAGATTAAACTTTTTAAGCCAGTTTGATAATGTCGTTTTTCCTCTTAATTAAAAGTTTGTTCAGTCTGGTTTCTCTCTCTCTCTGACTCTCCATGTCTGTGTGTGTGGGGGGGGGGGACGGAAAGACAGAAGGAAGGTGTGTACATGTGAGTGATCGGCCTCAGGGTAATAATACAATGACACAGTTCTAAGTCTATCTCTGGATTGAGGACAGATCATCACTATAATTATTCTTTATCTCTCAGGACACAGCGTCCGGCCTGTTTTTCTCAACGGGGCATGTCACTCGCATGTGCACACACACACACACACACACACACACACACACATGCATTTACAAACGGACACACATTTACTCAACATACAGTCAGCTCCAGAATTATTGGCACCCTTAATGCGGCAAAAAACTAATTCCTGCACTGGTTTTAAAACTATTGGCACCCCCACGATTAATATTTCTAGCAACCTCACTAGCTATCATTCATTTTTTTGAAGGATCTTAGTCACCTTTTACAATTTACTGTACAATGATTGAAAGATGTAAGAATAGCATTATGAAAGTATGTTTAAAAAGTCATTTTTATCCATTCATAGTGGTTTATCAATCGTTCCAGAACAAACAAACGGCTTTCGTTAAGGGCGTTTTTCCCCCACAGTGACTCTCTTGGTTCTTGGTGAAGTTTAGCAGCTTGACAGCGCCATCTAAACTGCAGACCTGCAACTTTACCTTCTATAGGAGCCTCGTTAACCCTCTACTGCTCATGTGCAGTACGCAATGCCCAGCGAAATCTTCATTACTTTTATTTTATAAAAATAATTTTAAAGCTTTTTTGTTATTGCTGTTGTTATGGCCATTACATTAACACATTAACATATGATGGACACTGTGTAAAATCATAAAAGGCAACAGCAGCTCTATAGGAGAAGCAATACTCTTTAGGGGTGCCAATAATTTTGATGCACAAATGCACATTATTTTTATTTCTAAAAGAAAAAAAAAAGGTTTTGCTAGGTGAATCGTTATCATAGTGTCTATACACACACACACACACATATACAAATCTACTGGGTGAGGTGAAACCACGTATACACACACACACACACACACATACTGTAAGCACACACTCATACACACAGAGAGTTTAAGGTGAAGTAAGCGTTTTTCTAGCTGTTTATGGATGCAGTCTGCAGCAGGAATGACACTGCAGTGTTGAAAATATTCCATTCGGGACAGAAATGCTGTACAATGCAAATATGCAAGCTTCATTCAGAATTCAAAACTCACCTCGCTGACGATTTCTCTCCTAAACTAATATAACCTGAGGGAGGAGGGGGAGAAAGAGGGGAGAGAGAGAGAGAGAGAGAGAGAGAGCAGGGGAAAAAAAAGAGCAGGACGTTTTGAGAGAAGGTACAAGATGTTATAAAGAAAAGAGACGTACAAGCTGCAATATGAGAAAACAGAACTGAGAAACTGATCCGACTGATCGAAATCCCAAATAAAGGTGATAATATTGACCAGTGTGAAGTGTGATCGGTTGCGGTTGTGCAGTAGTTAGCGAGCGCGTGTGGGCTACGGAGAATTAATGCGTCAACAGCAAAAAATATCAAGGACCAAGCTCTGATCCCACATGGCCGAACTTACAGCTTTTTTATCTGGTTTATTATCGCTTTCAGGACCAGCATCAGTCACCACTGAACAAACTTAGCCTGAAATAAATAAAACTGGAACTGTGTCTATGGACATCAAACGCGATGTGAACTTGACGAGAACATGTGACTTATGCTGACCGATAGATGCTGTAGTCCAGTGCCTCCGGGGCACGAGCATATGAAAGTTTCCTTTTTCAAAGGCGTGTCTCCAGGGTGCAAACCAAAGTCTGGACGGGTTTCTGGACAGTCAGACAATGGGCGCAGATCGTAAAGCAGGAGGAAGAAGCGATGCCCTGGGCAAAACGAGGAGACTGGGTGATGTTCTTAGGTGGGCAGCGAGTGTGCAATGATATTCTCAGTGAGGCAGGGTGGCAGAGCGAATTCCTCAGCATCCGTCATGGTGCCAGAGCAGGCCGTAGTGGTGTAACGATGTTCTCAGCGGGGCACGTTGGCAGAGCCAGGTATGGTACTGAAATGGGGTAGGGTGGAAGGGCTAAACCTTGTTGTCCTGTGGTCTAGCCCGGCCTGTGGAGGTTGCCATGTTGACCTCCAACAGAAGCTCTGTGTTTTACACCAGTGCTGTCGGCCTCGACCTAGAGCTCTTCGTTGACGGCCACCCTGTCTGGTGTTTTTTGGAGTTCTGGAGGTCGTGCATGTCTGACTTACCAACCACAGCCCCCTTAGCCCCCTTCCCCACAAAAATATCTATCTGTGGCTCATACCTGAACTTGAGGAAGCGCCTCTTTAGCAGAGAGGTGAGCTTCTTGTTCTTCTTAGGAGGTCTGTGTCCCTTGGTTGGTACTAGGTACTCCACCTACTCTCGTGCCACTTTGTTGACCAAGGACAGTACAAACCAGAGACCGGCATGGGATCTTGCCAATACAATACAAATTGCAATATTAGTCCAGTCTGCTGGGAATCGATGCTCAAATCAGAGCAAGAGCGCTTTGGAACCTGAACCACGTTGGTCACGGACATCGGCGTCATGGTGCCCGGCTCCTCTCAGGAACCTGCTGCATCCATTTGGCACTCTTACATTTTGTCAGGATTTAAATACAGAGCTGGATGCAGGTGCGGGCTTTTCTTCAGTAAGCTGAAACAGACCAACCAATCAGGCATGAAAACAAAACATGTGCACTTGATGAGAGCATGTGACCTGAGGTGGCTGTACTCTCTCCGGCGCCTCCTTGAGGCTACCACGAGAATGCTTTTGATATGCTGCACAAATTTAAGAAGAGCGCTGAATCACTGCAGGTCTTCAAAAAGGCCTCAGACCCCTAAGGGTTAAAGAACTGAAATGATAAAAATCTGACGCGTTAGTACATATCGAGGATTTATGCACATGACATGTTCTCGTTATTATTCGAGTTCAGATTCTTGCTAAAAGTGAGCTTTAGAGTACAGTATATCAGTATATTGACGTGGCCTGATAAACTGCTATACGGGAAATCAGACCTCTATCACTCAAGACCAGTACGATGATTTCGTTCATTTTTTTTTTTTTTTTTTTTTACTGATACAGATGGTCGTTATCATCGCGTATCCTTGCCGAGTGGTGTGTTTTTTTTTTTTTTTTCAACACTTTCTTTAAATCTCAGTGTTACAGCCTCACATATGAATTCACATCTCTGAGAACGAGTGAGAGACTGGAGGAAGCTGGCTGGGTGGATGGGGGTGCTGAGAGACAGATGGGTGGAAGGTGGAGGGGGTCGAGCTGACGGGAGCGAGATGAAAGGAGGC
Source organism: Clarias magur (assembly GCA_013621035.1). NCBI lineage: Eukaryota > Metazoa > Chordata > Actinopteri > Siluriformes > Clariidae > Clarias > Clarias magur. The sequence continues at coordinate 994,222 of QNUK01000204.1, forward strand.
TGCCAGTGAGTTTGTTGGGAAGTTGGAATTCGTTTTTTTTTTTTTTTTGGACTTGTATTAGAAAAGGTCTTTTTTTTTTTTCATCGTACCAGTACACCATGTGCTCCTTACAGCGCAGTCTTGATTTCCAGATTTTTTTTTTTCCTTAATGATTTGTACAGCCACAAAGAAAAGAAGGGGGGTGGGGGGGGGGGATCTTTCCTGATGTCATGTCCAGGTCTGGTCTTATTCCACCAAACCCTTCAGTGTGAAGAATTTCCAAAAAAAAAAAAAAAAAAGCATCAAGAAGTAGCTGAATGAGTGCAAACTGGAGGAGTTTAGGAGGAGGAAATAAGAAATAAACCTGCTGGTGCTACCAGAGAAACCATGGCAACCAGCTGTAAACTTCAACACAGGAACACGCACTTCCTGCACTCTCACACATCTCTGTACGAGGCGGAGGTTTATTTTAACCTGTTTTTTTTTTTTTTTTCTTTTTCTTTTTTGTCTCCGCTTAAGCACAGAACTACTAAACTCGCTTTTAGACACGTCACACCTCGGGCTCGATCCTGATTGGCTGCTTGCTCTATTAATGCGCTAACGTTTCTATAGTAACAGCTCTAATCTAAGCCTAACAACTAAAAATAAAAACGTGTTGTTATTTACATCGAGACAGTGAAATGTTCTGTTAGGAGACGTTCATATAACGTTGATGGAAGGAGTCTCCAGTGTCAGAGTTAAAGCTCCTCGTCATGGAAGAAGGAGGAGCCAATTTCCTTTTGGTTTCTCAGGAACATGACAGACTGGGCAACCATCCTTGACGAAGCCGACCGGTTTTTAATTGTGGAAGTTATTTTAACCGTCCTCATGGTCAGTTTCATTTGACGATCTCAAGGTACTGTATGCTCATCGAAATTTATAGATAGATGCTCCCCAGGTCCTTAGTAGATTTTAAGCCCAAAGCACTCACTCACTCATCATCTATACCGCTTAATCCTGTATTCAGGGTCATGGGGGGCCTGGAGCCTATCCCAGGAGACTTGGGGCACATGGCAGGGTACACCCTGGACAGGGTGCCAATCCATCGCAGACACACACACACACACACACACTCACTCATTCACACACTACGGGCAATTTGGGAACGGCAATTAGCCTAACCTACATGTCTTTGGACTGTGGGAGGAAACCGGAGTACCCGGAGGAAACCCACCAAGCACGGGGAGAGAACATGCAAACTCCATGCACACAGAGACGGGAATCGAACCCGGACCCTGACGGTGCAAGGCGACAGTGCGAACCGCTACACCACCATGCCGCCTACTCAAGGAGTCAGTGGTGTTTTTTTTTTTTTTCAGAATGAGATTCGTGCATCGTCTGGCATGGAACTCTCCTGGAAACGGAGAAATGGAACTGGAGAAAAAACCACACACACACAGCTAACCTTGTCCAGCTAGTAAAATCCATCACACATCACACAATTAAAAAACATATCATTCATAATACTGTTATAAAATACATGTTTCTGTTTTGTGCGAAATCGTTAAGAATAATATTATAAATTATGACTATTATAAATTGTGTACACACCACTGAGGTGAAACAGTTTAGGCTTAAGTCTTAATTGGGGTGTGTAGTCTCCTGTTTTACACGCACAGTAAAATGAGGACTAACTTGCACTTTCGAGCATGGACATCAACGCGGCTGAGTCACACACATCATTTCATTCCATGCTTCATGTTTCTCAGTATATGGTTACACTTTTGCGTCCGGGTTCGATTCCTGCCTGGGGGTCCGTGTGTTTGCATGGAGTTTGCATGTTCTCCCCATGCTTTGGCGGGTTTCCTCTCATGATCCAAAGACATGCGGATTCGGCTAATCGGCGTTCCCAAATTGCATGTAGTGTGTGAGTGTCTTACCACGGTCATATAAATGGGAATCAGTGCAGTGATACAGTGGTGCCAATTTGGTGACTTTCTTGCTAAAACTGGCGACTTTCCAAATGTTCTTGGAACAAAAGGGGACTAGTGACAAAGAGACTAGAGACTCTGACGTGAAAGACAGTCCCAGACAGTCAGTCTCACCGTATCCTCCCGCAGCAGTCTGTCAAACCGCTGTGTGTCCACACTGCAAATGGACCGCGCGTGGTTTACAAAGAGGGATGTAAATGTAAAAGTTTCTTCACTGTCACTCTACAATAAATCATTGTCAACATTTCTCGCACTTTCTCAGACACTTAACGCACCACGTCCACTGTGTGTGTGTGTGTGTGTGTGTGTGTGTGTGTGTGTGTGTGTGTGTCTCTCTCTCTCTCTACGACAAAATAAAATAAAAAAAAATCTAATTGATAAAGAAACAACTAAAAATAGGTCATTTGCAGTTCTAAGCATATTTACAGTGTCTTTTACGCGAATGCAAATTAGACGATGATGACATTTAGCGACTTCTAGCGACTTTTCGGACTCTTATAGCACTGCAATAATAATCACCAATGGTCTCTAGTTGGTCGGCAGAGGTTCCTAGCTGGATGGATGGATTCTATTCCAATTTCATTCCCATTTTATTGTAACTTTCGTAAATCTGTCAATTTAATTAGAAACTAATTTGAAATCTTTAGTTGAATTATATTCCTCTAGTGAAATTTTCCTTTGATTGTCTTTCTATTCCATCCTATCTTCCCATTTTATAATTTTATTTCCAAATAAAAATGATATATTTTTTTTCAATGTTCATCAAATTAAAATTCATCTAGAAAATAGGATCAAAGCCATTAGGAGCCCAGTTTAGGGGGAAAAAAAAAAACAAGAAAGACAAGGACAAACAGGTCAAAAGTAAACGTATGTAGATATGCTATCTCTTCATGATATAACACTTGTATATATATTATATACAGTATGTAATAAAACTTGCTAAGGCAAAAGTTGAAGGGCCGCTGAAGGGGAGTTCGTCCAGGTCGCTATATACATTCGAACCGCCACCGGCGCCACCACCTTGTTGGAGAAGCATCGCTGTTCACTGACCATCAATAACTCCATTGATCTGGACCATCCTGTGTTAATGTCTGTTTTTGAGCTCTGGTCAGCGACGTCGGGTTGTAGCGTCATGCCTAGCTACTGTCCATGAAGGATCTTGAATCGAGAAGTTCTTGGGAGTCCAGACGCAGGAAGAGCTTCAGATTCCAGCTTGTTCCTCAACATAGCTGCCGTTTTATTGCCATTAAGTTATCTGAAAAATTTCCCTTAATAATCTTTTCTCTGGCAAAATCTATTTGTCCTCCAAATCACTCGAAAAGTCTTTTCACAGTTTCATCATGTCTATTCTTGTCTAGTTCTCATGAAATAGCTGTGGTTTTCGTGCCATTTGGTTAAACACTGCACATTGCCTGCAGTATATCACACATTAGAACTGTGACTGGCTGAATAATGTGGAATAATGAAGAGCACCTGGAGAACTAATTAACAAACCTGCCTGAGACCGATACGGATTATATTACGGAGAAACCAAAACCAAAAGCAGCCTACATGTGTACGCTGTACCGATTGCATAAGAACACAGGAACACGGTGTACCCAAAAGACGGACTCATAATACAGTACGTACTGTAGCCACGTACTGTTGTATAAGTGAAATAAAACACTTCATGGTGTGATGTTATAGAAGAAGAATACACCTTGTGGTGGGAAGAGTTAAGTGATCTGGTTACCATGGTAACCTTGGTTGCATGTTATTATTATTATTATTATTATTACTACTATAAGACTTTGCGTTTTTGCAGCATTGTGCGCAGTATGACCCTTGACCTTTTGAGACACCAGGAATATGACTCTACAACAACAAACACCCGACACATACATTTATATAACATAAAATGATCGATTATTACGTTTAAAAACAAGTGCAACTATAACCTAAAATGTTATTAATGTATTCCTAATGTGTGCTCATCTTCCTGCCCCTTCAACAGTCACATGTGTCATATGTAAATATGTGCCACACTGTATCCTGAGTGCTATATAGGGAGAGAGAGAGAGAGAGAGAGAGAGAGAGAGAGAGAGAGAGAGAGTTCTCATGGAAGACTAGGTTGCTATGGGAACAAGCCACCATCTTTCTCTTTTCCCTTTTCCCCAAAAAAAAAGAATCCTTCTCCCTTCTTGTTTCCCCCTCCATCGTCGTCCCTCCTCAGCTCTCCAACTACTTAACATCCACCTCTCTAACTTCCCTGTTCGCCCCCGTCGTTACTCCATCGGTCCGTCTCTCGCGTTCTGTCTCTCCCACACGTTTCAGCACTCCCTCCTCCTCCTCCTCCTCCTCTTCCTCCTCCTCTTCCTCTTCCTTCTCCTCTTCCTCTTCCTTCTCCTCTTCCTTTTTTCTCTCCCTCCCTCTGTCGTTCTCTGTCCATCTCTCTCTCTTTCTCTCTCCCCTCTTAACTCTTTCCCCCCTCTCTCTTTGATCATCCCTCTCTTTACCGCTCACTTCTGTTCTATTCTTTTCCCGGTTGTCATGGCAATATGCTGGGGGCGTGCAGGAGTGTGTGTGAGAGAGAGAGAGAGAGAGAGAGAGAGAGAGAGAGATGGAGCGAGTGGGCGTTTCGGAAGTGACATCTCTCGGGCAGTAACCTTGTTTCCTGTACTCAGGGTTCGGGGAAGCGGATGATCGCAGCAACAGCGATGCCGTGTGGCCGATCGGGTTTAGTGACACGCTAGAGCATGCATCACTGCAACTCAACAGGAACTTCCCGATAGTTTTAGGAGCAGTTTTCGGAATTTAAAAGCACTGATTTGTTTTTTACGGTTGGCAGAAATTTATAAAGAGCACCTATCGGATTATACGTTCATTCTCAATTGGGATTAAGTTAAAGGTTTAACAGTAGTTTGAGTGGCCAGATATTGTATTTTTCCCCTTACCCCCCCCTCAGAAGTCAGAACTTTAAATGGTATCAGAACACACTTACTAGGCGTCAATAGTGTATTGATTCTTAATTTACTGTATATTTAGTGAATGAAGATAACTGAGACAATTGGAGCATTTTGTTTTAGCCCTATTGTATCATAATGTACATTTCATCTATTTATAGTTACATTAACTTCATCTGACTGTTACAACGTGCTATAACACTGGAGACTCCCTCTATAAATGTTACAAAATGTTTCATTCATTAATTCATCTTGTATACCGCTGATATCCTGTATATTTGTGTCCATGAGGCCGGGTACGCCCTGGACAGGGTGCCAATCCATCGCAAGGCACTCACACTCATACATTACAGACAATCTGGGAACGCCAATTAGCCTCATCTGCACGTTTTTGGATTGTGGGAGGAAACCAGAGTACCCGTAGGAAACCCACCAAGCATGGGGAGGACATGCAAACTCCACACACACACACACACACACACACACACACACACACACACACACACACACACACACACACACACACAGACCCAAGGCGACCCTGGGGGTGCGAGCCCATAGTGCTGACCACTACGTCACCATGCCATATGAGACGTATATAAAAAGCATGTGAGCTGTTCCTGTAGCAATAATACCGTGTCTGAACGAGAGCGTTAACATTAATATACACCTGTGATGTCCGTCTGCACCAGTGTCAGAGCTGAGGTTATAGAAAATTCATCGACACCTTCTGCCCAGTCGCAAATCACAATTCAGCACCGCCGTGCTAAAACAACGATTACTTCAGCTGGTCTGGTGCCTTTAAAAAAATAAGAAAAAAATGTCAGAAGAACATCGCATATCAGCTCTACTCTCAGCCAAAACAAAACCTTGATACATGTGATTTTTTTTTTTTTTTTCAATTAAATTTTTTTAAATAATAATCCAGGTTGCAGTGTCTCTCCCATCCTATAGTGTTGAGTGGAAATGATATGATGTCGTATTCTGTGTGTATAATCATCTCCCGGGAGCGCTCAAAGAGATGCATTCATGTCTCAGGGCGAAAGGGCTTTAGTGGTATTGTTGCAGTTCTTCAGAGTGGGAGGCTAAAAAAGCTGACACCGGAGCGGGTCAGAACCCTCTCAGCGGCGTCATTAGCGGGTCCGTTGGGGAGGATGAGGGGTGGGGGGGTGATGGGGGTTGATTATCCACATCGCTGAACTCCTGAGCTAAAAATAAACCATGCAATATCTCAGTACACCCCGGGCTAATAACACACAAATACAAGAGCCAAAAAAAAAAAAAAAAAAAAACGCAGTAGGTCTGAACTCGTTTCCTGTTAATACATTACCGACCCCATTATGTTATCGATAACACTTTCAGATAATAACTTTTTTTCGGAGATGAAACAAAACTGCGCTCTGATGCGCATCGTTTTTAACATACGACTGACATCGTAACATCGTAACACAGTACGAATCGAAGAAGACGAAAGGAAAAAGTAACGCCATGACTATGTCTTCCATGAGGTTTGCTGCTGAGACGTGGCCTCATACAGAACTGTATAAGCTCTGAAAATGTCAAACACTGAAGTCAAAAAAAAATCCCAGGAGGTGTAAATCAGTCTCGGGAAGAGCCAAACTCACTGATTGCTTTTATTATTTTTTTTATTTTTCCCCGATTTTCTCCCTAATTTAGTCGTGTAATTTAGTCCGATTTTCTCCCTAATTTAGTCATGCATCCAATTCCTCCCCGTCACTAGGGGGCGCTCCCACATTAAGGCTACTACTACCACTCAGCCGGGAGGGCCGAAGACTATCACGTGTTTCCTCCGAACCACGTGACGCCAGCCGACCGCATCTTTTTCGAACTGCTCGCTCGCGCACCGTTGGGGGCGGAGTCACACACTCGGCGCGAGCTCACAGACGCCCCTGACTGGCTGTACTAGCACTAAGTACCTCTCATCCCTCCCCTCTGAGAGAGCTCGGCCAATCAGCTCTCTCTAGACCTCCGGCTGCGAGAGGTTACAGCACCACCCGGGATTCGAACTCGCGATCTCCGGATGATAGGGCGAGCGCTTTAACCACTGCGCCACTTGGAGGCTGATTGCTTTTATTTGAAACAAATTCCTGTAATACTGTATATAAGGATTCGGATATTATTATATAATCCCCACCTATACTGTAGCTACACCTTTAGCAGAGTAGATATTTTATCTTTACACTCATGGTTAAAGTTGTAGCAAACAAAAAAAGGCACCGGCTAGTCACTCAGCTAGCTAGCGCGTATCTGTCGAATCCTTTCTACAAACACTGATGAAAACAAAGCAATCATATGCAGAAGATCAACATTTACCTCAGATCTGTTGGAAACGCCCTGATAAAATGCTTTGTGTGACTGATATTACGCTTTAAAAATAGTTAGCATCGACTGCTAACTGGATATCCATCGGCTGATTTAAAATGGAGGCGTGTGCCAGAGGAGTGACTGTGTGATGACGTGTTACATGTGTAGAGTGTACGTGTGCATCAGTACGTATTACTTATAAGATTTCCTGCTTTTTTTTTATTGTTTGTTTTCCGAGTTTCAAGAGGCTTTAAAAGTCTTATAGCTCCGGGTTCGATTTTATAATGTAGCATGAAGCACAACAATAAAGTGATTAGCCTTCACCTCATTTTAAGTGAGATCTGTTTATACACGGGGGAATCAAAACGTTTTAAGATCAGCTCTGTTTACAAGCTCTGTTTTTTTCGCTGTACGTCCTCGCTCAGATGCTTTAAACCCTGGCAGTTGAGTTCGATATTGGCGGTCTGGCCCCGGGAACGGATTCTTGCTGCACGATGCTGCGAATGTTGAAAAAGATGATGAGCATGCACTTGGTCGAGCTGCGGACCTGCCTCGCCTTCCGCTTGTGGAGATGATGAAGACTCTTCCACTGTTGATTTGTCTCACCCATACACTCCAAGTTCGGTCACTGGTAATGATCCTCGTCCATGGGACGCTGACGGAGTCCTTGGCAGACTCGCACATCACACGTGAGAATTGCCTGGACTGTTCTGTACGACACGCACAACGTCAATGGCAGCGGTGTTGTGGATTGCTCTCTGATGTTCATCGTGCACATGTTGCCGAATAATTTCGACTTTTTTGGCGGTTGAGCTCATTGAAGGTCTTCCTGATCTCTTGTCGTCTTCCAGTGATGGTTTTCAGATCCTGACACGCACAAGCCCCTCAGAACAACTCAGAAAACTTACCGAATCCAGTCTCGAAAGTTTTAGATCTCCCCTTGTACCATGACACAAGAAAATATTTCTCCTGGCTCGGCGTCATGTCCATGACGTCTCACTCTTGCTGTATATATGGAGCTGTTCATGCGTATTTGCACCCCCATATATTTGCAGATATATTATTCTTATCTTAGCTAAATTTACTTTCTATTTTATTAATTTGTTTATTCCTATTTATTTCCTATTAATAATATTTTATTTTATAATGTCACGGGCGGTCATTTAAGCATTTCACTGCATATCGTACCGTGTACAGTATGACTGTGTATGTGACAAATACATTTTGAATTTCATTTGAATTTGAAATGTGAAATACAGTGGAACCTTGGATTACGAGCATAATTCGTTCCGGAAGCGGGCTTGTATTCCAAAACACTCGTAAACCAAATCAAATCTTCCCATAAGAAATAATGAAAACTCAAATAATTCGTTCCGGAAGCGGGCTTGTATTCCAAAACACTCGTAAACCAAATCAAATCTTCCCATAAGAAATTATGAAAACTCAAATAATTCGTTCCGGAAGCGGGCTTGTATTCCAAAACACTCGTAAACCAAATCAAATCTTCCCATAAGAAATAATGAAAACTCAAATAATTCGTTCCGGAAGCGGGCTTGTATTCCAAAACACTCGTAAACCAAATCAAATCTTCCCATAAGAAATAATGAAAACTCAAATAATTCGTTCCGGAAGCGGGCTTGTATTCCAAAACACTCGTAAACCAAATCAAATCTTCCCATAAGAAATAATGAAAACTCAAATAATTCGTTCCACAGCCCAAAAAAATAAATACAGAAAAATAATTAATACAATATATAAAGTAAAAATAAAACAAATTAACCTGCACTTTACCTTTAAAAAAAAGTAAAAATAAATCCCAACAGATAAGTGTTTCCGTTTGTGCGCGCAGGCGCCGTGTATTTGTGTGTATGTGTGTGTGTGTGTGTCGGTGTCAAAAAACTAAACCAAGACATGCTTGTTTTTCAAGTCAAAATGTATTAAAAATCTTTGTTTGCTCGTCTTGCGGAACACTGTGGTAAACTGAGTTACTCGCAATCCAAGGTTCCACTGTATCTCTATTAATGTCGGGTTTAGGCAAAAGCCTGAACGTTTTATTCGGCGACAAGGACGTGCTTTTGTTTCAATACACTGTGAGGACCCTTTTTCCTTTTTAAATAAAGGAAGTAGTTATAACGAATCCTGAACTGTATGTTCTTCAAGCATTATAGACGTTGTAATGATTATTCATGTCAAGGTATTATAGCACTGTTTATAATGTATGGTTTTATGATGGTTAAAGATAATGCATTATAGGTCTCAAAACTCTCTCTAATATTAATAAACTACACTATATACAGTAGACAAAAGTATTTGGGGACAAAAGCGTTTTTGAGTCGTCTCTGTTGCCACAAAGTTGTATAGAAGCAGAGCAGGGTCCAAGATGTCTCACTATGCTGAAGCCCTAAGACTGTCCTTCACTGGGGATAAGGGGCCTGATTGAAACACCTGAATTTAAAAGTTAATTCTCAATATTGAATAAATTCTATAAATTCTTTCTATTATTTACAGTAGGCTGAACCATTTGTCTTTATTTCCATATAAATATATATATTTTTTATATTAAAATTTTAATAATAATTATTATTATTTTATACACGTTTTTTATATAAATGATTTTGTAATATTTGGTGTTCATAATAATAATTACTTTATATTTTATAGTATTTTATTTGTATATATTTTTATAATCACTATGTCACTATGGTCTATTGACAGTACATGTTCTTTCTTCTTGCATTTCTCCTCACACTGCGTTTTTATGTGTGTACTGTATGTACCGTACTGTATACAGCTGCGTATGTTGCAGTCATTAAATATAAATGTCATAAAACACTCACTCTGTTGGTCTCTCCTTCTCCATGTCTGTCACTGCCTGTCTTTCTGCTCATCTCCTGCTCGCTCCCACTCTTTTGTTCATGTCTAACTGTGATTGTCTTTCTCTTTGTCCCTCTGTCTCTCTCTTTTTGTCTTTCTCTTTTCTCTTTGTGTTTCTCTCTCTGTCACTTTTTTTTTGCCTCTGTCTCTCTGTCTCTCTTTGTATGTCAAATTGTCTCTAATTCTCATTCTGCTCATCTCTCTCTCTCTCTCTCTCTCTCTTTCATTCACTCTTTCGTTCTGTACATCTCACTGTCTCTGTCTCTCTGTCTTACTCTATTTACTGTATGCATGTCTAACTGTGATTCTCTTTTTCTTTCTCTCTTTTTTTTTATCTTTCTGTCTTTCTTTCTGCCATTGTCTCTCTGTTCTACTCCCCCCCTCTCTCTCTCTGTATGTCTGTCACTCACTGTCATTCTGCTGAAATCTCTCTCTCTTTCATTTTCTCTTTCACTCTCTTCCTATACATATCACTGTGATACTGTCTCTCTACATCCCTTTCACCCTGTTTGTTCCTCTCTCTCTCTCTCTCTCTCTCTCTCTCTCTCTCTCTCAGATGCACGGTACGCTGTTCCCTCCTCCCATCAGCCCCAGTCCTCCTACGCTGCTGCTCCGCCGTACGAGCGTCCAGGCTGGAACTCACGTCACTGCATGATTCCTGGAAATCAGCTCTACATGTTGGACCAGGAGGAGGTACGACGTGATACGGAATTATGGGCCACAGAGTCGGAATAAAGCGTTTATTTCAGTACAGCCACCTCCAGCCCCTCCCCCCAACACTTTCACGCCAACTCATCTGAGTCTCGCGGTCCCCTATCCTGCATCACTGCAGGGAAACAGACGCCCCGTTCCATAACTCTGCGTAATTATGTATTAATGAAGTGTAAATGGATTTTAATGTGAGTTTTAATAGCGCTTAAAGATGACTCCGGAGATGTTAACGCCACCCTGATTAGACGGCCTGTAGCACAGATCAGACCCGCGCTCGCACAGGGTATGCGCCGCTCTCAGACGCTGTGCGTGTCTAATCGCGGCGAGTGTTCAGCTCCAGTTTCAGATCAGATCAAGCCGCAGTGTGAACAGAGCTGAAGCTGTCATGCCTGAGCTAACGACTGTCACCTCTGGAAAGATGGAGACGATGAAATATTCATGGCCGCCGTTCATCGGTTATGTGTGTGTGTGTGTGTGTGTGTGTGTGTGTGTGTGTGTGTGTGTGTGTGTTTAAGAGACAGGGAGAGGTTTATACTTCTGGTTTTAGAGGCTGCAAGAGTCTCAGTCTTTTAACTTTTATGTTAATATCCATTTACAGGATAAATCACATTAAAACACACGGAGCAGCACAGGACGTGCGATATCTGATAACATTAGTGGATATAATGAAAATATCCAAGGCCACTGCGTGTGCAGAAAAATATAGAACGGGTTGTTCTAATAATTCGACTGGCGTTCGAGTCAAACTGGGACTTGTGATACAATTGAAGGAAGGTGTAAAATGACGGACATTTGCAGAAGACTTTAAGTACAGTACGGTTATGAGTTACGAGTATTCTTAGCCACTTTAACGGTGCAAACATTTTAAAGAAGGCCGTACGTCCTTATATTTATATAATATATATATAAAGTTTAGAAAAGTTCTGTAAATAAACTATAATTCAAGTTGCAAAAGCATAAAAAAAGAGTACAAAATTCCTCTACATTAAATATTAACAAACGAATAACATATCTAAATATTCCTTTTATTTTATTTATTTTGTTTTGTATTTATTTAAAATAAAATAAAAGGATTTTTAAAATGTTGTTATTCTGCAGAGTCCTTGTTTGACTCGAATGTCACCTTGTGTATTATAAACTGTAGGAGAGAGGAAATGATTAAAACAGCATAATGCAGATATTCTAAATCAGAACTTATCTGGACTTATTACCCACACAAAACCGATATAATCACGTTTTTAATCAACCCTTTTTTCGCCCCCCCCCCAGAAATATTTGCGCTGGATTTTTGTCACATTTCAGATCTGTTTGTACATTGTCTCTGTTCTGGACATTTCACTAGGACCTGGCAACCATGACTATCGTAACGCCACACTCGCGTAGCACTTTAAATCCACGTTTGTAATTATTTCAGTGAATAATTCATCCGGTTTTAATTCCATCATGATGATGTCTTGAGAAACTTCAGATCGGATCTAACGCCACATCGGAGAGGCTGCTATGTAAGCGAGGCGCCATAAGAGGGAGCGAGAGCGCCGCGTCCTGCTCCTCGACTCCTGCGTTCTGATCGAATCTCCTCCAATCCGGTTACACCCGCCGCATGCACCAGTGCAGCACGGCTCTCCTGCAGCTAGTGTGTGACACCCGGTTATGCAAGAGCGCAGCAGAACAGCTCCTCTGGCTGTGAGTGGGAGGCAGCTACCGCAGCACTGAATCAGATTTGAATCAGAACCAATCCCTGTTTGTCTGTCCCTCTCTACATGCTTTCCTTCTTCTCAAAGTGTCTCTGTCACTCACACACACACACACACACACACACACACACACACACACACACACATGCACACACACACACACATAGACACACAAATGATCCCATATATTCATTAGGTATGGTGGGATTTTTCTCGGTGCATAAAGCACGGCAGATATGATTTATATAACGAGCCGCTGGAACGAAATCACCTGACAGAAACGACGGCTCGTGTGAAGTCTGTGCCGTTCCACAAAACAAAATCATACCACGGTTTGTTTCCGTAGGGTTCGAGTAGCCCGATTTGATGCAAGAGACAGGTTCGATATCTAAAGCTTTTCATCTTGACCTGCTGCTGTTTCCACCTTACCCCACTAAAAAAAAAAATGCAGCCCTTATTGAGTGTAGAAATGTGAAAATACATCCCGGTGTTAATACAAATACACTCAGGATTCTAGTGTGTGTGTGTGTGTGTGTGTGTGTGTGTGTGTGTAAAGATATACGAGTGAAAGGCAGGTATAAAATGTACAAAGATTTTCACTGTTTAAAAAAAATTATATATATATATAAAGCTGTGAAGTTAGAAAGAATTCTCGAAATATACAGAGTCTCTGGGGGCCTGGAACCTATCCCTGGAGACTTAGGGCACAATGCGGGGAGCACACACACATACACATACTCACACACTCATTCACACATTATAGGCAATTTGGGAACGGCAATTAGCCTAATCTGCATGACTTTGAACTGTGTAAGGAAACCTGAGAACCCGGATGAAACCCAGCAAGCACGGGGAGAACATGCAAACTCCACGCACACAGAGGCGGGAATCAAACACGGCCCATGGAGGTGCAAGGCATCAGTGTAAACCACTAAGCCACGTTTTTCTTTTTAGATATTTCCAAAAGTATTCACTCACCCACCCAAATCATTGAATTCAGATGTTCCAATCACTTCCATGGTTACAGGTGGGTAAAGTCAGGCAAAGCACCAAGGCATGTAGGCGGCTTCTACACACATTAGTGAAAGAATGTGTCGCTCAGTGAATTCCAGCACGGTACCGTGATAGGAGGCCACCTGTGCAGTCGTGAGATTTCCTTGCTACTAAATGTTCCACAGTCAACTCTTAGTGGTGTTATAACAAAGTGGAAGCGAATGGGAACGACACAACTCAGCCACAAACTCCATAGGCCATTGAAAAATCACAGGGCGGTGTCAGATGACGCTGAGAAGCATAGTGCACAGAGATCGGCAACTTTCTGCAGCGTCAGACGTGACGTGTCCTTCAGATTAGCTCAAGTAAAGAGCGTAGAGAGCTTCATGAAATGGGTTTTCCATGGCCGAGCAGCTGTATCCCATTCCGTTACATCACCGAGTGCAATGCAAACGCCGTCGCTGGACTCTAGAGGAGCGGAGACGTGTTCTCTGGAGTGATGAATCAGCGCTTCTGTGTCTGGCAGGCCAATGGACAAGTCAGAGTTTGGCGGATGCCAGGATGAGGGTACTTGTCTGACTGCGTTGTGCCGAGTGTAAAGTTTGGTGAAGGCGGGAATTTGATATGGTGTTGCTTTTCAAGAGTTGGGCTCGGTCCCGTAGTTTCAGTGAAAGGGACTCTTAACGCTTCAGCATACCAATTTTGTGGGAAAAATCGCAATTTTGTGGGAACAGTTTGGAGACGACCCCTTCCTGTTCCTACATGACTGCGCACCAGTGCACAAAGCAAGAGCGAGTTTGGTGTGGAAGAACTTGAGTGACCTCAACCTGACAGAACACCTTTACGATGAATTAGAGCGGAGACTGCGAGACAGGCCTTCTCGTCCAACATGACGAGACATTCTGGAAGAATGGTCAAAAAATTCCCGTAAACACACTCTTAAACCTGGGAATGCCTTCACAGAAGAGTTGAAGCTGTTATACCTGCGAAGAGGGCGGGGCCAACATATGGCTTAAGAATTGCATGCTACTCAAGTTCATATGCATGTGAAGGCAGGCGGGCCAATACTTTTGGCAATATACATGTAGCATAGTTGTCATTGTAATTTTTTTACATCATGTGTTAACTTGAGATTTCTATTTTTTTATTATTATTTCACTCCAATCTGTGTTATTGGTTTTAAATATTGTTTTTTGAAGTGATGAGGAAATAACGAAAGGATATTGTTTTCTGTGTATCAAAAATTTTTATTTTGCTTTTTTTTTTTTTATTAGGCGACCTTAATTATAAATGATTAATATTTTGTGTTTTAAATAGATTAAATTTAATTTAAGTTACAAAAACACAAAAAAATGTAAAGTACAAAATTCTATTAAATTAAACAAAAATATTCTAATTAAAAGAATTCTAATTATTTATTTCATTTTATTTTATTACATTCATATTTTTTTCCAGAATTGTTAAAATAGTTTTTGTGCATCACTAGAGTATCCTTAAAATTATTTAAAATGAAAATTATTTTAGGTCAGTTTTTAACAAAAAATAAATGTATTAATTATTAATAAAAAAATATATATATTTTGAATCTGCTGACACTTATTATTATTATTATTATTATTATTATTATTATTATTATGGGGAAAAATATATATTCCCTCGCTCTTTTTGGTATGTGACACCATAAACAATAAAAATTTTTCAAATGATTTTAAATACCTCACATCCACCCACTAATTAATCTTAAATGAGCTTAAGTGAATTAGTCTTCAGTTGATTTCTTTACTACCAGAGATTTCTTCCTGGTCTCGAGTGTCTCCCCGCAGCATGTTCGATGTGCCAGTGATGTGACGCTGACTTTAGTCGACACGTCCAGACTTGCTGCGTGTGTTCGGGGCACAGCGGTGCCTGCTGCGGGCCGTCAGGCTGAACACAGATCAATTACCACCCGGGTTCGGGACAGATGGATTAGCCAGCTGCTGATCTGTCGCCCCCTCACAAAACTGGCCTTTGGTTTAGACGCCGCATGGCCCGTGTGCCCCATCATGCATATGGCTAAAGCTGGCCTGCCAAGCGGTGTTTTTTTAAGGCTTTTACCTTTCTTCCCATCATGCTGCCACGCTGCTGCAGTTTGAACTGAATAGCGGCGGCACGCAGCCTGTAGCTGTGGAGCTGTAAAAGGGCAGAACAGCTGGATCAAGCTTTTACATTAGGTAGGGGGGGAGAGACCGGCCCTCTCAGCTACAGCAGCTCTGACAGCAGCGCTTGTTCTAATATGTTATCGTTTCTATAGCAACAGCTACTTAAATAGCGGACGCGCCACTTAAACTGATTTTTCTTTTTTTTTTAATGTGTAGAAAAGATGTGTTTATTTAACTTAAATGGAAGGAGTCTCCAGTGTCGGTGCTCTGTAGCAGTCAGATGTACAGTAAAGCTATAAGTTTTCAGGACAGTTTGTGCTTTCTAGGTGTAACTGGAATGAGATAAAAAGCATGGCACACCATAAAGAGTAAAAATGTGAATAATAAATAATAATAATAATAATAATAATAATAATAATAAAAAACAGGCAGGACACTGTGGCCTTGTATTTCCAGGATCAGGTGTTCAATCCCCACCTCGGGGTCTGTGTGCAAGGAGTGTGGATGGTCTACCTGTAATTAGAGGGTTTCCTCCCACAGTCCACAGACATGCAGTTTAGGTTAATTGGTGTTTCCAAACTGCCCGTAGTGTGTGTGTGTTTGTACAGTATGCGCCCTGCGATGGATTGGCTCCCTGTCTAAGGTCTACCCCGCCTTGTGCCCTAAGTCTCCTGGCATAGGCTCAGGTCAATCATCCAGCAGATTCTGCGTTTAGGTTTTCTTTAATTCTGCACAGTGTGACACTAAATCACACAAGACATTAACTTTGCTGTAATTCAGACTCAGCATGAGTAGAAGAGAATAAACTCTACATTACACACACATTAATGCAGGACACAGTGGTATGGAATCGCTTAGTCCCGGCTTAGCCGATGCGCCGCTCTAGCATGAGACCATGAGGCCCGGTCCTTTATTCTGTAATTAAAATGAGAAAAACTCAAATTGGCCATGAAGGGAAAAGACGACAGAGACGCCGTGGTTGATGTGGAGGCGTTTGATGTCAGTAGCTCGAGAGCGCGCACGTGGGGAATCTGTGCCACAACATCTGCTTCCACGCCGCCACAGCTGGTGTCCTCTGGATAAAAGGGTTTCTGATCAAAACCCGCAGGATTTCTGATCTGTTCCGCAGCTTCTAGAGATCTTACGGCGCAGACCTGATCTCGAGGGCTCTCGCTCTCACAGACATCACTCTCGTTATCTTCTTTATCAAAATATCAGATTTCTTACCAGTGAAGAAGAACACTTTTATGATAAAATCCTGGGTTTCTTTCTGGAGGATTGTTAGCCTAGTCTGAATCACTGAAAGAAAAATCATTTAAGAGATAAATGTATATCTTATACGTACTGTATATTATACCAACGGCCTCACTGACACAATATAATAATTACCCTGTATTAGCTTACTACCATAGCAACCTTGCTGGTGTACTGTAGGTATATAATCAAACTTTTAGCCCTGTCTTAGCTGAAAAGCTGCATTAGCTAGCTTACTAGCAACCTTGCTGTTAATACAGTATAATAATTAACCCCATGTTAGCTAGTTTACTAGCAACGTTCTTGACTTACATACAGTAGTATAGTAGTTAGCCATGATGCTACTTTTACTACTGACCTTGCCATGGCTAACCAACGATATAGCAGTTAGCCTTGTGAAATCCAGCTTAATAGCAACTTTGCTGGTTTGTACAATATGCTATTTAGCCAGGTGTTGGCTAGCTTACTAGTAAAACAATTAGCTGAGTGTTAGCTAAAAAGTGGCTACTGAGTTTTTTTTTCCCACATTGAGGCCCTGAATTAGGGTGAAAATGCTGATTCATGCAAAACAATAATTAGCCTGGTTTTACCTAGCTTACTAGCAATTTTGCTAATTTATATCGTATACTGAAATAGTTAGCCATTACCTAGCTAGCTTACTATCAACCTTGCTGATTCATACAATATAACAGTTAGCCTTGTGAAATCTAGCTTACTAGCAACCTTGCTGGTTTATATTGTAAAATAATTAGCTGTGTGTTAGCTAAAAAGCTGCTACTGAGTTTTTTTTTTCTTTTCCCCACACCGAGGCACCGATTAAGGGGGAAAATGCTGATTCATACAAGATATATATAATTAGCCTGGTTTGCCTAGCTTACTAGCAATTTTGCTAATTTATATCGTATACTGAAATAGTTAGCCATTACTTAGCTAGCTTACTATCAACCTTGCTGACTCATACAATACAACAGTTAGCCTTGTGAAATCTAGCTTACTAGCAACCTTGCTGGTTTATATTGTAAAATAATTATCCCTGCATTCACTAGCTTACTATTAACCTAGCTAGTTCATCAGATTTATTAGTTAATTCACTGTTAACTAACTTCTTAGCTAACACTACTACTGGTTACTATTTTATGTACATTTTTTAATAATGTTTTTACTGAGTGATCTAGTACACCAGTTTAAGGATCTATCCAATTACGGAAACTTCAGAGCACTTTTGCAAGTTGCTCTGGATGAGAGCGCCTGCCAAATGCCCTAAAGATAAATGTAAATGTAAAGCAGAAGTTGGGTGTGTTATGATGTTTTCCAGCTTTGGTTCTGTTCATCCTAATTGTGGTTGTACTATTGTACACTCGTGTGTTTTACACTTTTGCATGTGAGACATTAATCTCTGCAGACGTACGCTGACTAAAAAGTGTCGAAATGTTCCAAAGAGAGAGTGCCTTTGTTAGAGAATAACGTCACGCCATCCTGAATCACGCAACCGAATGGACTCATGATCTCTGCGCTGATTCCTGCACCCTCCTGCGCTGCTCGTTACGCTGATTAATGAGAGTCTGCTTCGGCTCTGACACCGTAAACGACTCCCGGGTCAGTCGTGTCACCCCGTTCCTCACAGGTGCTGTAGCTCCACCCAGTGCTGAGATTCAGCGAGTGAGCGGTTTGTACTCCGGCGGGATTCGGTGCTTGACCTGCTCATGCTCGCCTCGTTTATCAGCTCAGCTCTGAGACGGCGGGAAACATGCTCCTTCCTTCACTCTGGACTTGTGCGAAGCTGAAGCAGGACACAGGGAGTGGACAGAACACACACACACACACACACACACGCACATCGTATCACACTCACACACATGGCAGTTTAAAGGAAACCCAGTGCTCCCTTATACTCCCCACTGTGTGCGTTACGGCAGGCTGCAGTGTGATGTATTACGCTCCTCTCTCTCTTCTTCTTCCTCGAGAAGGATTGCTTTCCTTTGTGGGACGCTCACGGACCCCAAACCTCACGCAGAGCCTTAAATAAACATCTTATTACCCGCACAAGCCTGCGATCAGTGTCCTGTTCTGTCCTCCAGCTGAAAAATCTCGCTCGTTATTTCCACCCCTCAGAGGGAATACGGTGTGTACGGAGAGTGTTAAGGTGATGAATAAAGCCAGGCGGGAGAATTAACTGTAGCATTTGCAGTGTCTCACAAACACACACACATACACATACACACTTGCGTTTCGCGATGACACTGTGCGTGTATGAATATGCTAGCAAAAAAGGCTAAGTCACCTGTGTATCAAAGATAAGAATGAAATCAGCGTTCAGTGTCAGACAGTTTGCTGTCCTGATACACTCCTACTGTACATCTCGTGATACAGTACAATGATTTGGTCAGCTTTAACAGTTTCATTGTCATAGATTTTTAGCCTTCACGTCTAATCTCATGCTCGCTCGTTACAGGTTCACCCTTTACTGATGCGCGAGCGGCGCTCCGAGTCGCACAGGAACAAGCTGCTGCGACGCACCGTCAGCGTGCCTGTAGAGGGACGCCACCATCCTGAGATGGGTGAGTACAGGACGCTTACTTTTGAAGAGAGACGGGGCAAAAAAAATATCTTCGTAAGTAATCGATTGAAGGGGATCAGCTCTGAGGGACTGAAAAATTCATCTTTCGTCTTTGCCAAAATACATCTCATGATATCCTGAAGGTTTCCGACCCCATACCCCCCCCCCTCCCCCCCCCGCCCCAATGAAGCAACCTGGTCTGTTTTTTATTTATTTATTAGGTTTTCACGCCAGCCATAAGCTTTTTTCATTTTTCAAGATGTGTCTGGAATAAATAAATGTGGTACGGTGGCGTAATGGCTAGTCAAGGGTTCTACTCCCATCTCTAGTGTGTGTGTGCATGAAGTCTGCATGTTCTCCCTGTGATGGGTGGGTTTCCTCCCACAGTCCAAAGAGGCCTAATTGATGATTCCAAATTGCCCGTAGTGTGTGACTGAGTGTATGATTGCCACCCATTCCGGGGTCTTTCCCGCCTCGTGCCGCGGGTCCCCCTGGCCTCCTGTGACCGTGTTCAGAATAAGCAGGATACTGTACAGAATACAGTAAATGTGTGAGTGAGTCATTTTCAGAATATGTGAATCTGGAAACCTTGATTTCTGAATGTGTCAAAGATTCAGGTTAAAATGATGGCAGGAATTGCACTCTGGTTTCAAGGCTGGCTGTAGTCTCACTTTTTATACACTCGCAGTGTCACGGTATTGTTAAAAAAAAAAAAAAAATCATGAAGAGCGTTACAGAAAACATGGCAACCCTGCTGTGTGAATTTGTCATCGCTGTAACACACAAGAGACACGACGTGATGTGACGTAACAGAAGGCTTTACTGAATGTATTTTGAAGGAATTTACATGTAGGCCATTTTTAACAGTGTGAACATGTCCACTGGGGGGCAGTGTGCTACGGACCATATGTACCTTGGGCTCTTTGAGTATGCTGCCCAGCGGGCTCTGGTGTACTGGGTGTCCTGGTGCCTTTCTGTTGTCGCCAGGGTCGGACTGGTCGGGCTGGCTTTCGGTTGCCATGGGCACGCCTCCAGGTTGCCATGGGCACGCTTCCAGGTAAAGCCTCCAGGTGTCATTTTTTTTTTCTGTTTTGAATACACACCCTGCATTTCTCACAGATTTATAATCACTTTTCAGACGTGTAAAAACGCTCATGGTAATAAATTCAGCTCTCTCGTGGAACCGTAGAGCAATTTGCTAACAAAAAAAAGAAAAGAAATGAATCAATAACACACCCATTGCTCACTGCGGAGCTCTGTAATTTATAAATGACTTACGCTTTTGTAACAATCCACTGCTCGGTTTCATGCTTCGATTTCTGCTGCTCCATGTCTGCAGTCTGAATGAAAAGTAACAGGTCTACAATTTAGCATGATATAAACTAGCTTACGGTAGCGACTTTCACACCACCGCCTTAAACAAAATGAAGTCCAGACTTACATACTGTAACTACTGGAAAAGAACTGGTTGTGCACATTGTAGACCCACACACATCAGCACCTTCACTTTGCCATCATTTATGGAAATTTGTCGATTAGTATTTGCTATGAAACAAGATTTATTTTTTACTTTAATGGAAAATCTGATGTAGAAACCACAAACCTGGCAACCTTGTGTTATAAGACTATACTTCAAAGATTTCCTGTAAAAAGATAAGACCAGTATATGCTTATTATTATTTACCTGATTTCAGAACATTTTTTACTAATTTTGAAGACAAATAAATAAATAAAAAAAATCTAAAGAAAAATTGAGACGTTTTAAAAAGAATAAATACTTCAAAATTAAACATCAAAGAAAGTAATCATAAAACAAATAATAGACAAGAAATTTATCTATCTATCGTACCCAGTGTACAGTACATGGTAGGTATTGTACATAAATTAAATGGTGACGGTGGTGATGATGAGGGTGATGGTGACAGTGGTGGATAATATTGGTGATGATGGTGGGGTGATATTGGTGGTGATGGTGACGATTTAAGATAATATTGGTGGTGATGATAGTGGTGATATTGGGGGTGGTGACGGAGGTGGTGATATTGGTGGTGGTGGTGATGGTGACAGTGGTGGATAATATTGGTGATGATGGTGGTGGTGGATAATATTGGTAATGGTGGTGACGATGGTGGTGGTGATATTGGTAATGGTGGTGACGATGGTGGTGGTGATATTGGTGGATAATATTGGTGGTGGTGACGATGGTGGTGGTGATATTGGTAATGGTGGTGACGATGGTGGTGGTGATATTGGTGGATAATATTGGTGGTGGTGACGATGGTGGTGGTGATATTGGTGGATAATATTGGTGGTGGTGACGATGGTGGTGGTGATATTGGTGATGGTGGTGACGATGGTGGTGGTGATATTGGTGGATAATATTGGTGGTGGTGACGATGGTGGTGGTGATATTGGTGTTAGTGACAATGTTGGTGGTGATATTGGTCATGATGGTGATGGTGGTGGATAATATTGGTGATGGTGGTGGTGATATTGGTGGTGATGGTGGATAATATTGGTGACGATGGTGGTGGTGATATTGGTGGATAATATTGGTGGTAGTGACGATGGTGGTGTTGATATTGGTGACGGTGGTGGTGGTGACGATGGTGGTGGTGATATTGGTGGTAGTGACGATGGTGGTGGTGATATTGGTGATGGTGGTGGTGATATTGGTGGTGATGGTGGATAATATTGGTGATATTGGTGGTAGTGACGATGGTGGTGGTGATATTGGTGGTGGTGACGATGGTGGTGGTGATTTTGTTGGTAGTGACGATGGTGGTGGTGATATTGGTGGTGGTGACGATGGTGGTGGTGATTTTGTTGGTAGTGACGATGGTGGTGGTGATATTGGTGGTAGTGACGATGGTGGTGGTGATATTGGTGGTGGTGACGATGGTGGTGGTGATTTTGTTGGTAGTGACGATGGTGGTGGTGATATTGGTGGTGGTGACGATGGTGGTGGTGATATTGGTGGTGGTGACGATGGTGGTGGTGATTTTGTTGGTAGTGACGATGGTGGTGGTGATATTGGTGGTGGTGACGATGGTGGTGGTGATATTGGTCGTGATGGTGACGGTGGTGGATAATATTGGTGATGGTGGTAGTGGTGTCTATGGTGGTGATGGTGATGATGTTTTCATCAACCTGCTCTCCTTTATGTAACGAATGAACCTGCACTTCCACAAGGACAGAGGTGAGGTGTGGACGCTTTACAGAAGCCCAAATTGCACCTTTAAGCGCTGATGCGTTTTCAGAAAGGTGATCCAGGTAAAGGCTAGAAGCTGTCGTCATCTCCACTTAGACGGAGTGCTGAGGAGCAGCAGACAATAAAGTGTGTGTATGCGTGTGTGTGTGTGTGTGTGTGTTAGAGAACGATCCTTGGTGACCTCTGAGACGAGACATTGTATTAAACCAGTGAATTGTGAGAGTGATGGAACGGCCGGAGAGCGTTCATGATGTCTGTGTGGGCCAGCTTGTAGCTGAGTGGTGTGTGTGTGTGTGTGTGTGTGTGTGTGTGTGTGTGTGTGTGTGTGTGAGAGAGAGAGAGAGAGAGAGAGAGAGAAACAGGCAGCTCAGATCAGTTTCTCTGACTCACTGCGCAACACACACACACACACACACACACACACACACACACACACACAAGCACACACAAGCACACACACTGATTCCTGCAGGGCTTTAATCTGTCATGTACCACCATCAAGACTCTGGCAGATCTCACCTGTCCTGCTTAATCTTCTCCTAACGTTCGGCTCAGACTGAATCTCTGATACATTACGCGACGGAGCGACAGCTGAGAACGTATTTCCTTTCTGTTTCTTTCAGTTGTTTACTTTACAGAGCTTCAGGCTGATTTTTCTTGCCCTTGATGGTTAAATTTGTCACAGGTCTTTTTTTTTTTTTTGGTGCCAAAATTAGCGAAGGCTGAATAACCTTGAGCTCAGACACTCGGTGAAGCAGAAATAAAGACTTATTCCACTTACCTTCTGGCTACACAGACACACTCTCAAACACACACACACACACACACACACACACACACACACACACACACACACACACACACTCACAGAAACTGATAATCTGCACGCTTGGGGAACGTTTGTCCTGAACGAGAGTTCGGTGAATTTGGTGGAGTAAGAACAGCTTTCGAGCGCCTGAGTGGTCCCGTGAGCAGACCTCTGTAGGAGGACATGGACATTATGAGTCAAAAAGTATCCGCACACCGTTTATATTAAAACTCCTTATCAGCACTTTCCATTCACGGCTCCTGTCTCCCCAGTCACTGCAGTGAACGTGTTACGTCAGTTCATTTGTAACTGCGGTGCGAACAAAAACGGATTGTGATTTGCAGTTGCATTTTGTAGTCTGAGGGCGTCCCTCGTGCCGAAACAACTCCCGGAAGAGAGCAAACGGGAGCGTCTGGATATCTGCAAACAAAGGTGAGGAAGGTGAAAGTTTCGTTAAAGAGAATCATTACCGGTGACGAGACACGGATTCATCACCACGAGTCTGACAGGCAAAAGTCGTCCATCAGCTGGAAAACGCCTCCAGTTTTCTGGGATTCTCAGGGGCCAAAAGTATTGGAACAACACCGAGAAAAAGGTTCGACGATCAAGAGTGCTCGTTACAGCGAGACGCTTATTGAAGAGCTGAGGACTAAACTTCGGCTTAACTGCCAAGGACCGATATCCGAGGGCGTCCTGATCTCGCATGATGATGCACGTCCGCACATTTCTGCCGCCAGTCCCCTGAAAGCGGCCTTACAAGGATGAAGATTCACTTCTCATGAAGAACTGAAGACAGCGGCGCATTCGTGGCTCAGACAACAACATCTTTTTAAGAAGGGAATACAAACGCACGACAGATGACAGATATACATAGAGTATTGAAAAGCAAGGAGATGACCTTGAAAAATGATGAATTTGTCTTTTCTTAAAGTTTAAAATCAAGTAATTAAAATAAAGTGCGGACGATTTTTTACTCTCCCTCGTACATGCAGCGCTGCTGGTTCTATGCTTGTCACACACACAGTTCTGGTATCATTCATGTTTTTTCAGCATTAACGGTGCAGGTAGTGATTTTGTAAGAAGGACAGAAGGAAGGAATTTTCTGTTAAAACAAACCATGTGATTATAAGCCCCGCCCTCAATCCAGCCCGGTATGATCCTGATCGAACCCTACAAGTGTTACTTTAGTTTGAACTTCACACCAAGGAGTATCTTAACTCATAAATCTGAACTCATAAATTTGGGATGTTTTAGAGACAATATACTGAATATATATTGGGGGGGGGGGTCATGTCATAGTCTTAAGAAATGAGGCTGGTGGGCGGAGCTTAGGCCAACAGAAGTTTTGTGAACCAGGAGAGGATTTGTTTCTACTTACAGATTTAAATTCATTATTATTTTTACTTATGTCCCGGGTTAATATATAATATCCCGGGTTTATGTATGTTTCCCCCGTGTCTCCCCAGGGTGTATAACGTCCGTACAGCGATGGCCTGGGATGGCGGGACGTCCATCCGCCGTAGCATACGGTGCACGAGGGGACAGTGTTGTACTTGAAAGTCCTGCTAATCTGCATTAGCATTCGTGTGCGCGAGAATATCAGGGTCGAGCGAGGAAGCATGCGGGCAACCGCGCTGCGTGGAAATTTACAATTAGAGGAGAACGACTGCAGCCTGCACAGTGGAGCGACTGAGACTCGCTAGCGTCACTGTAACACTCACACCGACGATGGAAAACACATACAGCAGCAAGAACAAGCCTGAAAACAAACACACACACACACACACACACACACACACCTTTAAGTGAACACCACACCCGCGGTGCTTGTTCTACTGAACAGCAGTGCTCCAATAATCAATAGGAATGCACAAAAATACTCGCGCGTAAGGATTTTTAGTTTTCAGTTTTGCATTACAGGTGCAGTTAGTGAATGTTTTGTCTGACGTGAGCTGGTTCGAAAACAAATATTGAAAAACATATTGATTATATGCTGTAAGATTAAAAACTGAGAATCAGACACACTGTAATGTATATTACTGGTACTGTATGGCTCAGTGGTACAGTACAGTAGGTGGTTCGATTCCCGCTCAATGCCCAAACTTCAATGACTGGACACAGTGCCGGTCCCAAGCCTGGATAAAATGGGAGAGTTGCGTCAAGAAGGGCAACAAACAACAACAACAACAACAACAATTAGTGGTAGGACTCAAGGAAGTGATATAACTCCTTTAATCGTCCAAACATGTGGAAATGGCTTGAACCCCCAGTCGAGTGCTGGTGAATGATTGTATGTACAGGAAGCCGGAGCCATGATGTCTGAAACGCTGGCCTCCCAGGAAACCTTTGCCGTCTCGTACCTCGTTTGCTGGGAACCGAAATGACCTCATTGTAATCATCGTGCACGAGTGCTTCACTTTGATGTGTGTGTCGCATGTGCGTGTGCACAGAATCGTGTGTACTCACGCGCGCCCGCTCGGCTTCACGCTTTTCCACCCCACTTCCTGGCAGCAGGTTTGTCCAGGTGCTGCTATCCACGCTTCACGTGTGCCCTCGATCTGCCGTCACGCCTGCGCTCCTGGAAACACTCTAAAGCTCCATGTTTCTCCCCCCCTCTCAGTATGCTCCTTTTATTTTTCCTACACTATGCTTCTGACAGCGTACATCTTTCTTCAGTTCTTTTTATTGTTCAATCTCACCTTCATGAAATCATTCATTCCAGGTGGCGTATCCATAGTGATGGAACAACTCGCCAAAAATAGTCCAAAGGAGCCGCGTTTCGAGTCTGTTATGCACAAACCCGAGCTGTCGGGGAGATCATCGTTTCAAACCCGCACACGTCCTGACGCCGGGCGTAACGGAGCGCGTGTTTGAGTTTGTTCGACCTTTGATGTAATTGAACAGATCCCGAAAGTCAGGTCGTTATCTTAATTATGGATTCCTTCAGGAGCTAAAGTTATAACGGGAGAGCACAAGCTGTGGCATCCACCTCTAATAGCACACTGTGTGGAACTGTGCCGAGATGATCGCATGCTGAAAAATTAAAGGTCCCGTATGTTACTGTTTTTTTTTTAATTTATTTATTTATTTTTTAAACTAGTTAACGGCCGGTCTCGGAGCTTGCTTTATCTTCACTCCTCCTTCGGAAGCACAGTGTATATGAAAATGAGCCACGCCCCTATCAGGGAGAGTTGAGCAAAAAGCAGGGGGAGGGATTATACTCCTATGAGGTCACACTTGGAAAGAAAGTACATTTTTTGTACCCGCACACTGGAAACCTGTCTAAAACGGGTACAGTTTTCCAAGATGATCACAGAACACGACAGACATCACGTTCATTCACCTTTATTTCGCTTGTGAGTGAATCCGAAATCCGCTATTCACAGAACGCCACGTCAAACGTGACACGCTGTAATCTCTAGTCAGAGCGCACCGGACCAGATGGCGAGCCGGGTTGAAAAGTCCGAGCGTCATCCCAGACACCCTCAGGGTTAATGCGTGTAAATGTCATAAGTAATGATGTGCGCTCCTCGTAGCTGAAGAAAGGTCAGAGTGTGAGCTCGTGGCGTCCTGGCACGCGGTCAGATGTTCTGCCTGGCCGCTCCGAGCTGCGCAGTGAAGTCAGTCAAGGGTGGAAATGTGGATGCAGACGAATCAAGCGCCAGTGGAAGTGTGTGCTCCATATATATATATATATATATATATATATATATATATACACCCACACACACACCCACAGAGACACACACACACTGCCTGTTGAAAGAGAGTGCAATAAAACCATTCTGGAATCCTTAGTGCTATAAATATCCCATTTAAGGACTTCTAAAGACTAAAACTTGTGTGTGTTTAAGTCACGTCGGTGTTTATGGAAGGAAAGTCCGTCGCGTTATCGTAAAACCACCGGCGTGTGCGATGTCATCACAGCTTTTGTCTGAGACGTCTAGCTTTCTATGGCCTGTTTGTGAACGTCAAAATAAATCTCATCGTAAATATCACTTTAATCTCGAACAGAAGTGGTGAGCATACTGTACCCATGACTCAGCAGTTTATAAAATACCCCCTGATGCGGCGCGTCCTGTTATTCTGCATCTTATTTTGTACCTGTTGTTGACGGGTAACGGGTTTGTAATGATAGTTGAAAGGTTAAAGCCAAAATTAAGCTGATCAGCATCTGGCACATACCTGCTCAGAACTTCACTTCTACTAAACATGTTGAGTTCATTCATGGCGCAAGTTTCAGTTTTCATGGTGCACTGCACGCACGAGGGCTGAAGCGATTCCTCGAGTAATTCGGTTACAAAAAAAATGATCTTCTGCGTAATCGGCGCAAGGTTTACCTTTATTTGATGCACTCTCCTGTTAGAAGGTGACGCTAAAGTAAGCCTACTTTAAAGGTCCCATATTTTACTAATCATTTCTAAGTGTGTATGTGTGCGTTAATGCTCCAGCTGAAATACCTCACATACAGGATAATACATTTTGATTCATAGCTCAACCAAATGCTGCAAACGCTGCAGTGTTTGTGTACAGTAGGTGGATGACTTCCTGCTGAGCAACAAGCCTGGGAAGGCAGATCTTCTTATATGATGTCACAATAGGGGGGGGGGGGGGGGGGGGAGAAAAGCAGGGATTTTTTATTTTTTTTACATTGTGGTAATTTTGCACAGCAATGTTAACTGGAAGTTACGTTTAATACAGTAAATTTTAAATAGTCCATAAAAAAAAAACAAAAAAACACTCGCTTTCTTTTGAAATTACTTTGTTGCCCTTTTGCGCACTTTAAAGAGACGATACTATTAATGATTTGATGATGAATCATGAGAAATTTTGACGCAGGCAAGCGCAGCATCGAAAGGCAGACCAAGCCCCGCCCCTTGGACAAGCTCCACCCCCTGTGTGCTCAACTCCCACACAGCTCATGGGTCTGTAGAATGTGGACTGTGTGTGTGTGTGTGTGTGTGTGTGTGCAGTTTCAGGACTACACCTAAACCAGATGAAGACGTCCACAGTACTGTAACTACCCTCGGCTCACACCGCTACCCCTGGATATATACATATATATATATATATATATATATATATATATATATATATATATATATTATATATTTTTTTTTTTCTTTAACGTCCTCCGACTGAAGTGTTTCTGTACGCCTCCTGACTCTGTAGCAGACATCCCCAGCTCTAACACTCATTATATGGGAGTCGGTAATGCAGATACCGCCGTGTTAAACTCATTTCGTCCAATTTCATGCTTGAGGCCAAAGGCCATGGAGCGCAGATCTGGAGCTGAATTCTTACAGCGTCGACGCTCGGGCTGTTAAAAAGAATGAAATGATTTCCATTAAGCATCTGACAGCGTTTTCAGCCGAAACGCTACGTCTGTTCCCAGGGTGATGGTGTGTGAGCTCCAGCGTTGTATGAATGTTTTAGGAGTCTGAGAAAGACGAAAATGAAGGCTGTGTTAGGTCAGTGTTTACCCTTCAAATGCACGCCAGTCTCATTCACACGCCTTCAGAACGAATGCTGTTCTAAATACTCCCGATATTTGTCTTTTTTTTCCCTTCTATTTATTTATTTACTTACTTATTTTTATTCTTTTTTTTTTTTTTTTAACTGATCCTAACAGAGTGCTGGTATTATATGAATTGGCATCTACACTGAAGCTTCATGACATATTTATAAGCATAAAACTTTTAGAAACCGTGAACACCGTCGGATTCGTGAAGGCCGCAACGTGAACGTTTTATGAAGTACCTCAGTACTTATTGTAAAAAAAAAAAAAAAAACATCTCTTCATTCAATGTCCATCTGCGTTCTGAAAATGAGACGTTCTCCAATTATAGCTCTTTTATTTCTATTATAATTATAATATATTATATAATTATATAGATTAGAATTATAGCAGAGTGCCTCCGAGTGGCGCAGTGGTTAAAGCTCCCGGGTGGTGCTGGAGCCTCTCGCAGCTGGAGGTCTAGAGAGAGCCGATTGGCCGAGCTCTCTCAGAGGGGAGGGATGAGAGGTACTTAGTGCTCCCACATTAATCACGGCTCTACAGCCAATCAGGGAGCGGAGAGCGCCGTAATGTCGTCTTAATAGGTTGACTGTCAACTATAGGTGGAGTAACGACTTAATTAATAACGACTTAAGTAATATAATAATCCGCATTCTGGATTCTGATTGGTCAAGAGTTGTTGATTTACTTTCAACAATGGATTACGAGCATAATTGTTCCAGAAGCTGGCTCGTATTCCAAAACACTCGTAAACCAAATCATCAGTTCCCATAAGAAATAATGAAAACTCAAATTATTCGTTCCACAGCCCCAAAAAATAAATACATAAAAATAATCAATACAATCTATAAAATGAAAATAAAGGGGGGGGGGGAGGTGAGAGAGTGATGCTTGGTCATCCGAGTGTGTTACGCCGCTCCCAACGGTGCGTGAACGAGCAGTTCGAAAAAAGATGAATGAGGAGGAATTGGACACGACTAAATATGTATAAACATCTCTGTAACGTTCACAAACGGGTTTGTGAAAGCAAAGTTCTTAATGTCGTCTTAATAGGTTGACTGTCAACTATAGGTGGAGTAACGACTTAATTAATAACGACTTAAGTAATATAATAATCCGCATTCTGGATTCTGATTGGTCAGGAGTTGTTGATTTACTTTCACCAGCTACTTCTGCCCAAGCAACCTGATTGGACGAGAGGCTTTCCATGAGCAGTGATAATAGATGGTGACAGCACTGCGATGTTTAAGTATACGCATCACTCGGCATCCCAGGTGATGTACAGTGGTTAATTACGCTAACTGTGGGTCGCAACATGGGTGAAATTAGGTCTTTACAGTCTGTAGTACTGAGGAGAGAGCAGCTGCCTGCCAAAACCCACATTCACACCCAGTCACAGTAGCACGTTCAGCAACAACACACATCAGATAACGTTATGTCGTCTTACACAACACGCCGTCTCTGCACTAATCGCTTCCACGTCGTTCCGAATCACAAAAGGATGAATCCCAAATCCCTCTCTAACCCCTGATCAAGGGGTCCAAACACTTAGTGAGTGGAACAAGGGATGGTGCACCCTACATAGTGTGCTAGCTTTCCATTTAATGCTATTTGGGATTCAACCCCGGAAAGAAGGAGTTTTTTCCCGAGGTTGTGCTGTTGTACTGGATTGGATACAGTTGTACCCTCATGCTTATGAACGCACCACAACGGCATCACTGTGCTATGCTCAGTAATACAACACTCCCTCCCATGTGATATTGCTTCATTACGGCAGTACTGACTGTGGTGCAGCTGGTTGATATTAACTGGAATATGAATATTTATGCATGCATTTTAATATCGTTTCTATGGTAACGACTTATTCGCTGGGGTTTGAACATTCACCCCACACTGCTCCAGTGGATTTTAATACATCTTTCTGTAAGACGTCTCCAGTGTCAGCACTTTGCAAGGATCTGAGACACCGTACAGATTTTACTTTACTTCAAATTAAATTCTAATTTAATTTGTCACATACACCGTCATACACAGTGCGATATGCAGTGAAATGCTTATAATCAATAGAAATAAGAGGGCAGTGGAACAATGGATTACGAGCATAATTGTTCCAGAAGTGGGCTCGTATTCCAAAACACTCGTAAACCAAATCATCAGTTCCCATAAGAAATAATGAAAACTCAAATTATTCGTTCCACAGCCCCAAAAAATAAATACATAAAAATAATCAATACAATCTATAAAATGAAAACAAAGGTGGGGGGGGGGGGAGGTGAGAGAGTGATGCTTGGTGTCAAAGTAAGAGTCGCATACGTGATGCATGATACTCGGCGCTCGTAAACTAATACTTGCTCGGTTTCCGATTAAAAATGTATTAAAAATCTTTGCTCGGTTTGCGGAACACTCGTAAACCACGTTACTCGCAATCCGAGGTTCCACTGTATCTCTATAGTACTTAATGTACTCAGTGGTGATGAACTTGCCGGTTTAAAGTTTACTGAAAATTAACTAAAAAGGCAAAAACACAGTAAAATAGGTCGGAGCAGGCGTGACCTCACCGGCGCCATCTTGAATCCTTCGGGGTTTTTTTTGAAGGTCTTTAGAACTCGCTTAAATGTCAAGCTTTGTGAAATTGATTTTGTGTCTAATTAAGTTGAAGTAGGAGAAAAAAAAAGGCATGGTCATTACATTACATTTAATTTAACTTTAGTTTTCTCAGGCTTTTCCCTCTTTTTCTCAGGGATGCCACATTGGATCATTCAACCTGCAATCATTTGGCACAGGTTTTTTTGGACCAAATTGCAACCGGACCATTTTTCCTTTCCACCTTTGGGACGGCTACTGTATTTCAGTGGGCATAGGGGTCATAAGTGCCTTGCCTACAGCCTCGACAGTTCCAAACAGATGGTGATGGGGCTCAAACCCCTCAACCCAGAGTCACCAGCGTCTGAGCCATCACTGACCGCAGTTATGTTTGCATTAATGGATAAAACTTTACTACTTGGCACATTAAGAGGAATACTGTAAAGCCCTTGCCAATGTGCCCTTATTGGACTTCCACATGGAAGAATGCTGTGGTCAATCCAGGGTGGATAATTTTCCAATAAGTGCAAGTGCTTTATTCCTCTTACACCACAGCTGTCCACTAATAAACATTTAATATAATGGTGTGACCAAAGCTTTTTCAACTCAACAAGACACAAAACCTGTATAAATCCTGTACACTCAGTTCTTTTGGCTGCTTGCGATAGTGGACTTGGCATTGTGGATCCGGTTCCTGAAGCAATCGAATCATGACTTGGGACCAGCACTAAGAATGCCTTGCTAACAGGGACTGGGTTTGAGCGTTGACTGGGAATTGAACCCAGTCAGACAAGAAGTCTATCACCGAGGCACCTCTTCTTCTTCTTTGTCTTCCGGCTGTTCCCTTTCAGGGATCACCGCAGCAAATGATCTGTTTCCAACTAACCCTGTCCTCTGCATCCTCTTCTCTCACACCAACTAACTTCATGTCGTCTCTCACTGCAGCCATGAATCTCCTTCTTGGTCTTCGTCTAGACGTCCTGTCTGGCAGTTCCAACCTCAGCAAACTTCTACTGATATATTCACAATCTCTCCTCTGAACACGTCCAAACCACCTCAATGATCCTGGCCTCTCTGACTTTATCTCCAAAACATCTAACGTGGCTTGTCCCTTTGATGGACTCATTCTTGATCCTATCCATCCTTGTCAGTCCCAAAGAGAATCTCAACATCTTCAGCTCTGCTACCTCCAGCTCTGCCTCCTGTCTATGAACAAACCTGCCTGCACACACTCTCCATTGTTCTGGACCGTTGACCCCCACAGTAAGTACTTAAAGTCCTGCAACTTCTTACCAACGCCCCAGAACAATCTGTAAGCTCGGTTTCATTCCAGAGGAAGTGTTCACGACTTCCTGAACCAACCCTGGAGCTGAAGACGAGCTCCTTCATTTTGCCTCAAGTGCACCGAGAACACTTCATACAAACACCCTAATGATGTTTAACCAGAAACGAAAGCGCGGCGTCTCCGATTAACCTCCCGTTCTCATCCTCATCCATTTAATTAATTACTAACATCAGCACATTCTCCGTCTCCGTTTTAACGTGCGCGATCAGCCCGAGCGGAACAAATCAGAGAACGCGACATGCCGAGCTGACGTTATTTATGCATCTGTTCAGCAGCATTACGTCACCTGTTGCGAAAGAAACCGTTTTGGTCCAGAGTGGGAGGAGAGAAAAAAAAAGTTGTGGTTTGGATGTCTCTCTCTCTCTCTCTCTCTCTGT